>OZ038499.1:55982483-56062483 GCA_964036315.1 Acanthosepion esculentum
TACTAAATCCTGGCAGGACTTCTAATGTTGTCAGGATCGCCTCGCTGAATAGGTTACATCATTCCGGTGACGCATCCCTGTCTTACACTCTTTTTTTCATTTTTGTGTACATGTTCAATTCATTACTTACATTACTTACATTATTCGGCCTGTTATCCTCGTCTTCATTTAGATATTCATAACATTCCGGCCGTTGTAAACTTCGACCTTCTTCAGGTGATTGAATCTCTGAGATGAGGTATTAGTATTACTTGAATTATTTAGATTATTCGGACTGTTATCCTCATCTTCATTGCTATATTCACAACGTTACGACCGTTGTACGCTCAGGCCTTCTTCAGATGATTTGATTTCTGAGATGAGGTATTATGATTGCTTGCATTATTTGCATTATTCGGACTGTTAACATCATTTTTATTGCCATATTCACAACGTTGCGGCTGTTGTACGCTCCGGCCTTCGTGTTCTAGTTCCACGTGCCATGCCTCTTCCGGATGTCTCGGTTATTTCCATTTATCTCAACTCGCCAGGTTTTGGCTCAGCACTACTGTGGCCTGGTATTGAACTCACAACTCTTTGAGACTAATCACTGGATCTAAACAACGCATTTATCGACTGGGCCATTTGTCGTTGACACATGGCCCAGTGGAAGAGGCATTGCACCTGGAACTAGAACAATCTACTCAGGTGGACGAAATAAAGCGTTCGGTTCGAAATTCAGATCATCTGAAGAAGGTCGGGGCGTACAACAGCCGAAACGTTGTGAATACCGCAAGGAAGATGAGAATAACAGTCCAAATAATGTAAGTTATACGTTGGCGATCATGACTCTCCACAATTTTCTGTTGATAAATGTTGTCTTTTTTTTTGGTATCTCCCCCAAACCCTGTTCTGTTATCCATTTACTCCAGCTCACTAGGTAGATTGTGTTATTTACCTCCGTCCCTCTTGCCTTCAATCTGTCCTGTGGGTATCAAATTTTCCAAGTCCTCTCTCCTCATTGTGTGCCATAGAAATTTCAACTGTCTCTTACTAATGTTAAGTATAAGTGACCATTTTGTTACTGTTGTCTCTAGAACTTCGTTGTTGCTCACATGTTTGTTCCATGGTATTGTCAGCATCCTTCTGTAGAACCATCTTCCCTCTGTTTCTTCTACAAGTATTTTCACGGCAACTGTTCCGACTTCGCTGGTTCCCAGACTGCGTGAATTTAAGCGAGCTACCAGGCTGGCATCTCGGTCACACCTATTCACAGTCGAAACGGTTAAATGTAACCGTCTCTTCTACTCAAACAGCTTCTTCTCCCGCACTTCCCGTGTGTGGAACTCCCTTCACCTTACTTGCTTCCCCGATGACTATAATCTTCAAAAAATTCAAGTGTAATGTCAATCGACATCTGACACCCTGAGCCTGTTCCCCGCCCTTCTCTGTATCCTCTCCTCAAACATGCCTCTTTACTCTTGCTCTCAATCCTCTGTAACCCCTTGCGTGCTAGTGACACTCCCGCCTTGCTTGCTTTAAAATGTATGAGGAGATTATCCAGCATTCGCTGCCATCTAGGATAACTGATATTGCATAACAGTTCAGTACTCTATTCTATGTTTCTAACGAAATTTTCCTGTTTAATATTTTGCTTAGTTTTTGAAGGCATCTTTCACTCTCTTAATGCTCTTTCGTATTTCAGTATCGCACTTTCAGTCCTCTGTTAAAACACTTCCCAGATATTTAAATTGTTTTACTTGTTTGATTTTGCCATCCCCAATTTGTAATTTGCATTTTGGATTGTACCTTTTTCTAACAACCATGCATCCCGTCTTCTTGCAATTGATGCTTAGTCCTTTCTTCTTGCTTTCCTTCACTTCCTTCTGTAGAATGTCTTGTAGTTTCCTTTCTGTGCAGGATATCAACACTGTGTTGTCGGTCGCAAATAATAAATCCTGATAGGATTTCTAATTCTGTCACCGTATATGTTGAATAAGTTCGGCGAGAAGACATATTCTTGTCACACACCCCTTTCTATTTTTGTATGGCGTAATCCCCCATGTACAATACGCATATCTAAAAAAAAAAAATAATGGGCAGAATTAGGGGTGCGTATTATGCACAGCTACAAAAAAATTGCCGTTTCATAGGTCGATTTCAGTTGCGAAATGACTACTCACCACAAACATACGATAATTTGACACTAACATTCGGCAAATGTCAAATACAATACCTAACAATACTTACATATGTAAAAGAAAATAAGTATCATAAAGCTAAACTAGAATAATATTATTCTATATTTAAAAGCATTTTAAAATAAGAGTTAGAAACGCTGGCCGTGATGAAATTGGAGAGGTACGATTTATAGGGTTTGATTACCAAACAAGGCGTGCGTATTATGCATGAGTAGAAAAAAACTTCCCACACTCTCAGCACAATTTTAGGGGTGCGTATTATGGATGAAGACGTATTATGCATGGAGAATTACGGTATTTACTGAGCTCAGTACTCTTTTCTTTGTTTCTAACACTTTTTTTCTGATTTGGTTCAGATAAAATCCGTTTTTCTGGTGAAGTCATTCGAACAGCGAAACATATCAAAATAATTTTTTTTCTCCAAATTGTCTTCCATATTTTCCATGATTTAAATGGTAACCAACAGCAAAACACTACAGAAATTGAAACACGACAAACTCCTTAAATCTTTCAACTATAACTACATCACTCGATACACTATTTATCCATCCTTACACAGCTGCCATATCGCAACAGTCGGATCGGGATCAAAGCGTACTATCTGTTCTTCTTATTTTAGATGGGAGAAAGCGCCTAGACACGAATATTCCAACACTGTGGATTCACCTTCATCATTGAATTAAGAGGAGTGGCGGTCGGTGTATTAGCGACGCCAGCATGACAGTGGTCGCGTGAACTGGGCAATTTCTGCCCTTAGCCAATATGTACGCTTATGGGCACTCACATAAACAAGACATTTTGTCGCGTCCTGCTTTAGTCGGTGAGGTCAGGTAAATAAAATCTCGAAAAACAAGCAACAGAGAACATTTCGTGTGAACAGACATTAACAATGACGTATGGACAAAACAAAGCTTGCAGCGACAGAACTACAGAAACACAGAAACACAATAAAAAACAGTTTCGGAACTTTTAAAAGTTATTAAGAGTCATTTTTTTTTCTAAGATAGATATTGTTTGTTTTTGTCTGAAATTGAGTAACAATTTTGCTGGAGACTACTTTAAGAAATTGCGGAGTGACAGTAAAATGATGCTATGACACTTTAATTGGAACACCCACATAAAAGGGAATTATGTGCTGTTTCATTTCGATCTGAAATGTTTTGAGCTTTACGTCTAATGATCTCGTCTGAGAATACGGCAGTCATCAACTTGATGGAAAAAAATAAATAAATAACAAACTTTCGTGCTCAAGTGACAACAAACCGGACGTTGAACATTTCCGGTTGCGGGTCTATATTAACTGTTACAGTTGGAATTTTTTACTGTAAGGTTCACCCTTTACAGGGACCACTCGATGTAGAGGCTTACGTTAGCAAGCAATTCGTAAGGATCGGAAGAGAAGATAACGGCTAACCCTAGCCTTGAACAGGTTAACCCTATTAGCTATGACCACCGCTTTACCGGTGCTAGAAGAAAAATGAGCCTCCAAAGACCACGGCGTCCATGAAAGAGAAAAATTTAAATAAACAAAAAGACAGTTAAATATATATAGTTTCAAAACATATAATAGAGAACTGAAAGGCAGAAATATAAAATATTTGAATGAAAGCTTATTCTGTAATATACTTTGATCATTTTAATCATGAAATAATAATGCAAAATGAAATTTGAGCTCATCACAAAATGACTGTTAGGGAGATCCTTATGCGTCATGCCTGCTACTGATAGATTTTATATTAGTCAGCAATTTAGTCAGCTTAAGTCTCAAGTGTCCTTGTTTAGTGATATCCAGTCGATTTCTTTTCTTCAATAGCAAATCATTTACAGCGCAAAAGCCAGATTCAGTTAAATATGAAGATGGAAATGGTAACAAATTAATGTTAATAACTCATTCTCGAATTGCCCCCTTATGCTGTTGGTATAGTAAGCCGAACGGTGCACATCCTACGCATATCCAACCAAAATATTACCATGCTCCACTGGTGGGGCCTGCGCCCCACGTTGCGAATCATTGCTTTAA
Source organism: Acanthosepion esculentum (assembly GCA_964036315.1). Classification (NCBI taxonomy): domain Eukaryota; kingdom Metazoa; phylum Mollusca; class Cephalopoda; order Sepiida; family Sepiidae; genus Acanthosepion; species Acanthosepion esculentum. Next base: position 55,986,684 of record OZ038499.1, read on the forward strand.
ATGCAACTTGCAGTGCCAGTTTCTGTCGCCTGTTTTTTTTTATTGTTCTATTTTCTGAGTCACTTTCATTCTCAGTAACACCCCACCCCCATTGCCTTTCGGTACCTAGTTAGACTTGTTTCTCGAATTCAGGAAACTGTCATTGGCAAATGCAGAAACAGCCTCAACCTTCGATATTCAGCCTTCGAGAAATACTCGAGCAAAATTTCAGCCCGAAATATCCTTTATAGTCACATGTCAATCAGTTAATCTATGTATGTAAAGTTTTGAACTGAGAAAATGGCTAACAATATCGACAGTGAGTTTATAAAGTCCATGCGCAATTTTGAACACATAATTTTGTTGGTTGGTTAATTTTGTTTAGCTGCATATCTACCACTATGAATTATTTAATGCTGAAATCTAAATATTTAGAACACAATTTTATGGCTTCAATTACATATATTTTGAATGCAGTTTTAAGCCTTCAGCTACAGATAAACTGTATTGTTGGTAATTTTACTATAAATATGTATCGTTGGTCTTTTTTTTATATAAAAATGTATTGTTGGTAATTTTACTAAAAATATGTATCGTTGGTCTTTTTTTATATAAAAATGTATTGTTGGTAATTTTACTATAAATATGTATCGTTGGTCTTTTTTTTATAAAAATGTATTGTTGGTATATTTAGTATAAAAATGTATTTTTATACTTTCATAATCTTGTTTTTTCCCATAGCTGGGATCCCTAACAGGTGATACCTTGCCAAGTCATGATGGACCGGAGAACAATAGCAATTAAGTGATGGTTCCACGATCCTCAAAAGCTCCAATCTTCCGATCAAAGGCCTTGCTACCAAGTATAGTTTAACATTTTATCCAGGGATAGTTTCTAACTATACATGATAGAATTAATCTGTAAAAAGGATAATAAATAGGAATTTGCAAATTTATTATTGTGATTTGTGTTTTTATTTTCAAAGTCCACCATCATTACGATATTGTATCGAATCAATTGCTAGATCTGCTGCTAGAAAAGTTGGCTCCTTGTGTTGTTCTAGATAATTCATCTCTCCAGAATGTATCTTACATATTTATAAGTCTACCATTCATCCATGCATTGAATATTGCTGCCACATCTGGTCTGGTGATTATGCTATGTATTTAGAGAATGCTGGTGAAATCCAAAGAAGAATCTGCAATGTTATTGATCCTGATTTGGCATCTCGTCTTCAGTCACTTCCCCTACCGCCTTAATGTAGTTTCTCTGTGCCTTTTCTATGAATACGTTCATGGTAATTGTTGCGACGAACTTTCCGCTAAGGAACAGAGACTTTATGAATTTAAGCGCAGTACGAGATTCGCCAACAGGTCTCATGATTTTACAATTGAAATGCCTCGATGCAACCGCAAGTTCTATGCTAATAGTTTCTTCTCTCGCACCTCTCGCTTAAGAAAGTCTCTTCCGGCTTCTTGCTTCCCAGTCAACTTTGAACTTCGAAGATTTAAATGCAATGTTAATCGTTATCTTGTCTTCTTAATTTCTGTTCTTTTAATGTTCTCTCTCTCTCTCTCTCTCTCTCTCTCTCTCTCTTTAATAGTGCTTTTTCTCATATTCTCTAACACTCTTGCGTCTTAGTGGCTCTATTCTCTTGCTTGTTGTGAAATGATTAAAAGGTATACATGGTTTAATACGATTCCGTAGTTCTCTTAAAACATTATAATTTCCAATAATACCTTCTATCATATCAATTACACTGGGCAACACGATTTTTGGTGCCTAGAAACAAAATACATTTTTAACTAATTTGATGGTGCTGATTCCGAAAATGACATTAGTTTTTCATGCTTAGCTGACATTTGTCCTGTACTGAAATTGCTCATTTTTGGAAAAAAAAGATCAATTTACGATAATGGACGATCGCAAAATTTAGTTAATATAATCGTAGAAACCCATCAATTTTCAGGTAGGCCGAGCAATTTATCGAGCAATTTATGTTAGCCACCTGAAAAAAAAAAAACTATTTTTATAAAACATGTTTTTGAGTCAAAAATTTTAAAATAGAAATACCGAATTTTTTCCAATTTATTGCCAAAATTCAAATTAATTGATAAACTTTATCAGTAATACACTTTAGTAAAACTGAGGTAACATAAAAAATGAAACCCTAAAATCTTCTGTTTGATATTCATAAATTTATCCCATCACTTTTATCCCTTCACTACGGAAGGAAACCAAACACATTGAGAGCATTTTGTTTTCCCAGTTGGAAAGAAACTCCAACCAAAGACATCCCAATTGAATGCACCTGTTCCATTGTACGAGAGACTGATGGACTATCAAAAGGGACTTAAATTGAACATGACAGACAATCAAGAAAGAGAAAACTTTTACTATAGTTCTTATGCGAACGAAGGTTTTATTTCTGCTATTAGTTTATTAAATGATTTGATGAAAACACTTGTTGGTCTTGGTATATTTAATCTTGTTATTTTTAAAGACATAGGGTCTGATTATTATTGCAAAAATAGTATTTCTCTATAAGCAGACCAATATTTGTTGGTTTAAATACGAATTTAGAGGTTTTTACGATTTTATTTTGAGAAATATTGCCATCGGTCAATATCATATATACAGAAAACTTTAAATCATCTGATATCACTCAAATGATGTTTCAGAAAAGTATATTTTATTTTTGAAAGATTTTTAATAAGCAGATTTTAACAGATTTGTCAATATTGCTGATTTTAGCAATTTTAACGATTTCTAAAAAACATTCCAATCAATTTACACTCGGTTTGAAATATAGCAAAGTGTTTTTCTTAATGGAAATATTAAACTTAATCGCTTAGCTTGAAATTAAATCTAAAATAAAGTTTCGGGATAAAATTTTCACTTTTAAAAATGCATATTAAACCTTAGGTATCTCTTTTCTTTAGAGGTACCTAAATATATATATATATATATATATATATATATATATATATATATCCGATGCGATGAGAACGAAAGTAATATATAAATTCCAACGTTCACAGCATTAATTCAAAAGAGGGCTCGATACCGATAGTAGACCGATAATTATTTATTTATCATAATTTTATCATATAGACAAAACCATTTTACTCACTACAAAGATGCAACTTCATTTCGGTGCATTTCAACTGCACTTCGACGGGTGAGAGTCGAAAATGGTTATGAACAATCCTGCTTGTAGGCAAGCCGTATGTGAAACGTCACTTCCTTTTTTCCATTTGTTCGAGAAGAAAAATATATACATAAAAAAATTTTTTAAAAGAATATATATATAGGTGTCGGAGTGAAACAATAGTGCTTGTTGATAGCAGTTTGGTGATGAATGGACCGGGTGCTTAATGTTGATTGGTCTGTGGAAATTTTTTTCGCTGATAAACATCGGTCAAGAGTTTAGGTACATCATCTCACTCTCACCCGTCGAAGTGCAGTTGAAATGCACTGAAACCAAGTTGCATCTTTGTAGTGAGTAAAATGGTTTTGTCTATATGATAAAATTATAATATATATATATATATATATATATATATATATATATATGGTGAGGTAGAAATACCTCCCACATTTTAAACTCTCACCTGTTCAGTGCTAATGAATTTCGTCAAGTGGCAATAATGTCTTCATCTAGCTAATGGCATACTATTTGTGTAAGATTCCACCAGTTACCATCATGGCTTGGACCGGTGCACACCATGCGTTTGCTTTTGAAATGTTTTTGTTTTTTTTAAGACTGGTGAATCTATAATTGCAACACAGGGAGGTTTCTTTTTTTTTTCTTTTTTCTTTTTTGCTCATTTCATGTTACGTCGGAATGATGCTGTTCTGGATAGAAAACCGATACTGTTATTGGTTGAAAGTTTCATAACCACAGGTTAAGCGCTTAAAAAGCAAGCCACCTGGAAGACCTCAATGCGCTCGATGTTCCGGGTGATGGAAAACTTTGAAAATCGTCTACAACAGTGTATGGCGAATAGAGGCCACCATGTGGAGGATGTCATATATAAAAACCAAATGAAAATAAACGATATCCCTTTGTTTAAACAACAGTGAAATCATTTTTTTAATAGAAGTTAACTTGGTCTTTTTATCCACCTTTAAAATGTAGGAGTTATTTCTGCCGCACCATATATATATATATATATATATATATATATATATATATATATGAGTTCGCATTGTGATTAGGAAATTGCTTCAGAAATCCAATTTTCTGTTCTTTGGAGAAAGGTTCCTTTAATAAGATATCATCAAAAATGATGAAATCTTAGACTTCCGAAGCAGAAAAATTCTTCACGCAGAAATCTTCTACCAATTCTGCTTCCACGATCTCATTATATTAGTCTTCTAAAATTGGTCAGTTCTTACTTTGTTGAAGTCTTCTTTACGCCAACACATCTTCTTTTGTATCCCAGACAGGAAAACTACTATATTTAGGAATTAAAGGATTTTATTGGCTCGCCCGAAGACTGACAGTCGATTAATTTTGCTTCCTCATGCTTCTAATTGTACACAGGCGCAATTAATGAATGCTGAGCGAGAACCCGATGTAAAGAGAGAGAGAGAGAGAGAAACAGAAGAAGAAAAAGAAACGAAGAACAAAAAATAGAAAAGACGGAAAGAGAAGGAAAGTCTAAAAGAAGAATGTATAGGTAGAGAGAAGCAGAACGAAGTTGTGAGAAAAAACATCGTCGAAACGACGAACAGTCAGTACGTTAGATCTCTCCTCCTGTAATGGCGCTGAATGGCGGACAATTTCCTCAAAGATGAAGACGAGACTTGAAACGAGAGAAGTGCCATGGCCCGAACATGTGAGCAACGACGAGGTTTTAGAGAAAATGAAAACAAAAAAAAGGAAACTTATACATTACATCAGAAAGAAGCAGCTGAAATTTCTAAGACACATAATGAAGAAAGAGGGCTTGGAAAATCTGATACTCACAGGACAGATTGAGGGACAGAGGAGAGCAGTGCGTTACATACTAGATGACCTTGAGTGAATGGACGATAGCACAGGGTTTGGGAGAAATAATAAACAAAAAGACACAACTTATTAAGTTACAAGGGACAGGAAGATGTGGAGGCTCATGATCGTAAACGTTCTGATGAGACACGGCACATTCAAGAAGAAGCTGGCATATCCTCGCGTATAAAAGCGGTAATAAGGTTCATCTAGTTCCATGGTAAGCCCTGTGTTCATTATTTGTGACAGTGCAGAAATACAAGGTGTCCCAGAATAATGTATACACTCTTTAAATATTAATAGTTTAAAATACATTACCGTGATGTGAGAACTTATATGGATGAAAATATGCAAAACAGATGGATTGGAAGAAGGGGGTCAGTTGAATACCCACCTAGATCACCAGATTTGACACCCTTGGATTTCTTTTTGCGGGGGTTTCTAAAAGACAAAGTTTACAGCAGGAACCTGAAACAATTGCTGAAATAAGAGTGGCAATTGAAGAAGAATGTTCTCAAATACCAGAGGAAATGATACTGGACGTTTGTAGTTCTATTTCTTCAAGATATGAAAAGTGTATTAAACAGGACGGCAACCAGTTTGAGCAATTGATGTGAACTCATCATTATATGAACATTCTACCATTCCCCAAGTAGCTTTTATCTTATTAAAGTTAATTTTCTATGTTTTTTGTATATTTTACTCCCAAATTCTTTAAATGTGTATTTTTTTCTCTTGTATTAATCTTATTTACAAGTCAAAATACATAAATTGAATAAGTTATAACGATTCAAAGAGTGTATACATTATTTTGGGACACCCTGTATATACAACGCCTCAGTGTCGAGGCAGATCGGCCTCATAAGACAGGAAAGATGCTTATTAGTCCTGAAATTATATCATATAAACCAGTTAACTCGGGTGTATGAAAAGAATTTTCATTTTTTGCATACTTTTACACAAAATCTTATTTCATGTACACACCTATAGACTAGCTATTACGCTACTCTATTATTAACATCGCTTCTCCTACGATCACTGAAGTTAAGCAACGTCGATCCTGGTCAGTACCTAGGTGTGAGTCTGATTGGGAATACCAGATGCTGTAAGGTTGGATGTGCGGGTGGTGTAATGGATAATAGCTCGGAATTGTTAATTGAGGTGTCGAGTTCCAATTCCTGTATTATCCACTTCATCTCCACCTCCAGTTATGAGTGAATTAATAAGACTTTTATCACAATTATTATTTTTAAAAAATGTATTTTCTGCCTTTAAATAACATGGAAAGAGTTGATAAACGGGGAAAAACCACTCAGATAGCCAACTAACATCAATTTGTGTGCCAGAAATTCCAACTCTTTCTTACCGTCCTCGGTATGACGATAAACTACATCCGGCTGCAAGACTTCTGGTATGGAGATTTTTCGGAGCCTGGAACCACCTCTTAATTGCTGTTGTTCCAAGGTTCACCCTGACCCGGTGCGTGAAGCAATGTCGAGCCTGGTCAGTACCTAGGTGAGTGGCCACTTGGAAATACCAAGTACTATAAGCGTGGATATGCGAGTCGGGTGATAGATAATGGCTCGGAATTGTTAATCTTTGAACCCATTTCTAATTCCAGTTGTGTTCGTTATATCCACTTACGCGCAAATACCCCTGGGAAAGGTTTGAATTCAACTCTTCTTCACCCCCCTCAACTAGTAGGACATATCAGTAAATCATTATTATCTCCAAAAAAATTCTTACAATCTAAAATATTTTCTGGCTTTAAATAACCAGCTAAGTGTTGATAAACCGTAAAATACAGATCAGTCTTATCTATTAATTTTTTTAATCTTTTTGACATGGTTTTTTTTTTATAATCGTATGCCGGCTTATAACCAAACCTTAGAACAAACGAAGCAAGTGATTATTTTCTTGTTTCTGCTTCATTAACCAAAAGACAGCAATTAACAAAAAGAAAAAAATACTTAAATGTACAAACTTCGTCAGAAGATATGGGATTTCATGGAGATATGTTCACCAAGAATTTTGTTGGTGTGTTCTTTAATTCCTTTCTTTATCAGACCCAAAGCTCCAACCACAACAGGAAGTTTATTTAGATACCACATTTTTTTTACTATTCCCATCCGCAAGTCTTTGTATTTGCTTAGTTTTTCAAAACCTTCCCAGAGATGTTTTGTCACTCGGTGCACTCATGTCAATCAGAGTGAGAAAAAAAATGTTGTTTATCTTTGTTAATAATGTTTGGGTAATTTGCTTGTATTGTTCGATCAGAGTTAACAGAAAAAAATTCAGGATCATGGTCGTACCGATTTTCAGCTTCTTTTTCTTTATCCCGTAATGAAGACAGATCTTCCAATGCAGATATTGACCTACCCTGTCATGACGGTTTTTACACTCATTAAGTGTGTGTGTATTCAGTACCCTGAGATAAGGGCATCAATAGTTTCAATGTATTGGTTATAGAACCTACATTTTGGGTCCGCACTATTATACAAGATAGTTGGTAAGTTGCGTGTAAGCAGGCTCTGGTCTTATGCAGCGAGAATAAACCCTTCAGTCTCACACTTAAGTCCTGAACTCCTTAGTCCCTGGTGGGTTGCGAAATGATCTGCATCAGCATTTTTGCATCGGAGAAGTAACTATGTATGGAGCCTTTGCTTCAAAAGTTCTCCTATTTGCTCTTAGTGTAACTTTTTTGCTTCTTGTGTTAGTCTTCTTGCTGATTTTGTGACATTATTTATTATTATTATTATTATTATTTCATTTGATTTATGTTGTATACACATTTCCTTCTGGGTCCCAACCAGTGACCTAAGGCCAAAAATGACTTCATGACATTTTTCACTACTCTTTTAAAAAAAAAACAAAAAAAACTAAGATCACATATATTTTACAAAGATAAAGCACTTCGTAATGTGCGAGCTGTACTTGTGAGTACAATTTTTTGTATTTCTTTAAGGTATGGGCTACCAGGAATTCCTTCAATGAGTCTATTGGACGATTTTCCAATCAATCCGAAGGCTCTAACTACAACTGGAATTATTGCTGTCCTCATTATTATTATTATTATTATTATTATTATTAATATTATTATTATTATTATTATTATATCCTTTGGTTTTTGTTGTATACTCATTTCCTTCCGGGTCCCATCCAGAGAGCTAAGGTCAGAAATGGCTTCAAGATCACATACATTTTACATAGATAAAGCTCTTTGTAGTTGTTGTGACCAAGTAAATGGTTAAAGAAATAACAAAACAAGTGTTGCAGATATATCATATATTAGCTTTGAGTGTTCTGTCTATTTGTATTGTAAAGTCCCATAAAATTGTTATAGGTCCTATGTCCGTAACCGGGTATGGGTGATGTTCATACCAGTTTCTGGCAGTTTCCTTCCTGTTAAAGTTGAATATTTTCCAGCTCATATATTGACCCGCTCTATCATACCGAGTTTTATATTCAGTCGGTGCTTACTCTATGCAACGCATTATTATTATTATTATTATTATTATTATTATTATTATTATTATTATTATTGTGTTTGTCCTTCTCTTCGTTAGTTAGAACGACCCTTACGCACTGTCAATATCTCATAAATAATGGACTAGTTCACGTTTTGATCGCGTGCAAAGAGGGGAAAGGACATTACTTGGTTTCAGTGAGAAAATGAAAGAAAGAAGACATAAAGATTGGAAAATGTGAGTAGGATAGAAGGAAACAGAATCAAATTGAGCTGAGTCTGTCGCTTTGATCTCGGTCTTTTGACCGAGAAGTCAAGGCGACCGCAATAAAATCGCCATTTTTCAGACGCCGGAAATTTGGCACGAAAGAAAAGAAGATAGAAGGGTTTGACGTCTTCTGCCAATACCTCACACATAATGGTCTATTCCGTTTTGCTTGCATAGAAAAACAAAAATTAATGACTTAGAAAGCTCGTGGCAAGTTCTACGACAATAAAATATCCGTAGAAATTCTCATATCGTATCATCAGATATTTGAGCTTAACAACTTCAACAAAAATATTGCAATAACAATCATAAATATGAATGCTGATCGTTATTTTAAGATGTAAGAAGAAACAGTCTGTTGCCGTTTGGTGTTGACCTCAGTATATATGTCGTATATATAAAGTACAGTGTATGCGTGTGTGTGTTTGTGCGTGTATGTTTCCAAGAAACACCTCCACTCCAACTGGTCCGATTTCAATGGTTCATAGCTTATTCAAATGCCCTAGAAAAGGTAGGCGCAGGGGACGATTTTCATTGAACTCAGATTCAGGGTTGCCAGATTATGCGACGTTAAATATATTTATATTAATATATTATACTAGCCATTATCGTTGCTTTCATAGTTCAAGGGGGTAACTCTTATTTTCCTCTTGTATCCAAAATTGCATTCCACGTATTATTATAAACTAGCTTCCGTAGAGGACTCTTGGTTTGGCCATCATCACAATAGCTAGGGAGGAGTAGATGTGATAGGCATCAATAAACTACAGAAGAACTCAAAATTGATCGCTGCATTTAAGTATTGAATTAATGTTTAAGCTTAACTTTTAAAAGTTCACCGATAATTCTTCTGCTGCCACTTAATTTAAAGGTGATTTGATGTACATAGATCTTTATTTTCTGTACAAACTATTATTTTTATTTCATTGGTGACAGAACAGGGGACAATTTATAAGATAAAATTAATATAGTGTAAAGATGGGAAAATAGAAATTAGAATTAGTTCTACATTCAACATTTGAAGAGTTAGAGAAACATAATAGCTAATTAAGTAAAACCAATATTATGGAATAATATATCGCAACTATTCCTCCCTAGCTATTGTGATGATGGTCAAACCAAGAGTCCTCCACAGTAGCTAGCTTAAATGCCGCCTGATGGGATGGCTTTTACGCTAGTATATATATATATATATATATATATATATATATATAACAAAATAATAATAAGTTAAAACTTGTTGGAATTTACTCTATCACCTGAAATAATTGCCAAAATAAATACATCGGAGAAACTTCAAGAAATTTAAATAAAAGATTATATAAACACAAAACATTTTACAAAATAACGCTCAATGCATTAATTGCCCACCGTAATGAGTCTTAAAATAATTTCAATTTAAAAAAGTATATTTTAATTAAAAGAGAAAGCAAATTACTAACATGAAAGTATATAGAAAGTGCTTTAATCGCAAGATCATCCACAGTAAATTCTTACAAGATTTCACCTTTCTTGACAGATCTTCTATTATCACAATGTGGTATATTTAATAAAAAAATTATGAAAACATAACCGAAAAGAAACTGAATGAAATTGGCTAGCGTAGAAACCCAAACACATCTTTTAAAAAATCACTCAAAATTTTAAAATTTCAGCGTCCCTTCTCCTTTGTGCGCATGTGTAGTCACATAAACGTAAACATCACTTTCGGACGATGAAGTACTAAATTACTAAGCGCGTCACACGACCCATAACAATAATAATTCTGAAGCAGGTATTTATAAAATAAACTGTCACAACTGCTACTCATGATACATTGGGGAAACTTGCAGAAATTTAAGAAAAAACGCATCTACGAACATAAAAAAGGATCATATATACAACAATTTATCAAATAGCTTTAGTTATACATAGAAATAAATTCAACCACTACTTTAATCTAAAGAATGCCATACTTATCAAAAGAGAAAGTAACTTACTGAGACGGAAATTTCTGGAGAGTGCCGCTATCGAATCTTACCAAAATATAAATCTGCGCCCAGGATTTTTCCCCAAAGAAATTTCCTGAAATGACTATAAAAATGATAAAAAGCTGAAAGAAAGTGGTTAAATTCATAACCTTCTGTTATATATATATATATATATATATATATATATATATATAATACGCCATATATATATATATATATATATATATATATATATATATATATAATACGCCACATATATATATATCTATATATATATATAATACGCCATAAACATATAAATATATAATACGCCATATATATATATATATATATATATAATACGCCATATATATATATATAATACGCCATATATATATATATATATAATACGCCATATATATATATATATATATAATACGCCATATATATATATATAATACGCCATATATATATATATATATATAATACGCCATATATATATATATATATATAATACGCCATATATATATATATATATATATAATACGCCACATATATATATATATATTTATATAATACGCCATATATATATATATATATATATATATATATATAATATGCCATATATATATTTATATATATATATATAATACGCCATATATATATATATATATATATATATAATACGCCATATTTATATATATATATAATACGCCATATATATATATATATATATATATATTGCGCCATATATATATATATATATATATATATATATATATATATATATATATATATACGTTTTGTGTGTGTGCGTAACAATTGAGGGGCAGACTGCAAAATAAAGATAACCTACCCAGTGCCGTGTTAACTTGGCCCGTTGACGCTTACTGATATCGCTATCTAAGAGGGTTCATGTATATAATACGCCACATATATCTTCAAGAACGCTTTGTTCATTTTTAGAAATTAATTTTAAACTTTAAAAATTATAATTAAAAAAAGTGGGAAACAATTATTGTTCATTAGTCATCGAAAGAGTTTTTTTTTTTAATTCCCACTGCATCTTTCCCACTACATCCTTCATTTATTGATGATAGCAATTGAAAGCTTATACAATTAAATAATTAGATAATTTTAATGCAGTTTTTATGTTACGATTCGGAGCATATCTTGTGGAATTTGGGAATAGCTTGAGAAAAAAATAAATTATAAAATATATTTGATGATATGTTGCTCTTAGTCGGGGCGAGAATTAAGCAGACTGAAATTACAGACTGAATTTTCCTGGCTGTCAAGGATTACTCAGACCTTCCAATGTTTACACAAAAAAAATATTATGCTGTGGAAACTTTTTTGGTAACAACTAAAATTATGCTAATTTTAGTTGTAAATATGTAACATTTATGGGGCTAATATATGCATACCTTTCCTGGGGTGTTTATAAATTATACACTGTTCAATTATTAACGTTAACAACGAACTATTTTAAATTACAAAATTGTTCTTGGATTAAAAGAAAATTACTTACAATATAATACAGATTATTCATAATATATTCCTTCTTTCCGTCAATTTTGACGGCACGGGTGCACTGATTTAAATATTAGGTCATCCCATAAGTTCTGTCCGAATTTTAACTTTTTGTTAAAATGAACGAAATTTAAAGAGTATTTTATAATGTCTAATGAAGCTGAACATTATTTTTATGTTTAGATGCATTTAAACTGATCAAATTTTATTTCAGAGAACAATAAAATTAAATTTTGTTTGATTAAAACCCTGCTAACATGGAATTACCCAAGAATCATTTGAGGCACATAATGCTTTATGAGTTTAAGAAAGGAAACTCAGTAGCCGAAGCGGCTAGAAACATTCACTCAGTTTATGGAGAGGAATGTGTGAATGAAAGAACTTGCAGAAGATGGTTTGCAAAATTCAGAGGTGGAGATTTCACCGGACGTCCAGTTGAGTTTGATAAAAAGCTTCTTGAAGCAGCCCTTGAAGAAAATCCTGCTTTATCAGTTGAGGAATTGGCAGTGGTTCTCAGTTCATCGTCATCTTCAACAACTTGGAAAAGTTCCTAAACTTTGAAAATGGGTGCCTCATGAATTGTCTGAAAACAACCTCAAATCCCGTGTTGACATCTGCTCTTCTCTCCATTCTCGCCAACATGTTTCACCTTTTTTGGATAGACTTGTGACTGGCGACGAAAAATGGATCTTTTATCGAAATGTTAAGCGTCGTAAACAGTGGCTTGATAAAGGGGAAGGATCCTAACCACAGCCGAGAAGGGAACTTCATGGGCAAAAGGTTCTTCTTTCAATCTGGTGGGATTGCCAAGGAATAATCCACTTTGAATTCTTACCACCTAATGCAACAATTAATGCTCAAATATACTGTCAGCAATTAGAGTGTTTGAACCAAGCTTTGAGGTAAAAAAGACCTGATCTAGTGAATCGAAAACGGGTGATGTTTCACCAGGACAATGCATAACCACACACAGCAAGAATCACGTCACAAAAGATCGAAGAACTTGGTTGGGGAGAAAATTCCTCATCCACCTTATTCTCCCGACCTTGCTCCTTCAGACTACCATTTGTTTCGTAGCTTACAGAATCATTTGGAAGAAACAGCTTTTGTAACACAGGAAGAAGTTAAAACTGACATTTGTGAGTTTTTCGAATCAAAGCCAAAAGAATTTTACAGTAATGGAATTAGTAAGCTTGTTAATAGATGGAAGGAAGTCATAGATAATCAGGGAAAATACATTGTTGATTGAATCTGTAATTAAATGTAACATTTGGTCACTTGTTTTCTTCATTCAAAATTCCGACAGAACTTATGGGATGACCTGATATATAACTCATAAATTAATCCCAACCTAAAATAATTTAAATATTAATTGAATAAAATAAAAAATAACTAATTCAACAACACATCATTTATTCACTTTCGTTTATTAGACATTAAATTACCTCACTAAGCACCCGCCATAATTTACCCAGATTAATATGATGAATATTTATGAGCGTCTTTTAAATTAAAAATTTTTGAACATTTTCCTTTTAGGATTAATACAAATATGAAATTTGTCACTTAGCTGAATGATGTGATATTTAGCACCGCAACTCCAGAGTTTCGTATACGGATCTTTTAGCAGTCGCTATGTCCACTCGTAAGGAGATATCAGTAATGACTTCTTATTTTCTCGTTTTCATTATTTCTATATTAAGTTAAAAATAACTTATGCACTTTTTATTGATGTAAGATTGATACTTTTCTACTTTCATTGTGTGTGTTTGTGTCCACGTGTGGAGTTGTGTGTGTGTGCGCATGTATGCTCGAGTCTGCATGCGTATGCGTATATGTAGTATGTCGTTGTCATTTCTCTTTTTCATCGTTTTTCTTCTCTCTTCATACTCACTCCCTATTGTTATGTTTACGTCTCTCTCTTCCTCTCTCTCACAATCTCTCTATCTCTCCATATATATATATATATATATATATATATATATATATATATATATAAAAGAAAGCAACAGGCGACAGGCTGTTTCATGCTAGACACAATCGTCAGGCGGCCTGATTGCGTCTAGCATGAAACATCCTGTCGCATCTGAGTGCTGACTTCAATGTTCACATTTATATTTACATACGCTCTATCTCTGATAAATCCCATAAATATAGCACCCCATAAACTATATATATATATATATATATATATATATATATATATATATATATAACATTGTGTGTTATAAAGTAGATAGATGATAGCGAATACAAATAAGTTCAAAATTCCACCTGAAGAAGGTCGGAAATTCTAGTCATCTGAAGTCAGTAATGTGCCATGCGTGATACACGCTTAGGGGATCATGTATCTTTCGATACATGATTGACGAGGCAGATTTTTTCCCGCAGTAGGTTACCATTTCTTTCTGCGGTAGACCAGTTGACATCCAAGGCTATAGAACCCGGTCTGTCCTGCTATTTACCCATAGCTGCAGGGAGAAGAAGAGGATTCATAACTTAATGTGAATAATTACAATACCTCAATACTTCAGCAATTTTATACAATTATTTATACTGGGTATCTGAAGTCGCTGTGGTTGCTCGCAGAATTCAAGAAGATGAAGGAAATGAAACAATATTTGTCTATGCTGCCTAAAATTGCTTTAGACGTAAGTTAGAGGAGTACTCGCCCGGGGGCAGTCGAAAAAATATATGTAGAGCATTTCATAATTTTCACAAAATAAGATGAGATGAGATATTGTAATTATTTACATTATTTACATGCTTCTTCAGGTCATTAGAATTTCCGGCCTTCTTCAGGTGATTGGAATTTCGAATTAAACCCTTTATTTTGGAACTAGAACAAACTACACCGGTGGGCGAAATAAAGGGTTCAGTTCGAAATTCCAATCACATTTATTTCATCCACCGGGGTAGATTGTTCTAGTTCTACGTTCCATGACTCTTCCGGGTGTCTCAGTTATCTCCCTTTAAAATTCCAGGTTTCTGTTCACCACTGTCATAGCCAGGTATTGAATTCACAACTCTTTGGGTCAAGTCACTCGATCCAAGCAACGCATTTATACACTGGGCCGTCCAGACGAGATAAAAGGTTCAGTTCGAAATTGCAATCACCTGAAGAAGTCCGGAGCATACAACGGTCGAAACATCGCGAATATTGCAATAAAGATGAGGAGAACAGCCCGAACAATCTAAATAATGTAATATTAGTTTGTTCAGAAAATAATGTCCGATTTTAGAATAAACCTCTTAAGTTTGTTCTAATATATTAGGTAGTTTGGAATGCAACTGAACTGAACCCTTTATTTTGGAACTAGAACAATCTACCCCGGTGGACGAAATAAGAGGTTCAGTTCAAAATTCTAATCACATTTATTTCATCCACTGGGGTAGATTGTTCTAGTTCTACGTTCCATTACTTTTCCGGATGCCTCAGTTATCTCCCTTTAACACAACTCTCCATGTTTTTGTTCACCACTACCATAGCCAGGTATTGAACTTACAACTCTTTGAGTCAAGTCACTGAATCCAAGCAACGCTTTTATCCACTGGGTCTTGTAGACGAGATAAAGAGTTCAGTTCGAAATTGCCTGAAGTAGTTTGGAGCATACAACGGCTGAAACATCGTGGATATTGCAATAAAGATGAGGACAACAGTCCGAACAATCTAAATAACGTAATATTAGTCTGTTCGGAAAATAATGTCTGATTTTGGAATAAACCTTTTAAGTGAGTTCGAATATTTTAGGTAGTTTTGAAAAATATGACCAATTTTAGAATAAACCTTTTCATTATGCTCTGACATATTATTATAATAGTTGCACAAAAACATATTACTTATGCCTAATGATTAAAATGTCCTCATTGTTAATTTTATATCAATCTCTTTCAGATTTTAACTCGAAACTTTATATAGCCCTCATCATGAGCATGAAAAAAAAGAGGGACGTTTATTTTATTCATTCATTTATTTATTTATTTATTTTTTGCATAAGTTCAGACTTGGTCATTATCATTCTCAAACTGTTGCTAACATCAACATAGCATCAGGTGAAGTATCCCCTTGTGGTCGGACAGTACGGCGCTGGTTTCTGAAGTTCCGCAGTGGGGATACGAGTCTTGAAGATCAAGGTGGTAGAGGACGTCCATCTGCAATTGACAATCAACATCTGAAAAGAATAGTCGAATAAAACTCACGTGAAAGTGTCAGAGAAATATCTCAGATGTTGTGTGTCAGCATTCCATCTATATCGGAATATATCACAAGAGAACTGGCAAGGTGAAAAACTTCGGTAAATGGGTTCCACATGAACTCAGTGAAAGTTAAAGAGTAAGATGTTTTGGATTGTTCGTTGCTGCATCTGCAAAATTCAAATGATCCATTTCTTTATTGGATAGTGACTTGACATGAGAAATAGATCCTTTATGACAATCGTAAATGATTGGTCGAACGACTTGATCATGATAAAACACCCAAACACTTTTCAAAACCGAAATTGAAACATCAGAAGATAACAGCGACTTTATGGTAGTCCGCTGTTAGTGTCATCCGTTACAACTTCCTGGAATCTAACCAGAGCATCACTGCCGAAGTCTACTGTCAGCAACTGGGTGAGATGCGCATTCAGTTAAGCAAAATGCAACCGGCACTGGTTAATAGAGGAGGTCCACTGATCAATAGATGAAACGTGTCGACTAGGGAAACGAGACTTTGCCACATACACCATATTCTTCTGCTCCCACTGGATACCACATTTTCAAGCACCTTGTCACTTATTTTAAACCAAAAGACATTCCGTCGCAAAGAAGATGCAGAAACTGCAATCAAGGATTTCTTGGCGTCCAGACAGAGTTTTATCGTAAAGGCAGGGACATTGTAACTTGATGGCAGACATATAAATGTTTAGGGTTCCTATTTTGACTGATTTAAACACTGTTTAAATGCATTAATTTAGGAATGAAAGATGATTCTAAAATCGCGTATTATTTTCTAAACAATATAATATTTATTAAAACTGTTATTCAGCCACGTTCAACTTGGGATTTCTTCCTATAAAACACTAGAGTCAAGCAGATAACGAAAAGAAAAAAGACGGTATGGCAAAAAGGAGAGAACGAATATGTTGGTGTAACGCGAGTTGATCTTAATAGAATGTTCACCAATTCGAGGTGTTTGTTTGGTACACGACCCAGACTTTATTACTAAATCACAGTTGAAAGTTTGTATACATCAGCACCGTCTAGAAATAAACAGACAGCTTCCGTCGAGATGTCACAGCCTCCGACGAGATGTCACCGCCGCCGTCGACATGCCACAGCGGCTTTCTAGTGACTAATTATTACTCGTAGTCTATTACAGTTTATTGGGACGTCATTCCGAAAATATGCAGTTGTTCTCAATGTGTGTATGTGTGTCTTTGTTCGTATATCTGTTTTTCTTTTTTCATATCTATCCCACCTTGTTTGATTATTTTTACTATCACTTTCCTCCATTTTCTGCCATCCATTTAACAAGCATGTTAGGTAGCTTACTCTGTTTTCCTCTATCCGTCTTGTCTTCAATATGACATGTGAGTGTTAAATTCTTCGTGTCTGCTCTCGTCATTTGGTAATTTCAACTGTCTCTTTCTGATTCTAAGTGAAGTGTCGCTTTTGTTCTATTAAAACTTTCTCCCAACAAATTTCTTTTAACAAAGGGAGAGCATGATTCCAAAAGTTGGAAAGGTCAGTCTTAGACGAATGTTTGCTTGGTGGAATGGAAAAAGCATTAGAGTGAAGCAGATAACGAAAAAAAGACGGTATGACAATAAAGACAGAACGAATATGTTGGTTAGACGCGAGTTGATCTTAATAGAATGTTGACCAATTCAAGGCGTTTGTTTGGAACGTGACCCAGGCTTTATTACCAAATCACAGGGTTTGAAAGTTTGTATACATCAGCGCCAACAAATAAACAGCTTCCGCCGAGATGCCAGATCTGCTTTAACTTTAAACATTATTTAGCCCTAATTTTCAACACCAAAAATTGCACCAACAAGATTTCTTGGAATGCAAATCTTTAGAGTTTTGTAGTAAAGGCATAAATGTAATTCGATGCTAGACATGTAAATATGCCCCGGCTTCCCATTTTGACCGATTTAAACAATGTTTAAATACATTAACGCTAGATTAAAAGCTGTTTCTAAAATTGGATATTATGTGGATACACGCTAATATAAAAACTAACCTGGCCGTAGGCCTCGAGAAGAACCTCCAATCTGTGGTTGACTGGGGCAGGAAACAGCTTGTAAACTTTATTGCCTCTAAAACGAAACTGCTCTCAGTTATCCACCATAGACAACTCTCCCTGCCCTCCCCCCATCAGGATGGCTGATGCCCAACTCCACGAGAGCGCCTCTCTTCGCCTGATTGGTCTCACGCTGTCCACTGATCTGAAGTGGAACAACTACATTGAATCAATAGCTTCATCTACCCCAAGGAAAGATGGTTCTCAGTGTCACGCCAGAAGGTTTTTCTCGCCTGAGTCCATCCTTCAAATCTACAAATCAACCATTCGTACTTGCATGAAATATTGCTGCCATATCTGGTCTGGTGCTCCCGCTATTAATCTCGGAGTCCTCGACAGATCCAGAGACGGATATGATTGTATTCATTGAACAAGTTTATTTCCTTTTTTAGAAACAGGCGTCCCTGGTTAATGATAATGTCTTCATATCAGTCATTATTATCAGTTTTTAGTCTGGTGCCATCACATAACCTTCTAATTAAGAGAAAAAAACAATTATTGATACTCATGTTTTTTCTTCCCATTGACACCGCTATTATTTTAATTACCTTCACTCCTCGGCAATGTTTACTCGTTTTAAAAGCGATGATCAGAACCGTAAACACAAGAAAGTTGATTTATACGTTTTCTTTGTTCTTGAGAATTGCCAACAAAGATGTTAAACACTATTTATTAGATTGTTTACTTACGAGAATAATTTTACAACTTTCAAAAATTTACAACATTCAAAATTTACAACATTCAAAAAGCTAAAATTAGAAATAATTCAATGCAATATTTATCATTGACCAATTTATAACGAAATATGAAAACAATTTTTATTCATAAATCTATAAACATTTACTAAATTATTAAAATATTGGAACCCGCTATAACGAAATCTTTATTTTTTACCATTTTATAAAGTTTGAATGAATTTGTAATTAGCCGATGTTTTGCCAACCATTCCAATAAACAATATCATAAAGAGCGTTTATTATTTTTGTTCTCAATTGAATGTATAATGTATAAATTCACTTTCATCATATTTTTTGGCAAACATGGACATTCGTGCCTGCAAAAAAATGGAATATCAAAAGGACGTTTTTCGTTGACTCCACTATTATTTTAACACCTAAGTTTATTGTTTTAAAAAGTGATTATAAAACTTAAATACATGTTGAAAGTAAATTTATACATTTTTTTCTGTTCTTGAGAATTTACAAGAAAAATATTAAACCCTATTTATTCATTAGATTGTTTATTTATAATAATAATTTTATATTTGAAACATTCTATAAACTAATACAATTAGAACTAATGCAATGCAATATTTTTCATCTACAAATTTATAAAGAAATAGATGTAAAAACTATCTTTATTCATAAATTTATAAACATTTACTAAATTGTGAAAATATGTGAACCAACTATAAGGAAATCCTTATTATTTACCATTTTATGAAGTTCGAATAAAATGTCTATTAATCGATGTTTTGCCAACCTTTGACAAGAATATGAAAATCAAGCATTTCAAAGATCAAGAAATAAGCTTTTAAGATCTACTTAATACACTATTTACTTTTATCAAACAGTTGTATTATGTGAACAAGTTGAGTGCTTTTTTAGAAACATACCATATATTTCCGTGTATAAGGCGAACTTTAGATAAAACAGGATTAAAAGAAATATGTCAAATTTTCATGAATTTATCGTATTCCTGTAGTATAAGACGGCTGCTTATTGATTGTATAAAGATGATGTTATTGGAAATGATGTTACTTACTGTATTATTAGAAATTCAAAATAAACGAAATAACAAAACTGATTTTATATTATGTTTTTCCCTAAAAAGTAAAACCATTGTTTTGTTTACGTTTCATCACGTGATCTCTTGCCAATATCGATTCTTCTTCTTCTTCCTCTTTTTCCCTGTATCTAAACAGCTGCAAACAGCTTGGTGTACTAATTGTTTTTCAGTCTGTTCCTAACTTCTGTCAAAGCCAGTTGAATTTTCTTATTAATAAGTTGATACAAATTGATGGATACAAGTTGATGTCATTGATATGGAATTGTTCTTCGAACAGGCAATTTATTATGAAGTTATGCCAGTAATATATAAGGTAGAAACGGTTTTATTACTTTTATTCTTAGTTTATTTGATAATGTTAATCTTTTCATGTAAAAGTAGGGGAATAACACCGTTAATTCTTACATAACAGCTGTATTAATTGAAACAGATTAGATCCTATTTAGAAACATGGGTCCGTCATTACTGTTGAATGAGTTCATATCAGCCATTATGACCAGTTTATAGAGTGGAACCATAACATAACATTCTCGTCATAAATTTTGTAGGTCTTCCATTGGATGTTTGAGACTGCAGAGATTCAGTTCGAATGTGGATAAGAAACCATAGCACATCAAGGACATGTGACACAGTGGATAAAGGCGTTAGTTAGATCCAGTGGCAGGACCCAAAGAGAGTGAGTTCAATACCTGCTTAAGGCGGTGGAGAACTTGGAGAGAGGAATTAACAGGAGATAACTGATAACTGACATCCATTAGATATGACACGTGGAACTAGTCTACCCCAGCGAGCGAAATAAAGGGTTCAGTTCTATACTCCAATCACCTGAAGATGGCCGGAGCATACAGCGACTGAAACGTTGTGATAAATATGGCAGCAAAGATGATGATGACAGTCCGAATAATGTAAATAGTGTACATATTAAGACACTAGAGTCAAAAAGCATCATACTTCTGAACAGATATATGAAGAGAACAGAATTTTAATATGGAAATATCTTAATAAATAAATGTTTTCTATTAAATTAGCAAAACGGTTTAATTCTTGTTGATATCATAAAGTGATTTGTTTTCATTCGCAGATTGAAAAGAAAACAAACAGAATACGTTCCTAATGATTACCTGCCTTTATAAAACCGGTTCCTGGAAATTTGGGATGCCATTATTGGGTATAATTTAGTCAAAGGTGGTATAGTTTAGACTCAACTATTTTATACCCAGAGGTTTGCTTCAGTCATGCACCAGGAGTTATTCCAGACTAGGCTAAATTATAATAAATATATTATATATAAATTGTTTTCATTTATTGCAGTTATTTGCTGTTCTTATCACAATGTTTCGGCCGTTTTGATTTCCTGTCTTCTTCAGGTGCCTGTCTGCTGCGGAGATGAACACACCTTTCCAGAATGACGAACTCGTCCAAATAACATATATACTGACACCGAGAATCTTTAGGAAAGAGCTAGCCTTATATCCTTACTACGGAATTCATTAAGACTACGTCGACTCCAAGTGACATTATATTTAATACTTGTGCTATCTTCATTCAACGGAATTAAGACAACGGCGACGAGGATTCGAATTCACACGGAAAAGAAAATTTCTTTTTTCTCTCGATTAATATAAATGGCTGGCGAAGAAAATTCAGAATTCACGGAAAAGAATTTTGTGGAGTTCCTGCATATTCGTAAGGCGACATGGAAATTGATAAATTCTAATACTGCTATTAGAAAAAAAACATTTTTTCTTCTTAATGTTATGGTAATTTACCCACGCACCCATGGATTCTCCCAGCTATAAATAGGAGCAGGTACTGCCTTTTGGAGAGAGAAGTTTCTAGCAGTCAGCTCTGACATTCGGACCGAACATTCTTGGTGTAACACTCTCGTTTGTATATGTTTATATTACTGTTCTGTTAATATATTTGTTCAACTCAATTCTTCTCTTTGTGTTTTTATATCTGGCCCTAACAAGGCCAAAACAGTTATGGTCTACTTTTACAAAAATAATACACTATGGAAGAATTGAAGTGCCTTATTCCAAAGACTAATATTACAATACAACGCCAGGTTAAGTGAAAACGTAATCCGACTGAAACTTTGGAAGAGGACACATATCGGAAAAAGTATCGACTAATGAAAGTGCATATCTAAAAAATAGGGTGTTGTTGAGATGAACACACCTTTCCAGAATATGATTTGAACTCGTCCAAATAGCATATGTACTGGTGCTGAGAATCGTCAAGAGAGAGCTAGCCTTATATCCTTACTACGGAATGCAGTAACACTACGTCGACTACAAGAGATATTATAATTCAATTTCATGATCGTATTATCTTCATTCAGTGGAATGAAGACATAACGCTGTCGATGCTGGTTACTTTTAGGGAATCTGGAACTTAACTCTTTATTTAATTTCCGGGGATGGAGATTATCCCCATTCCGCTATCCATGCCTAGAGATATCTCGTTTAGTTTTTTTGTTTTTGTTTCTCCTTACAGCAGTTGTTGTTCAGTTTCCACTGAGGCTGTACAACCTCACACAGGGATTGAAGTCAAAATTGCGAATTAATTTTCTTTTGAAATCCAAAGAAAGATCTGCAATGTAATCGATCCTGACTTGCCATCACGACTTCAGGCACTTTCTCACAGACGTGACGTGAATTTTCTCTTTTCTTTTCTACGAATAATTTCAAGGCAATTACTCTGACGAGAATTTTTCCTGGTGCCCCGACTGCATGAATTAAAGCGTACAACTAGATTGGAATCTAGGTCCCACATTTTTACGGTTGAAATAGTTAAATGTAACGGCCACTTCTACTTCAACAGTCTCTTTTCTCGTACTTACCGACAGTGAAAATCCCTTTTACTTACTTACTCCTCCTGCAATCTTCAAAAATTTAAATCCAACGGCAATCGCCATTTTCTGCGTTACTCAATTCCTCTTATACTCAGTCTTTACTCTCATTTTCACTCTCTGTAATCCCTACGTACTGGTAGCACCCGTGTCTTGTTTGGGGTGAAATTATTAAAAACGTAACATGTTTTCATGACCAAGCACCATTTATTGTTCAGGCCTGACAGAATAAAAAGAAAGACTCTGTCTATATTTCTGAGATGAGGTATTATGTACAGTATTTACATTAGTCGGACTATTGTCCTCATCTTTGTCGCCATATTTGTCACAACGTTTCGGCCGTTGTATACTCCGGCCTTCTTCAGGTGGTTGGAATTTCGAACCGAACCCTTTATTTTGGGAAAGACATATTTTTTCCACCGGGACAGATCACTGAAACCGGGATAGATTGAGACAAATAATATCGTCTGCTAAGCGCACTAATGCAAAAATATTGGAGAGTATTAAAGAAAAAAAAATAAAGAACAAGAAAATAATATTCTACTGAAAATCTAAGCTTGCGGGATGTTTTTCGACATTGGCGTATGATTTTTGAATTTCGCCTAATAATATGGGATTGATTAATAATCTGTATTAGATATTTGTTATTTGTTTTTCTTGCGTAAACCACTGACAGCGTTGAAGGTTCTGTGTAGTAGAGGATTTGTGGCACGGACATGGAAATAAAAATGAAAGAGAATTCTCAAATCTTTAATATGATTACGCATCAGGCAATTTCCGTTTTGCAGGGGAAAAGAATTATAACAATTCAAAACATTGAAGGCGTTAGAAAATTGATTGCATTTCTTTACGAATATCGCTTAGGATTACATGTCCATATCACAGAACACATAACAAATTATGCAGTCGGATTTGCTTCTCTAACGATGGTCCGCGTTTCCGATTTCAAGTCATAATGAAAGAATTCAAAACGATTTACTTGATCTGAATTACTTTTGTGTAATGAGGATGCACGTTTAGGTTTTCATGTCATTATCATAGAAATCATAACGAATTACTCGGCCTGAGTTACTTCACCGTAACGTCGACCGACGTTTAGGATTGGCTGTAAATATCACAGATATCATAACAAATTACTCGGCCTGAGTTGCTTCTCTATAACGACAACGTACGATGCCGATGCAATTTTCATATTACATATCAATATCATAGAAATCATAAATAATTACTGTCTCTTGGATGCTTCTATGTAACGACGACGCACGTTTAGGACCTCATGTCAAAATCAGAGAAACTATGACGAATTACTTTGTGATGATTCTGTGTAATGCCGATTCACATACAAGTTAACATATCAATATCACAGAAATCATAACGAATTAGTCGGTTTGAGGTGCTTCTCTGTAACGACGACGTACTTTTAGGTTTGCCTGTCAATATCACAGAAATCATAACGAATTACTCAGGTTTGAGTTGCTTCTCTGTAACGACGACGTACGTTTAGGTTTGTCTGTCAATATCACAGAAATCATAACGAATTACTCAGGTTTGAGTTGCTTCTCTGTAACGACGACGTACGTTTAGGATTTGAGATGCTTCTCTGTAACGATGACACACGTTTAAGATCTCATGTCAAAATCACAGAAATTGTAACGAATAACTCGGTTTGAGTTGCATCTCTGTAACGACGACGTACGTTTAGGTTTGCCTGTCAAAATCACAGAAATCATAACGAATTACTCGGTCTGAGGTGCTTTTCTGTAACGACGACGTACGTTTAGGTTTGTCTGTCAATATCACAGAAATCATAACGAATTACTCGGTTTGAGTTGCTTCTCTGTAACGACGACGTACGTTTAGGATTTGAGATGCTTCTCTGTAACGATGGCACACGTTTAGGATCTCATGTCAAAATCACAGAAATTGTAACGAATTACACGGTTTGAGTTGCATCTCTGTAACGACGACGTACGTTTAGGTTTGCCTGTCAATATCACAGAAATCATAACGAATTACTCGGTCTGAGGTGCTTCTCTGTAACGCCGACGTACGTTTAGGTTTGTCTGTCAATATCACAGAAATCATAACGAATTACTCGGTCTGAGGTGCTTCTCTGTAACGACGACGTACGTTTAGGTTTGTCTGTCAATGTCACAGAAATCATAACGAATTACTCGGTTTGAGTTGCTTCTCTGTAACGACGACGTACGTTTAGGATTTGAGATGCTTCTCTGTAACGATGGCACACGTTTAGGATCTCATGTCAAAATCACAGAAATTGTAACGAATTACACGGTTTGAGTTGCATCTCTGTAACGACGACGTACGTTTAGGTTTGCCTGTCAATATCACAGAAATCATAACGAATTACTCGGTCTGAGGTGCTTCTCTGTAACGACGACGTACGTTTAGGTTTGCCTGTCAATATCACAGAAATCATAACGAATTACTCGGTTTGAGTTGCTTCTCTGTAACGACGACGTACGTTTAGGATTTGAGATGCTTCTCTGTAACGATGGCACACGTTTAGGATCTCATGTCAAAATCACAGAAATTGTAACGAATTACACGGTTTGAGTTGCATCTCTGCAACGACGACGTACTTTTAGGTTTGCCTGTCAATATCACAGAAATCATAACGAATTACTCGGTTTGAGGTGCTTCTCTGTAACGACGACGTACGTTTAGGTTTGCCTGTCAATATCACAGAAATCATAACGAATTACTCGGTTTGAGGTGCTTCTCTGTAACGACGACGTACTTTTAGGTTTGCCTGTCAATATCACAGAAATCATAACGAATTACTCGGTCTGAGGTGCTTCTCTGTAACGACGACGTACGTTTAGGTTTGTCTGTCAATGTCACAGAAATCATAACGAATTACTCGGTTTGAGTTGCTTCTCTGTAACGACGACGTACGTTTAGGATTTGAGATGCTTCTCTGTAACGATGGCACACGTTTAGGATCTCATGTCAAAATCACAGAAATTGTAACGAATTACACGGTTTGAGTTGCTGCTCTGTAACAACTACTTACGTTTAGGGTCTCATGTCAAAATCACAGAAATCATAGCGAATTACTATGACTGTGATGCTTCTGTTTAATGCCGATGCACGTTTAAGATTACATATTAATATGACAGAAATCATAACGAAATACTGGGAATGACTTGTTTCTCTGTAATGACGACCAGCGTTTAAGATTTCAAGTCAATGTCACAGAAATCATAATGAATTACTCGGTCTGAGATGCTTCTCTGTAACGACGACGCACGTTTAGGATTTCATGTTAAAATCAGAGAAATCATAACGAATTACTATGTCTGTGATGCTTCTGTGTACTGCCAATGCACGTTCAATGTTCCATATCAATATCTCAGAAATTATAACGGTCTGAGATGCTTCTCTCTAACGACGACGCACGTTTAGGATTTCATCTCAAAATCACCGGATCATAACGAATTACTGTCTGTGATGCTTATGTGTAATGCCGATTCACGTTTAAGATTACATGTTAATATTACAGACATCATAACGAATTAATCGGTCTGAGATGCTTCTCTGTAACGACGATGCACGTTTTGGATTACATATCAATATCACAATAATCATAAGGAATTACTCGGTCTGAGTTGGTTTTGTAATGACCATTTACTAAACTGTCTAGTTTGAGTAGGAATTATAATAAAAACAACTTAAACAGGTATCAATATAAATATATCCAGCGTGAATTGGGCACTTCGTCGTGGTGTAATGATTAGCAAAATTGCTTCTGTAGATCAGTCATCACTGAGTTCGATCCTGCATTAGACCTTTCTGCCTCATCTATATACTAATATACCCTTAGGAAATCACCATAGCACAACGAATTCGGCACTTCGATATTGTTTAATGCATAGCATGCTTCTGTCGCTTAAGCGCGACTCTATAGCGAGTTCTATTCTCCTTCTGCCACATCTAATATACGCTTTGTAAATCACTACACCCCATGAATTGGTCACTTTTATGTGGTGTATTAGTAAGCTTTTCTTGCTAACTTGCTAGTAGTGGGTTCGGTCCTCATTGGGTTCTCCATAACTCCGGACTTATGCTACATCTAATCTACGCTTAGAAAATCGCTGCATATAGGTTGTACTTATCAATAAGTATGGTAATATATGATAAGTTAATTAGGACAACGAATGACGGGTGGTTGTGGAGAACCATGAACGCTCACATCCTGAATGCATGGTCCTGCTACGTCGGTATCTCAGTACGCGACAAAGTCAAACACCGCGAAACGTGGGTGAATGAACTGTGCGAAATATAAAACTTTGAAGTCGTTTAAACCTATCTGCCTTGAAGAAAATAATATTATATTTTATAATATTCGAAATATTGTCATTTACAAGCGACCAAAGCAGGTGTCCTCCAAGGTTCGCTTCTCGGCCCAACCCCCTCCTTCTACTTTCCATAAATAATCTGCCAAAGAGTGTACTACAGTCATTCATGTATAACGATGCTTATGATACAACGGGTATATGGGTAAATCACCAAAGCTCTGCTGCTGCTACTCAAAGTGTATCTCGGGTACCTGCACTGGTGCGCGGGCTATCATCTGCCGGTAACGGACAGTACTCAGGAAACAAAAAAAAGTCGTCACATTTCACGCCACAAGACTGCCGGGATACCTCTCTCGGTTTGTTTTTTTTAACATTTTCACTTTAGTTTTATATTTTTCATGGTTACATTTTTCAATTACTCACTACGGTTAGAAGTCATTGCTATACAACTAACGAATGCGATACAATGAACAGCAAAACTTTGCTGAAATACGTATGATAGCACCATCATGATGATGTGGGGTGTGACCACACCTACGAATACATATATATATATATATATATATATATATATATATATATAGATAGATAGATATAGATGTGTGTGTATTGTGTGTGTTCGTATGCGTTGTAGGGGTCTGGGCGGGAGTATAAGATTTTATCGCCTATGGGGTGTGTGTGTCGCCAAGAAATGTACACTCTTCCGGTATATCTTTGAAAATACGCACCCTTTTCTCACTGAAACCCCTCTTTAAATCTTCCCTCTGTTAGATTTTAATGCCCTCTCCACTTTCGGACCTCCCTGTCTCTCTCGTCTGTTACCCCTCTATATAGATCACAGGTCCCCCACACTCTCACACATACTCTCACCAACTTTTCCCGGAGTCGTTGTTCCGTTTTCTTTTTGAATCTGTAGGTCTGATGAATTGGATCGTTCTTACGATTCCAATGGAATAAATTATGACCATGGAATATTAGTGTTTAAGTCTTTTTATTATATATATATATATATATATATATATATATATATATATATATATATATATATATATATATATATGTAATTTTTTATATATCTTATATATGCGCGGTACTTATTGGAAAGCGCTCAATATCTGTGATTGAGCTAACATATTTAGTTGGATTGATGTGAGTTTGTGACTCTGGGTTTCACGCTTTTGCGATCGTCAGAAAAACGGATTAATGTTTAAAAACAGGTTTCGTTAAATAATTTAGACACCTCTCACAGATACAGCGTTTCCCAGTTTATGCAAACACGCTAAGAACAATACACGTACGTACGAACACTCACAACACACACATAATTTCTCCATACAAACTCTATGTAACTGTCCATGTCTTTGTGTAACTTGTTATTAATATATATTTGTTTACATGTATATATCGGTCTTGTTTGTTTTCTTTGTCTTCTTTAGATTTAATTAAAGTCCAACATTCTCATGTAGCTGGACCCGCCAGCAGGAAAATTTAACCTTCTGATATCTCTTCACATCTTCACCCCACGGTCCACTACATAATAGTGACTTCCCGACGTGATTAAATTTTCAACTCCTGCTAACACACACAAGACGATATATATGTACAAGCAAATTCTTATACAGACCTTCCAAATGAGAGCCAGTCAAGACATAATATTGGAAACTTCTTTTCTATCCTACGCACGCCGTACACTATTAACGAAAGTACTTTTAATTCACTACAAAATGTCTACAAAACAATTTTCTCCTGCACGGCAAAAAGAATTTCTCCTACAACACGTGGAAACTGCAATTACTACTATGAAACTAGCCTTACAATTCTTTCTCCCCACTGGTCTACATTTGCGTGACCTTTTCTTTCTCTCGACGACGTTTGACCTAAATTTCACCCGGCTTACCAAACGGAAAACGCAACGCCATTTTTAACTACATTCAACTCTCTTCTTCTGGACTGAAATAGATAAAGTGTGAACCACATCTCAGACAAAGGCGACTCACCGTCCTTTAACTCACTTTGCAACAACGCAACTCTAACAAACTAAGAATTTGCAAATACGATATTCAATCGACAATAATAGCAAATTTCCTTAAACATGCATTCGACACTCGGTAGAATGTCTATATCAGCTCAACTTTGACACAACGCTGCTTCTATTAAATCTCGTACGCCAATTTTATCCACGCATACCAAACAAACAACTTCATCTTTCAAGCAAAACTACGACCAGGCCAGCAAACAGGTTGACGGGACGACAAACCCAACTCAACGTGGAGCATTGAAAAGAAGACTTTTGATAGCAAACGCTGAACACTACCGACGTTTCTTCCAGGACGTGCCCCGACTCTGACTTACTAGATAAATACACAGCACCCTGACGACAACACAAGCTTTATTTCGTCGAAGCACGCATCTCAACCACACTTAGACACATTTTCTTTTCAGTTCACAAGAACAATATTCAAAACTTTTTACATATTAAAAGTTCGGTTCCTACAACTTTTAATCTGAGAGGAGTTATTGTCGGAGTTAGCGCCTCCTCAGTTCCTTAATCCTTCAACAGGAGTCTCTCTCACCTGGCTATAAATACTGGCTGACCCTTCGCCTCGATCTCTCTTTTCCACTTAGGTCTTGGGCCGCCACCTTGCGCGGAGGTGAGGTCAATCTCTCTTTTCAACTAACACCAATATGTGACCTCTCACAGATATAGCGTTTCCCAATTTCTGGGAACACGCTAAGAACAATGCATGTACGTACGAACACTCACAACACACACGCATAATTTCTCCATACAAACACTATATAACTGTCCATGTCTTTGTGTAACTTGTTATTAATATACATTTGTTTACATGTATATATCGGTCTTCTTTGTTTTTCTTTGTCTTCTTTGGACATAATTAAAGTCCAACCTTTTCATGTAGCTGGACCAGCTAGCAGGAAATTTTAACCTTCTGATATCTCTTCACATCTTCACCCCACGGTCCGCTACAGATCTCTCCTCCGACCTAAGCCCTAACAGCTCAATGGGGGAAAAGCTGACTGGTCACATTTAATGCCTCAAAAACCAAACTACTGACAAGCGGGCCCAGAACTTTCACTGATCACGATGAGCGAGTGTTCCCACACGGATGAGCGCCTATTGGAGGTTAAGCACAACCCAGATCTCAAGTTGAACTCGTAGATAGAATCCATGATGCAGTAAAAATGGTCGGTTCCCTCTATCTCACGCAAGAATCTCACTCCTCCTGTTATTGTCTACCAAATCAGGCCTAAAATGGAATATTGCTACCATATAGGAGCAGAAGTTGCCCAGTCTTCACTTTCCAGTCTCCGCGTCCTTATGGATAGTCAATTATTTTCTACCTTGCAACCGCTTTACGCAATAAGCCACTCCCTACTCTTAAGCGTCCTGGGCATGACGCTAAACTACATCCGCGTCCCGGGTAAGACGATAAACTACGTCCAGCAGCAAGGTCTCTGATAAGGAGGTTTTGAGGAGCCTGGAACAACCTCTTAATTGCTGGTGTTCCCAGACCCAACTTGACCCGGGGTGGTAACACCTGTTAGGGTCCTAGATATGGGCAAATAGTTAACCCTGAAACTGGGGTAAAAACACTATGAAAGTTTAAAAATAGGTTTTAATACCAGAAATACTTTGTAAAAAAAATTATTACGAGCAATAAATTTTTGAAAAAAAACTATTACCAGCAATACATTTTTGAAAAAAAATATTATAACCAGCGATATATTTTTGAAGGAAAAATATTAAAAAAAAAAAATATTACCAGAAATAGATTTTTGATAAAACAAAATATTACCAGCCATAAAAATATTGTCGGCATTACATAACCCATTGAGGTTGATATGCCGTAAAGCAAAACAAACCAAACCGAACCCTATTCTTAAAGTCGTCTTTAATTCCACCAGTTCTAACCTTCATGGCCAAGATCCGCCATTCCACGCATATTTTAGCGAAACATCCATTTTCACATTCCATTGGTAACATGTAAGTTCCTTCCACTCGAGGAGTTTCCGCTTAACAATATTTTCACGCGGTAGCGGCGGCGGTGTTCTGTTTACTTAGAAAATCAGTATTCGGTTTCGTGATTACTGCCCGAATTCGAATACCAACTAGTGGCGGCGGTGGCGCATGCGGTGTTATAGATCTCCGCCACCAGGCATTAAAATCAAATGTTATTTTTAGCACGGTGACGAGCAAATTTTCTTACAAACACAAACATGGTTACATTCAGCCGTGATTGGATTTCTCTTCCAGTCATGGTTAGTAAACAAACCATCTCTAGTGGACTGGAATCTTATTAGATAATCCAAGAATGTGGGCTTGCGTTAAAATGAAATTTGAGAAATAAATAGGATCACAAGTTGAAAACAGATTCATAGGATATGCATAATGGCAATGATCGGAATAGCAGTCACCAGTGTATTCATTTATCAAAAGCATTTCCAATATATTACAATTCTTTCCTATAGTAAATTCATTTATAATGCTTTTCGATAGCAAAATCATTTACAATGCCTTCCTATAGTAAAATCATCTACAATGAATTACTATAGTAAAATCATTTATAATGCTTTGCTAAAATAAAATTATTTATAATGCTTTGTTATAGTAAAATCATTTACAATGCTTTCCTATAGTAAAAATCATTTACAATTCAATCCTATAGTAAAACCGTTTACATGCCTTACTATAGTAAAATCCTTTACAATACATTCCTATATTAAAATCATTTACAATGCTTTCCTATAGTAAAATAATTTACAATGCGTTCCTATAGTAAAATCGTTTAGAATGCCTTACTATAGTAAAATCATTTACAATTCATTCCTATAGTAAAATCATTTACAATTCATTCCTATAGTAAAATCATTTATAATGCTTTCCTATAGTAAAATCATTTACAATGCCTTACTATAGTAAAATCATTTACAATGCTTCCCTATAAAAAATCATTTACAGTTTATTCCTATAGTAAAATCATTTATATTGCTTTCCAATAGTAAAATCTTTTACAATGCCTTCCTATAGTAAAATCATTTACAATGCTTTCCTATAAAAAATCATTTACAGTTTATTCCTATAGTAAAATCATTTATAATGCTTTCCTATAGTAAAATCGTTTACAATGCCCTCCTATAGTAAAATCGTTTACAATGCCCTCCTATAGTAAAATCATTTACAATGCCTTCTATAGTAAAATCATTTACTATTCATTCCTATAATAAAATCATTTACAATTCATTCTTATAGTAAAATCATTTACAATTCATTCCTATAGTAAAATCATTTACAATTCATTCCTATAGTAAAATCATTTACAATTCATTCCTATAGTAAAATCATCTACAATGCCTTCCTATAGTAAAATCATTTACAATTCATTCCTATAATAAAATCATTTACAATTCATTCCTATAGTAAAATCATTTACAATTCATTCCTATAGTAAAATCATTTACAATGCCTTTCTATAGTAAAATCATTTACAATTCATTCCTATAATAAAATCATTTACAATTCATTCCTATAGTAAAATCATCTACAATGCCTTCCTATAGTAAAACCTTTTACAATTCATTCCTATAATAAAATCATTTACAATTCATTCCTATAGTAAAATCATCTACAATGCCTTTCTATAGTAAAATCATTTACAATTCATTCCTATAATAAAATCATTTACAATTCATTCCTATAGTAAAATCATTTACAATTCATTCCTATAGTAAAATCATTTACAATTCATTCCTATAGTAAAATCATTTACAATGCCTTCTATAGTAAAATCATTTACAATTCATTCCTATAATAAAATCATTTACAATTCATTCTTATAGTAAAATAATCTACAATGCCTTCCTATAGTAAAATCTTTACAATGCATTCGCATAGTAAAATCATTTACAATGTATTTCTATATTCAAATAATACAAAATGAATTCTTATATAAAATCATTTACAATGTTCTTCCTCTACCGAAATCAATTGCAACGCATCCATATAGCAAAATCATTTACAATTCCGTTTTCGTTGTCGTCTTTATTTATTATTCAATAATTTCATTTCTTCTTTGCTGATTGATTCCTTTATGATGACAGCGTTGATGACTAAATTCGCCGCTAAGGAGCAGGTTTCAGGACAAGAAATTTCAGTTTCACCAAAACTTGTACCCGTCATCCATTCCCGAGCGCCATTTGACTTTCTAAGAGTTGGTCGTAGGTGAATAAATACCAGAAAGAAGAAAGTGCCGATGACGTGAATTTATTTATGGTGGACCTCAACTTTCGAGGAAGTGACCCACACACTTGATTTCATGACCTTCCTCTCCAGCACTTATGGAATGAGGCATGCAGAATCCAGTATCTTTCTATATTTCTGAGATGAGGTACTATGTACACTATTTACATTATTCGGACTATTGTCCTCATCTTTGTTGCCATATTTATCACAACGTTTCGGCTGTTGTATGCTCCGGCCTTCTTCAGGTGGTTGGAATGTCGAACTGAACCCTTTATTTCGCTCGCTGGGGTAGACGGTTTAGTTCCACGTGCCATGTCTAATGGATGTCAGTTATCAGCTATCTCCTGTTAATTCTCCTCTCCAAGTTCTCCACCGCCTTAAGCAGGTATTGAACTCACACTCTTTGAGTCCTGTCACTGGATCATCTAACTAACGTCTTTATCAACTGTGCCATGTGTCCTTGAGATTTGCATTCATATATTAAAATCAGTTACAATACACTCCTGCAGTAAAATCAATTCTATTGCATTCCTATAATAAAAGCATCTATTTTTAATCATTTCACCCGAAACAAGGCAATAAAGCCAGTAAGATGCAAGGTGTTAATGAGTGTGAGGAAATATGAGAAGAAGGAAGATATTATTAAAGAGAGAGAAAAATAAGAGAACAATGAATTAAGAAGACAGAAGATAACGATTGAGATTACATTCAAACTTTTACAGATCAAAGGTAACTGGAAAACATGAGGCCGGAAGATAGTTCCCTAATCGAGATGTCCGAGAGAAGAAACTATTACCATGGAACTTACGGTTGCCTCTAACAATTTCAACTGTAAAATGATGATACATAGCTAATAGTATTCTTAAATTCATAAAGTCTGTGTACCAAAGAGGAAATCCCATCAGGAGAATTACCGTGGAAATATTTATTGGAAAGACTCGACAGAGATGCGTTACGGCGATGGGAAAATGACTGAAGCCGAGAAGCCAGGTCAGGACCGATAATATTACAGATATTTGGCTTTTTTAAATATTTTATCTAGAATCTCTAAATATATAACAGAAGCACTGAACCAGATGTGATGGCAATATTCAATGCATTTACATTCAGTGGTAGACTTATAACAGTGTAAGACAGATTCTGGAGAGATAAATCTACAATATATTCATATAATAAAATCATTTACAAAGAATTTCCATGTGAAAGTCATTTATAACGGATTCTTATCGTAAAAGAATTTACAGTGAATTTCTATCGAAAGATCATTTACAATACTTTCCTATAGTAAAATCATTTATAATACATTTCTTTACTAAAGCATTTACAATGTATTCCTATGACAAAATAATTTACAATGCATTTTTATAGTAAAATTATTTACAGTGCATTTCCATAGTAAAATCATTTCCATTGCATTTCTATATTAAAATCATTTACAATTTTCCTATTATGACTTGATTCACAATACTTTCCTATATAATCACCTACAATGTATAGTATAGTATAGCTGGCCACTCGTATTCGAGGATACCCGTCTACTAGGACGGCTAACCAATCCCTATTGCAGACTCTTGCACAGGCAAGGCTCTGGCAACTATGCTGAGCAGAGCTTAGTTACAGTTTCCGGGAAAGAACGTGTAATCATAGCGTCATCGACAATTTGAACAAGGACAGCACAATCAAGCCCTTCGTGCTATCGACGGTCCCCCAATGAATTAAGAGATAAATAGACGGTCTACCCAATTTCACTCACAAGGTCAACCTTTTTTAAAGGAGTCTGGGATCGACCGCTCCAATAACAATTCCTGACAAATCGACCATGGTGAGATTCGAACTCGGGTCTCATGGTCAGAATACCAATGTTCTAACCACTCAGCCATGTGCCCATACAACACCTACAATGTATTCCTATAAGAAAAACCATTACAATTACTATAGTAAAAATATCAATAATGTATTCCCATAAGAAAACCATTACAATTACTATAGTAAAAAATATCAATAATGTATTCCTATAGTAAACTAATTTACAATGCATTCATATAGAACAAGAAAAATCATCTACAGTACATTCTTTAGTAAATTAATTTATAGTATAATTCTTTAGTAATCTCATCTACAGTATATTTATATAGTAAAATCATTTACGGTATATTACTATGATAATGAATACATTCAGCTTTTTCTTATAAGGAAACATTTGGTATTCATTAATTCAACAGTTGGCGCTACAATTGGAGGAAATTTATTAAAAGTCAATCTTCTCAAGCCCACTAAATGTTATAGCTCGTTCTAATAATAAACAGAGTTTCCTTGCCATCTGTGGTAAGTAAACACTTGGGTTATATCATTATTTTCTCTCCTAATTACGTGTGCTAACCTTTTTTTTATTGTTGAAAGTGTTCAAGTGATGCGGTTCTATTATTTGGTAAAGCTCTTTGTAATTCATCGCGCCGATATATAGTCTGATGAAAAATTGTCTTCATTAAGATTTAATAGATTTAGTTTTTAAGCCATTTTTAATCATTGATATGTGAAGACGGTAGCTTAGAGATTTCTGAATGAGACAGATGCTATGCATGACATCCACATGAGAGCCTAGATCTGACGAGACTATTTAAGAATATGGATGCTTCTCCGTGCAACAATGATAAGAAAGCTAATCGTACAGATCGCCATTATTGCAATAGAATTTATTTCTTATTAAATTTAATTATATTGATTAATATTTATATTCTATCTTTATGGACCACGTCACCTACACATAGTCGAATCACCATCATTCCCATCATATTGTATTGATAAGAAAGAAGTTCCACTTAGGCATGTTCCCCTCGAGAACGACTGCTTTGTTGAACAGGCTCCTGAGTATGTGCTTTCAGAAACCCTACAATCTAAACCACTTCAAAACAAAGGTCAATTATCTATCGTATATATCCTCATTATCTGCACTTACTTCCTCCTCTTACGTCCATACAACAATTTCATTGAGTAACTCTCTCCCTTGAGTGGCTCTTGAGCCTTGTATTGAGTGAACGTTTAGATTTTTAAAAGTTTAATAATTTAAGAAAAAATAATTTCACACATTTATTTTTCAACAGAATCTTCCTTCTTTGTCAAGGCACTTAATTCTCTGGGGAATACTAATAACATAGAGATACTGCTTTACCGTTTAAGAAGAAAATTCAGTTAAATACGGGTCGGGCGACGGATGTATTGACCCAATATTATGCCGTATTTTGTTATTGTCTAGTGACAAATAAATAGCCACTTTGTATTCGGAAAAGCGTCCCCAAAAACATTGCCCTCTAATTACCGGTGACCCGCCCACAATTACTATTCGACCAGACAGCACCTACCCATTGCACGAAGATGGGTAGGGTGAGGGATATACATTGAAGATGGTGACCACAGTCTGAAGGAGCGGTGAAGATTTCTAAAAGACCCACCTCAGGAAATCGATCGAGAGTCACGTTCTCTATCAGGTGAGAATGTCTGTACGGATTCCCCACCTTGAATCACAGACATTGTATCACAGTTTACGATTTCGGGGTGATAAATAAAAGGCCTCTCCCACGCCACTGTTTTCCTTGCACATTGTTAACGCCTCTCTTTTCCCAGAATAGAGTGGCTCCTCGCGTAAACTTAAACAGGGAAATTGGATTAGGACATACGACTAATTTCATTTATAATCTGTTTGTTCCCGTTCGGGATTCGTAATCAATTATCAAATACAAGTAAACGCTTGTTTCGAAAGGTGATTCTCAAACTAGACATAAGACCATAACCTACAGATGAAAGATTCTATATAGAAATATACACCAGCTAAGTCCAGAGGATGATAGGTATATAGCCAAGAAATAATAGCGGTTACAAGTTCTGAAATTCTCTACTAAGGACACTCAAAACATGACAGGAATACGATAAACATAAAAGTGACAGACAGGAGTAAGAAAGGAAGACAGACAGGAGAAAGAAATGAAGGGAATCATAAATAAAGGTCACTGGAGAAGAATTGGAAATAAAAGACGAACAAATCAGAAGAGGCACAAAAAAAAGAAAGAAACGATCGAGGGGAGAACAATAAAGAAACGTGTAGAGATCGATGGAGAAGAATTGGTTGAAAAAAAAGATGAAAGGAATAGGAAAGACACAGATAAGAGGAAATACTTGGAAGAAGGTAGAGATATCGATAGAGAAATACTGTTGGCTCAAAATGAAAGATACAGATAAGACATCTAAACTTGAAACGTTTGAGCTCATTATTACGGATGAATACTCAAAGAGAGGGGCTCACGACCATAACATGTTGAAACACCGGTTCTCTTACGATTCTCTTACTGTCAGTACCTAGATAGGTGAGCACTTGGGAATACCAGGTGCTGTAAGCTTGGATGTTCAGTGTAGAAAACGGATCAGAATTGGAAATCGAAGAGTCGAGTTCCAATTCCAGTCGGGTTCGTTATATTCACTCATACGCAGACATGAAATGAATGAATCCATTTCTTCTCCCCACACCCACAACCAGCTATGGTTTAATTAGTAAAGCTTGTATCAGTAAAAACCATTATCATTTATATTTTCTGGTTTTAAATAACCGGCAAAAGGTTGATAGATCGTAAAAAAAACAAATCAAGCAATCAAAGTGAAGTATTTAAAGAAAAAAATTTGAATTGAAAGTGACATAAACACATAAAAATAAACGCAACGCCTTTTCTACGCCAACAGCGCACTTCCCAACAGTGGAACTCCCTTCCTCTTACTTGCTTTCCTGATAGCTATAATCTTCAAATATTCAAAGGAGGCACGGTGGATTAATGGATAGCGGCTCGGATTAAGGAATCGGAGAGCCGAGTTCAAATTCATGTCAAATCCATTGCATTCACTTACGTTCTTCACCCCCCCCCCCCGGCTATGAATAAATATCAGGACAGACCGGGTTCTGTAGCCTTGGATGGCAACTGGTCTACCGCAGTAAGAAATGGCAACCTACTGCGAGAAAAATCTGCCTCGTCAGTCATGTATTGAAAGATACATGATCGCCTAAGCGTATATATATATATATGTTTAAATAGAGTAGTAGAGCCGAGTTCGAATTCCAGTCGAATCCATTACATTCACTTACATGCTAATACCCTTGAGGAAGGTATGAATCCTCTTCTCCCCTCAGCTATGGGTAAATAGCAGGACAGACCGGATTCTATATGGCAACCTACTGCGGAAAAAAGATCTACCTTGTCACTCATGTATCGAAAGATACATGATCGCCTAAGCGTGTATTACGCATGGCACATAACTGACTGAATGTCAATCGACATTTGATGCTTTGATCTTGATCCCCGTCCTTCTCTATATCCTTTCCTCAAACACCCCTCTGTTCTCTTACTTTCATTCTCTGTAACCCCTTGCATGCTAGTGGCACTCCCGGCTTGGCTTGTGGTGAAATGCTTAAAAAAACTGGGGAACAGAGACAGTTCTAAGAATTTGAGAAGATTTTAAAGTACCAGAATCCACTGCTTGAAATATAAGATATTTGGTAAAACGAGATTCGTTCTTTCGCAGTTTTAACTTCGCTTTCTAGATCAGCTTGTCCAGTGACGAGTAAGGATGGTATCAGAATGAAGAATTGATGGTAACGAATCCTGTGCCAGCATGGCAGGTGGAAAGCAATTAAGATGATATATGTCACTAGATAAAATTAACGTCACGTCAGCATTCCCAGAAGTTTGCTTCCTGCAACAAACACCTGATGAACCCTTGAATGCCTAGCGATCGAAACGTTGTGACGAAGACAACCAAAGAAATGGAGAAGAATGAGGAAAATAATGAATACAGTTCGATGAAAAAGAATTTGGCAGAAAGACGCGGAAACCAAAATCGACGCGAAAAATGAAAGAAATTCTCAAGCAGAAGACAATAAAAAAATCAGAGAGCACGAGTGAGAAGAATTGGTTGAAAAAAAAAGATGAAAGAAAATAGAAAAGAGAGAGATAATATGAAATGAGTGAGGAAAGAATAATTGAAGGTAGAGAGATTGACAGAGAAGCACTGGTAACTAAAAATGAAAGATACAGATAAGACATCAAAGCTTAAAATGTTTGAGCTCATAATTACGGATGAGGACGCAAAGAGACGTCGTTGAAGGAGAATTTTAAATTAAAAGCAACAAAAAAAAAATAACTCAGACAGTTGTAACAATACTAAGAGGAAGCATAAAATTCCAGGAAACATTGCTTGTATCAGTAAAAACCATTATCATCTCCAAAAAATTCTTACAATCTAAAAATATTTTCTGCTTTTAAATAACCGGCAAAAGGTTTGATAGCTCGAAAAAAAAAAATCAAGCAACCAAAGCTAGGTAACTGTAGGAGAATTTTGAATTGAAAGTGACACAATCACAAATAAAATAAAAAATGTAACGCCAATTCTACTCCAACAGATTCCTCTCTCGCTCTTCCCGACAGTGGAACTCCCTTCCTCTTACTTTCTTCCCTGATAACTATAGTCTTCAAATATTCAAATATAATGTCAATCAACATCTTCTGATGCTTGTTCTTGATTCCCGTCCTTCTCTTTATCCTTTCCTCAAACACCCCTCTTTTCTCTTACTTTCACTCTCTGTAACCCCTTGCGTAGTAGTGGCACCCCGGCCTTGCTTGCCGTGAAATGCTTAAAAAGAACTGTGGAACAGAGGCAATTCTAAGAATTTGGGAAGATTTTAAAACACCAGAATCCACTGCTTGAAATATAAGACGGCTAAATGCGGATGACACCACAATTTACTCCTGCCTCAAACACAAATCTAGTGATGCTGACAAAGTTAACCTGGCAGTTCGACTCGAAAAGGACCTACAATCGGTTGTGAACTGGGGCAAGAAATGGTTTAACGCCTCTAAAACAAAACTGCTCTCTATTAACCACCACAGGGATCCATCCCTGCATCCCATTAGAATGTCTGAAGACCAACTTCTCGAGAGCTCCTCTCTGCGGCTGCTCGGTCTCACGCTGTCCGCTGATCTGAGATGGAACAAATACATCGAATCAATTGCTTCATCCATCGCAAGAAAAGTTGGCTCCCTGTGCCGAGCCAGGAAATTTTTCTCCCCCGGAATCGATCCTCCAAATCTATAAATCAACCATTCGCCCTTGCATGGAGTATTACTGTCATATATGGTCTGGAGCCCTTGCTATTTACCTTGATACGATCCAGAGACGGATATGCAATGTAATTGGCCCTGATCTGTCATCTCGTCTGCAGTCGCTCTCTCACAGACGCGCCGTTGCCTCGCTCTGTCTTTTTTACAAATACTTTCACGGTAATTGCTCCGATGAGCTGCTTTCACTGGTTCCCAGGCCTCATGAATTTAAACGTCCTACGAGGCTGGCATCCCGTTCCCACCCCTTCACCGTTGAAACTGTTCGATGTAGACGTCTCTTCTACTCCAATAGCTTCATGTCTCGCACATCTCGCCTGTGCAACTCCCTTCGTTATTCCTGTTTCCCTGACAAATACAATCTCCAACTATTTAAGTGTAACGTCAATCGACATCTCCAGTTGCCTTGATCTATCCACTTCCCTTCTCCACATCCTTTCACCTTTCATTCCTATCGGCTCTCGCTCCAAATCTTCTGTAACCCCCTTGCCTTGATCGATCCACTATCTTTCTCCACATCCTCTCCTTTACCACTCCTATCTGCTCTTCCTCCAAACCTTCTGTAACCCCTTGCGTGCTAGTGGCTTCCAGCCTTGCTTGGGGTGATAAGCTTAAAAAAAACAAAAAAAAAGCATATAGATGATATCTATGAAGATGAAGGTGAATTTTGAATTACAAGCAATAAAAAAATATAAATAAAAAAATGAAAAAAAAGTTCTAACAATGCTAAGAGGAAGCCATTGCTTGAAACACATAAAGTATTTAGATGGCCCAATGGATAAAAGCGTTGGTTGATTGATCCTAAAAGTGATCCAGAGAGTTGTGAGTTCAATCCTTGACCTCAACGAAGAGAACAAAACTTTGGAGGTAGAGATAACAAAAACTTATCAAGGCGAATTAACTAAAACTGAGATAACCAATGGTGCGTGGAATTAGAACAATCTACACCCATGGACTAAATAAGGGGTTCGGTCTGAAATGTTCAACAAATTACACCTGAAGAAGACCGGGGCGTACAACGGCCGAAACGTCGTGAATGTGACAATAAAGATGAGGACAACAGTAAATGTAAATAGGGTAAATAATTATAGTACCTCATCTCAGACAGATAGCTGAATTTTTATGGGCAAACTTTTTATTAGAATAACTGAGTGAGTTATGTGCCATGCGTGATACACGCTTAGATCATATATCTCTTGATAAATGACTGGCGAGGCAGATTTTTTTTTTCGCAGGAGGTTTCCAATTCTTTCTGCAGTAGACTAGTTGCCATTCAAGGCTATAGAACCCTGTCCTGCTA
Organism: Acanthosepion esculentum; assembly: GCA_964036315.1. Classification (NCBI taxonomy): domain Eukaryota; kingdom Metazoa; phylum Mollusca; class Cephalopoda; order Sepiida; family Sepiidae; genus Acanthosepion; species Acanthosepion esculentum. The sequence goes on from OZ038499.1 coordinate 56,028,844, forward strand.
TTTACCCATAGCTGGGGGGAGAATAGGATTCATACCTTTCCCAAGGGTATTAGCGCGTAAGTGAATGTAATAGATTCGCCTGGAATTCGAACTCGGCTCTACTATTCTATTTAAACACACACACACACACACACACACACACACACACACACACACACACATATATATATATATATATATATATATATATATATATATATATACATCAGTTACGTGCCATGCGTTATATACGCTAAGGCGATCATGTATCTTTCAATACATGACTGACGAGGCAGATTTTTTTCTCGCAGTAGGTTGACCCTTGACATTTCTTACTGCAGTAGACCAGTTGCCATACAAGCCTACAGAACCCGGTCTGTTCGGCTATTTATTCATAGCCGGCGGGGGGGGGGAAGAAGAGGATTCATAACTTTTCCAAGTATTTTTAAGTGAACGTAATGGATTCGACTGGAATTCGAACTCAGCTCTACTACTCTATTTAAATATATATATATATATATATATATATATATATATATATATATATATATATATATATATATATATATATATATATATATATATATGGTTGGATTGATATGAGTTTGTGATCCTGGGTTTCATGCTTTTGTGGTCGTCAGAGAAACGCTTAGGCGATCATGTATCTTTCGATACATGACTGACGCGGCAGATTTTTTTTTTCTCGCAGTAGATTGCCATTTCTTTCTACGGTAGACCAGTTGTCATCCAAAGCTATAGAACTCAGTCTGTCCTGCTATTAATTCATAGCTGAGTGGTGGGAAAGAAGAGGATTCATACCTCCGATTCCTCAATCCGAGCCGCTATCCATTACTACACTCTGCCCCCTTAGAATAACTACGACTTTTTAAAAAAAAAAAAGCTGAACTTGAAATTTAAAAACAAGCTCATCTTCAAATTTTTTTAAAAATGAATTAAATACATCCACTCAAGGAAAGCTAGAGTGTCGAAATAGCTGCTATGAATCACCTAATGGCAGAAATATTTAAACTCGTGAAAGATCGCTTCCTAACGCCAGTTACTCAGAGTATAAGATTCCTTAACTCGAAGAAGCAATTGATGAAGTGAAACTGTACAATCATTTACTGAAGCATTTTGCCCCAACTTTGGCACAAGATCTACAAATATGTGAACTGCTTAATTTCTAATTCACCGCCTGTAATTAAATTGTTCGTTCATTCGTTCGTTTCTGTCTATATCTCCGAGATGAGGTATTATGATTACATGCATTATTTGCATTATTCGGACTGTTAACCTCAGCTTCATTGCCATATTCACAACGTTTCGGTCGTTGTACGCTCCGGCCTTCTTCAGGTGATTGGATCTCTGAGATGGCGTATTATAATTACTAGCATTATTTACATTATTCGGACTATTATCCTCATCTTCATTGCCACACAACGTTTCGGGATGAGGTTGAAATAATAGACAAAGTGCATCACTGGAAAATACGAAAACCTAAGGAATCAGCACATATGCTACGCCACAAAAATCTCCTGAGCCGACTGGGCCTAGAAATGAATACAATATGTGAACCAATAATATGGAGTGCTAGAGAAAAGCAATGAATAACAAAGAAAAAGAAATTGCTATATAAGCTCTGGTAAAAAATGCAATAATAATAACAAAAAATTGCAATATGAGCACTGGTAAGAAATGATTGAGACATTAGGTTTATAAGTCCAAAAAATGCATACACAGATGTTCTCAAGGACACAATTCCCAATGGATAAAGGATATAGACGCAAAAATTTGTGAGTTCAATACCAGGCTACCGTGAACCAAAAAACTTGGAATGTTGAGTTAAAGGGAAATAACTGAGACATCCGAATGAGGCATAGCACGCGGAACTAGAACAATCTACTCAACTGGACGAAATAAAGGATTCGGTTCGAAATTCCATTCCTGAAGAAGACCGGGGTGTACGACGGCCGAAACGTTGAGAATAGGGCAATGAAGATGAGGATAACAGTCCGAATAACGTAAATAATGGAAGTATTCGTTCGTTTGTTTATCAGTTCATACTGTATCTTTTCGGATAAATTAAATCTTAATTTGAAATTTAACTTTCGTTAATTTGAAACTGAGCTTTTGTAATTTGAAGTTGAACTTGTTTAATTTTAGAGACGTGTAGATTTATAAGATTTTGAGATTAGTCTAATGGCTGCGAGCTCTGGATTAATCATTTTTCTTTCTTTCTAAAAGCAGAGAATTAATACTATTAAAATTTGATAATCCAAGCACTGTTTTCTAAATCTCTTTGTAAAAGCATACAATAAACAGATATCATATAATATTTCTGACTGCCCCTCCCTTCTTTAGTTAGTTCCTCAGTGCGCATGACCGTTACGCCGTGAAAATACCTCATAAATAATGGGCTATTCGATTTGGACAGCATGAAAAAACGGAACCGGCATATCAGAGACGCTACTTGCTTTCACAAAAAGAAAGAAAGAAAGAAAGAGAGAAAGAAAGAAAGAAAGAAATGTATGTATGTATGTATGTATGTATGTATGTTCAACGTCTGATTCAGTGAAATGGGAAAAGTTGTCAATTTCAAATCTTTTCATTTGTGCCCCATTACTTCTTAAAATAACGACAAGTATTCATACTTATGATTGTTAATATTATTGCATTATTATTGCATTATTATTGTCTCTCCCTTCGTTAGTTAGCACCACAGTTACGTCCTGTCAATACCTCATAAGTAATGGACTATTCCGCGTTTTGATCTCGTGGAAAAAGCGGAAAAGCCATTACTTAGTTTCAATGATAAAATGAAAGAAAGAAAGGAGGCAAGATAGAATTGGAGAGAGAGAATCAGATTAAGCTTTTAAGAACAGTTACTACACTCTGATCTCAGCCAAAAGGCTGAGAATATATGGAGACTGCGATAAAAGTGACACTTCTCAGATGTACAATATCGAACGATGGAAACCGACTAAGGCAAAATAACATCGTTTGCTGAATTATTTTAAAATTATTATTAAGAGAATTGTTGGTAAGTCGGGGATTTGGTTGGAAAGAAATAAGCGAATATACAAGCATGTAATGTCTCCTGTCAATACCTCATAAATAATGGACTATTCCGTTTTTATTTCGTAGGAAAACAAGACATACAAATGAAAGAAAGAAGAGAAAATAAAATTGTTTAACGGCTGTTTCAGTGAAATGGAAAAAGTTGCCAATTTCAAATGGATTCATTTGTACCCCCTTACTTCTTAAAATAACGACCAGCATTCATATTTATGATTGTTTTTTGTAATCAGTTCTTAAATTAAGAGTTATGATTTATCATAAAATTCAAACAGGAAAGCCGTGAAGTTTTTCCAAGTATTTCTAGTGCGTATAACATTTACATTATTTACATTGTTCAGGATTTTTGTCCTCATCTTTCTTGCTATATTCACGACTTTTCGGTCATTGTACGGCCCGGCCTTCTTCAGATGATTGGAATTTCGAACCGAAACCTTTATCTCGTCCACTGGGGTTTCGATGAACGAAATGAAGAGCCCAGTTCGAAATTCCAATCACCTGAAGAAAGCCGGAGCGTACAACGGCCGAAACGTCGTGAACATGATAATAATGATAAGGACAGCAGTCCTGAAAAATGCAAAAAATGTAAATAATTACAACAACTTATCTCAGAAATATAGGCATACATTGGTTATAATAGCCTCAAGTTCCAATAGTGGACTTTTACGTCTTTCCGTAAAGTATTTATATGTATAAGCAAATATTAGCTTTTGATCGCCGGTAAAATTCCAGGATAATGGTTTTTGGGCCGTATTTGTGAGAATGCAGAGTTATAAAATCTGAAAAGGTATTTTCATCCCCCATTTCCCTAACTATGTGCCGGAGTAAACACAGCTTAATATGAATTTCTTGGTTGAAAACGTGACTAAAATACGCTTTATCGTGACAAGTGTCAAATCAAACCCAAAATGGAATATTACTGCCATACGGCACTGAACTGGCATCTCCCACAGCTGTTACGTCGCTTCACTCTGATTTTTCTATAAATATTTTCGTGGCAATTGTTCTAATGAGCTCTTCTCTTTGGTACCTCGACTACAGGAAGCGGTAGGGTCAAGAGTATGCCTTGATGATGGCGACCGGAGACCTAAGCAACAAATATCAATCTGAAAAGACACTGCTTAAACATACAAAAACAAAAAAAAACATGAATTTTTAAAGAGAAGAGTATATGTATAAAATTTTGAGATTAGTCTAATAGTTGCGAGCTTTGGATTAATCATTTTTCTTTCTTTCTAAAAGCAGAGAATTAATACTATTAAAATTTGATAATCCAAGCACTGTTTTCGAAATCTCTAATTTTCTCTTATTAGCTACTTGTAAAAGCATACAATAAACAGATATCATATAATATTTCTGACTGCCCCTCCCTTCTTTAGTTACCAGTGCGCATGACCGGTACGCCTTGCCAATACCTCATAAATAATGGACTATTCAATTTGGACAGTATGAAAAAACGGAAACGATATATCAGAGACGCTACTTGGTTACACTGTAAAAAAGAAAGAAGAAAGCAGGGAAGATAGAAGTGTTTAACGTCTGTTTCAGTGAAATGGGAAAAGTTGTCAATTTCAAATCTTTTCATTTGTATCCTCTTACTTCTTAAAATGACAAGCATTCATATTTATGATTTTTAATGTTATTGCATTACTAATATTTTTATTATTATTATCATTATTATTATTATTATTATTATTATTATTATTATTATTATTATTATTATTATTGTCTCTCCCTTCGTTAGCACCACCGTTACGTCCTCATAAATAATGGGCTATTCCGCGTTTTGATCGCGTGGTAAAAGCGGAAGAGCCATTACTTAGTTCCAGTGATAAAATGAAAGAAAGAAAGAAAGAAAGAAAGAAAGAAAGATAGAGAATCAGATTAAGCCTTTAAGAACAGTTACAACACTTCATTTAAGAATTCTATGATTCTAGTTAAGAGCACTCAGAATCTGTAGCTTCCAATATTTATATGAAGGGGAGAAATATATTGAAATACATTTAATCTCTTCTAATACTCTAATGATTTCATATACAACTCGAAACAAAAGTCTCGTAAAATAATTAAAAACAGAAAAGCGGCCTTTTCTGATAAACCACACGAATAAAAATATATTGTTCTACCCACCAACTCTATCACAACTACAAGTAAAAGGAATTTATCTAAGGTTAGCATAAAATTTATTACAACTACTTAATAAACGATAAAAGACTGAATTAATACAAAACAAAATAATGAGCTAAAACTTGAAGGGGGGATTTATTCTAGTACCTGTAATAATTGCCACAAGCAATACATAGGAGAAACTCAAGGAATTTATATAAAGGATTTTATGAACATAAAACAATACACTCACTGTATTAGCTGCTCACTATAGTGAATCTGATCATAATTTTGATTAAAAAAAACGCTGCTCTAACTAAAAGAGAAAGTAATTTACTAAGACGAAAATGTATAGAAAGTGCTTTAATCGCTATATCATTCACAGCAAATGTATGTCCACGTTCTTACAGCATTTCACCTTTCTTGGTAGATCTATTATCATAATATATATATATATATATATATATATATATATATATATATATATATATATATATATATATATATATATATATATATATATATATATATGATTAAAAACAGATAAAACGAAATTAAATGTTGGTTGATTCGGGTTTTTTACGTCTTATCAACCTTTTGCGGGTTATTTAAAGCCAGAAAGTCTTTTTAGATCATAAGAATTGTTTTTAAATAATAATGATTGAGTGATAAAACTCTTAAGAATTAACCAACAGCTGGGAGGAGAACATGTGTTTTCATACCTATCCCAAGGGTATTTGCGCGTAAGTGAATTTAATAAAACCAACGGGATTTAGAACTCGGCTCTCCGATTAAACAATTTCGGGCATTTATCCCTTACACCACCCGCACATCCAAGATTACAGCACGGTGTATTCCTAAGCAGTCATCCATTTAGGTACTGACCAAGCTCGACGTTGCTTAACTTCGGTGATCATATGGGAAAAGGTATTTCAACGTGATCGTCCTGGGTATGACGATAAACTACATCCGCGTCCTGGGTAAGACGATAAACTACGTCCAACAGCAATGCATCTGTTCAGGAGGTTTTGAGAAGCGTGGAGCAACCTCTTAATTGCTGGTGTTCCCAGGTCCACCCTGAACTATGAAAGTGAAAAAATATGTTTTAATACCAGAAATACTTTGTAAAAAATATTATTACCAGCAGTACATTTTTTGAAAAACAATATTACCAGAAAAAGTTTTTTTTTAACGAAAAAAATATTACCCGAAATACATTTTTGAAAAAGAAAAAAAAATATTACCAGCAATAAAAAATTTGTCGGCATTAAATAACCCATTGAGGTTGATATGCCGTAAACCAAACCAAACCAAATCAACGTGATGTGGTCGTAAACCTAGAAACTAACGGTTTATTGATCGAATTGTTTTTTACGGCTTATCAACTGTTCCCTGAAATTAAATGAAATCGTCTAGACTATATAGTTTGGCATCTCGACTTCCGTTATTTTCTCACCGACGTGCCGTGGATTCCCTCGGTCTTTTCTACAAATATTTACATGGCAACTGCTCTGACAAGCTTTTTTTTTTCTCTGTTGCCCCGACAACATGAATTTAAGCGTACTACTAGATTGGCAAGTAGGTCCCACCGTTTTACTGTTGAAATAAATAGATGCAACCGCCACTTCTGCTCCAACAGTTTCCTTTCTCGCACTTCCCGCCTGTGGGATTCCCTTCCATTTACTTGATTTCCTGAAAACTACAATCTTCAGAAATTTAAATGTAACGTCAATCGCCATCTTCCGTCTTCTTGAATACCGTTTATCTTTTGGCCTTTCCTCAGTCCTCCCTATACTCAGTCTTTCCTCTCACTTTCACTCCCTTTTAACCCTCTGCGTACTAGTGGCATTCCCGCCTTGCTTGGGGTGAAATTATTAAAAAATACATATATATTTTAAAAATAAATTTAAAATTTTCAGCACCGCCCTCCTTCATGCGCATGTGTAATCGCATCAGCGTAAGCATCACTTGAGTCGGATGAAACCCTAAAGGACAAAACGCATCACACGAAAGCTTTTTCCAGTTATCATACATTTCTTAAAAATTGTTTCGATATATATATATATATATATATATATATATATATATATATATATCGTCGTTTTAAGTGCTGTGGGTGATACGCATTTTGCATTCAGAGTTTGCATTCAGAGTTTCCTTCTCCTAGACTGGTTGCCACGCAATACTATAGGACCCAGTCTGTAATGCTATTTACCCATAGCTGGGGCGAAAAGAAATGAACTCATACCTTTCACAAGAGTATTAACACGTAAGATTATTTGATTTGTTTGTTTGACGGCATATCAACACTTTATGGGTCATTTAATGACGAAATTTAATTTTCTTGTGGTCTTTGAAGTAATATCCATATGATATATGTTATTCTGCTTTCACAATTGAAAACATGGTAGATAATATGTGTATTTTATGTTGTAGTTTTGTTCAAGTTCAATATTGGAATACAGGTTATATGATATTTTAAGATATTATATATATTAATGCCATGAAAGATTTTTTTTCCTGTTGGTTGGTTGATTTGTGGAGTTTGTTTAACGGCATATCACAGTCTATGGGTTACCGAACGCAGTAATCTAAATATTTCGAGTACAGTTTTATGGCTTCAACTGAATATATTTTGAACGCGATTGTAGGCCATCACTTACAGATAAAAATGTATCGTTGATCATTTTGCTATAAAATGTATTGTTGGTTATTTTGCTTTAAAATTGTATTGTTAGTCATTTTAGTATAAATATATACTGTTAGTAATTATTTATATAAAAATGTAATTTATACTTTGATAATGCTTTTCTTTTTTTATTTTTTTTGTTCGGGGGTTCACTATTTTGCCATAGCTGGGACCCAGACATTTGCTACCACCCCGGTTCAGGGTGGACCTGGGAACAACAGCAATTAAAAGGTGGTTCCACTCTTCGTAAATCTACTGATCAGTGGCCATATATATAAGAAATAGCAGATATTTTTATATATGTTGCTGAATATTAACAATATTAAAATCATATTAAAAATAGAGCGTTAATGATATTATATGAAATGATTACTTAACTTTTAATTATCAATTTTATCCCGACTTCGAATTTTCTTGTTAAAATTTCCTGTCTTCAGGGGTTGTGATTTTAAACGGTGTTTCCCGGTTTTTTTCCATTTTTTTTTTTCAATTTTATCAATTGATATTTAAAAATTAATTAATCTTTTCATAAAATATTATATATATATATATATATATATATATATATATATATATATGTGTGTGTATATGTGTATATGTGTGTGTGTGTGTGTGTGAAGAGAGAGGCGTGATAGTCTAATGGTTAGCGGATCGGATTGCCGAGATCGAATTCCTGTCGCGTTCATTGCATTCACTTACGTGCTAATACCCTTGCGGTATGACTCCATTTCATATATATATATATATATATATATATATATATATATATATATATATATATATATATATATATATATATATGTCCGCAAATCTTTTGTTTTTGAGTTATTAAGTTTAAAGTTTACGGTAGATGCTGTTAAATGTACAATCAACGATACAATCCCTAAATACTCTGGAGGTGGGTTCCTGACACCAACTCAAAGTTGTCCATATACAGTGTAACCCGGATATAAGAAACCCGGATATAAGAGAAAACCGGATATAAGAGAAAACCGGATATAAGAGAGATTTTCTCTGGTCCCAAATTAGAGCCTGTGTTAATGTATATATAATAGACCAAACACGGATATAAGAGAAACCCGGATATAAGATACTTCTTCTCCGGTCCCGACAACTCTCTTATATCCGGGTTACACTGTACCTTAAACTTAATAACTGAAAAATGTAGCAATTGCGGGCATATGTTTATAAGGACTTCTGTCGTTTTGGTGTGAGGAACCCGCCCTTATAGTTTGTAAATGTATTTTTGATACACACGCTTTCTCTCTTTCTCTCTATATATATACTTAGTTGTATGGTTGTCAGATTGTAACCCTGGGTTTTCACGCTTCTGCGATCATCAGAGAAACTGATTTATTTTTAAATTTTTCTAAAATTAGATTTATTTAATTAAATTTAAATTAAATTTATAAAAAAATAAATTAGTTTGATGATCGCAGAAGTATGAAACCCAGGGTTACAAACTCATATCCATACAACTAAGTATGTTAGCTCTATCACTGATATTGACCGCTTTCCAATAAGTACCGCGCATATATAATATATAAAGTTATTAATATTTTTTTTTACAAAACAGTGCTCAATGCAAATATACAGAGCATAAATATTATAAATTTACTTATTTAAAAATATGGTTCCATCGCTACACAGGAATTACCATGTTTCAAAAAGGGAAGCTAAAAACTTCAAATTCAATTATAGAATTAAATTAAAGTCCCTAGTTCTGTTTCATTTTCAAGCGAACATTGGAAAATTCGATTGAAAATGAAACAGATTTAGGGACCTTAATTTAATTCTATAATTGAATTTGAAGTTTTAGCTTCTGTTTTTGAAACATGGTAATTCCTCTGTAGCGATGAGACCATATTTTTTAATTAGTAAGTTTATAATATATATATATATATATATATATATATATATATATATATATATATATACTGCTTTCCCATACTTCAATACTTCATAATCCAATATTCTGTTTCTACCGAATACTTTATCTCCTTGGATATATTGTCAGCGTTCCTTTACATCTTGTCATGTCGAATGAGACTTAAGCTTCAGACCTATTGCGTAGTATTCTTCTTTCCGGCACAGATTTGCCAAGCCAATGCACTAGCCTAATCCAGAGATCGAACTTAAAACTCCCAAAGAACAAAAGAAAATTTACCAAATATTTTCTCTGCTAAGCTACATCCAGCAGTGGCTTTTTGGCACTTTAAACTTTCTCCTGAACCTTCTTAGATTTGCACCTGATTCTTCTTTGCGCTTTTCTATCTCGTTCCTGATTCTTTTAATTCTAAATTTCTTTCATCGACATCTCTCTCTCTCTCTCTCTCTCTCTCTCTCTCTCTTTTCCTGCAATACCTTCTTTATTTTTCTCTCCTCAACCATCAACTATTACTTTTTATGTCTCTTCTCCCTCATTCATCTTTCTTCGACAATTCTTCTACATCGATCTCTCTGCTTACCTCCATTTTATTTATTTCTTTTTTTTGTTTGTTTTAGTTTTTTGGTTGTTCTTATCGCAACGAGTATTCAGACCTGCATCAGGCATTTGTTGCAGTAAGCAAGCTTTTGTGAATGCTGAAGCGAACGTTTATTTTATCTACTGACATGTATTATATACATTACTTACCACCTGCCATGTCGGTTGTCCATCAGCGCAGGATGTGTTACCGTCATTCCTTCTTTCTTATACTAACTAATCTTACTCGCCACTGCACAATCTGATCCAGAAAACGAAGTTAAAACCCCAAAAGAACGAATCGAGCTTTACCAAATACTTTATCCTTCAAGTAGCAGACTTCTAGTGTTTTCCACTCTCCCAACATACTTAGAATGGCTACTATTTCTTATTTGCATGTGTGTGTGTGTGTGTGTGTGTGTGTGTGTGTGTGTGTGTGCGTGCGCGTCCGCGCGTGCGCGCGTGTCAGTCAATTTTAATTTAAAATTCCCTTTCACAGACATCTCCTTTTCTTTCTATTCGTAATTATGAGTTCAAACAATTCAGGCTTACGGGTCTCAGCTGCATCTTTCATTAGTCATCACCAGTGTTTCGGTCTCTCTTCTTTCCTCTCTTTACTTTTATATTTTCTCTATTTTTTTTTTCCTTTTCCTTTCATCTTTCTCCATCAATTCTTCTCAGACGATCTCTTTTCTTTTGCTTTCCCACGTCTCTAGTCTGTCTTTCATCTTTCTCTTCCAATTCTTCTCAGACGATTTCTTTTATTTTGCTTTCCCACGTCTCTAGTCTGTCTTTCATCTTTCTCTTCCAATTCTTCTCAGACGATCTCTTTTCTTTTGCTTTCCCACGTCTCTAGTCTGTCTTTCATCTTTCTCTTCCAATTCTTCTCAGACGATCTCTTTTCTTTTGCTTTCCCGCGTCTCTAGTCAGTCTTTCATCTTTCTCTTCCAATTCTTCTCAGACGATCTCTTTTCTTTTGCTTTCCCACGTCTCTAGTCTGTCTTTCATCTTTCTCTTCCAATTCTTCTCAGACGATTTCTTTTATTTTGCTTTCCCACGTCTCTAGTCTGTCTTTCATCTTTCTCTTCCAATTCTTCTCAGACGATCTCTTTTCTTTTGCTTTCCCATGTCTCTAGTCTGTCTTTCATCTTTCTCTTCCAATTCTTCTCAGACGATTTCTTTTATTTTGCTTTCCCACGTCTCTAGTCTGTCTTTCATCTTTCTCTTCCAATTCTTCTCAGACGATCTCTTTTCTTTTGCTTTTTCTGCGTCTCTAGTCTTTCTTTCATCATTTCATAATAACGTTTTGAACATGATAATAAAGATGAGGACAACAGTCCGAACAATGTAAATAATGTAAATAATTACAATCCCTTATCTCAGAAATATATACAGATAATGAAGTAGGCCGGAGCGTACAACGGCCGAAACGTTGTGAACATGATAATAAAGATGAGGACAACTGTCCGACTAATCTAAATAATGTAATTAATTATAGACATATATTGAAAAAGCCCGGAGCGTATAACGGCCGAAACGTTGTGAATTTATAAATTTCAACCGGAAGCAATACTGGCTGCTCGTTCAAGGAATGCCAAATGTTTCCTTATAGGGAAACGGTTAATATTACAATTACCATATGCTTTCTTTCATTTTTCTTCGTTACATCATCCATTCCGACCTCAATCCCTTCCTTCGTTATTATCAACTCGACCCCATCTCATTTTTATGTCCCTTCCTAAACCCTAATCATTGATCTTTCTTTCTTTTTCCCCCTGTCAATCCGCTTAATTCAGTTAGGAATATTAATCCCAGAGATCAAACATTATACAGTGAAAGTTTCACGTCATAATTCAGATGACAAATGTGCCTAATTCTGAATTTATTGATGCGCCTTCGAAAGTGTACGCTTCTAACGAAGCAGTGGTTGGCAAAGAAGGAATTGGCAGAGATAGCAACAAAGTAAATTTTACTAAGGGTTACAAAAATTTTTTAAAAAACAGGAAATTACCGAGAGCTATGAGCGTCCATGTTCTGAAGGTAAACGTCACATCGAAGAGGAAGTAACGGAAAACAAAAAGAAAAGCGCGGTTGTCAGAAAAAGTAAAAAGTATGTATTGTTGACGTCAAAACAGGTACAGAAATCTATCTAAGTCGTTTGTAACAGATGACGGAAAATCTGACACAGAAAGACGAAGGCGTATCCGAATAACGAAAGATGCCTTCCGGTAACTAAGCAAACTATTAACGCATAGGAAATATCGGCAGTGACAAATAAAAGAGATATGAACTGCTTTGTAATGTCTAATGTCCGATATGGCAGTGGTCATTCCGAAAAATGCTGAGCATGCCATTGACCGAATATTTGAGCATTAACAAAATTGTAGAGAAACTGAAAAAATGGACACTTATATTTAACATCAGGAAGAGACAGTTGTAATTTCTAGGGCGCATAATTAGGAAAGAGAACTTGAAAATTTGATACTCACAGGACAAATTGAAGGCAAGAGGGACAGAGGAAAACAAGCTTGAGTAAATGGATATCGACACAAGGTTTGGGAAAGATAACACAAAGACATGTATTAAGAGCTACAAAGGACAGGAAATTGTGGAGAGCCATGATCACCAACGCCCTGAAGGAATACGTCACATAGAAGAAGAATGAGCTTGAGTAAATGGATGGCAGAACAAGGTTTAGAAGAGATAAGAAAAAGATAAAATTTATTAAGAACTACAAAAGACAGGAAATTGTGGAGAGCCATGATCGCCAACGTCCTGAAGGGACACGACGCAAGAAGAAGAAGAAGAAGAACCACAACAACAACAACAACATTTGGCAATGAATGCTGGACAGTTTCTTTATAGATAAAGAAAAAAACTTGAAGCAACCGAGATATATTTCCGACTGACAAAACATGTAAGCAACGAAGAAAACCTTAAGAAAAGTAGGAACATTCAACCTTATACTTACAATCAGAAAAAGTGATCTGAAATTTCTGAGAGGCAATGAGGAAAGTGGTCCTGGAGATTTTAACACCCACAAGAAATTCTATTGGCAAAAAGGCAGGTGGAAACAGAAAGCAATTTATCTAAACAGTTTGTGTGAATGAACGACAATGAAGGATAAAAAGTAAAAGCTCAAAAGTTAATTTGAGCAACAAATGACAGAATTTTATAAACTACGATCACCGAAGTTAGGCCACATCGTGCCTGGTCAGTACGTAGATGGGTGACCGCTTGAGAATAACACATGCTGTAAGTTTGGATGTGCTGTTGGTGTAATGGATAACGGCTCGAAATTGTTCCAATTCCATTCGTGTTTGTTATATTCACTTACGCGCAAATCCCCTTGCGAAATGTGTGAATCCGCCTCTTCTCTCCCCAGCTATGGGTTAATTAGTAAGACTTGCATCACTAAACCATTATTATCTCAAAAAATATTCTTAAATCTAAAACTTTTTTCTGGCTTTAAATACTCTGCAAAGGGTTGATAAGCTGTACAAAACGAATCGATCATTATTGTAATAGCTCTGAATGAACAAGACATTTTTTTTAAATCAATTCACTCAACCAAGAGTGTGAGGAAACATTGTCTATAGCAATGATTCCAAACCGATTTTGGGCCATGCCTCACTTTGGTATTTCTAAAATTCTGGTGCCCCCCCCCCCCTTGTAATATTTAATTCTTAAATATTCAAACTTTTACCGTAATTCACGTGAAGGAAGCTTAAAAGGCCATTAAAAAATATTAAAATAAACAAACAGTTAAATATATATAGTTTCAAAATATATAATAGAGAGCTGAAAGGCGGGAATATAAAATATTTGAATGAACGTTTATTCTGTAATATACTTTGATCATTTTAATCATGAAATAATAATAAAAAATGAAATTTGAGCTCATCACAAAATGACTGTCAGTGAGATCCTTGTGCGTCATGCCTGCTATAGAGAGATTTTATATTAAACACCAATTTAGTCAGCTTAAGCCTCAAGTGTCCTCATTCAGTGATAGCCAGTCGAATTCTTTTCTTCAATAACAAATCATTTACAGCATTAAAGCCACATTCAGCTAAATATGAAGATGGAAATTATAACAAATTTCTTGCAACGGTAGTTGAATTTTTTGTGCATGTATACTGTATATGCATCGTATGAATTAACACGCGTAACATTAACACTCTCACGCAGACTCACTAGAAAACAATTCGCTGTTAATAACTCATTCTCGAATTGCCCCCTTTAGTCTGTTGGTATAGTAAGCCGAAGGGTGCATATCCTACTCATGCCCCACTAAAATATTACCCACCGGTGGGGCATGGTCCCAGCGTTGGGAATCATTGATTTATAGCATATGATTGGGAAGAAATTTATGATCATTTTTAAATCAATGAATAATTACGTCTTCAGTTCACGTTTTGATTTAATGTGTATTATAACGGAGATTGCCTGCCATGTTATTTTTTTTCAGCAGGCCTACAATATAATTGTAACACTATAAGTAATAACACATGTATGTACATACACACAAAATATTTTTGTGCATGTATACTGTATATGCATCGTATATATTAACACGCATTAACATTAACACTCTCACTCAGACTCACTAGAAAACATTAACATTAACACTGTCACTCAGACTCACTAGAAAACAATTCACTGTTAATAAATCATTCTCGAATTGCCCCTTTATTCTGTTGGTATAGTAAGCCGAAGGGTGAACATCCTACGCGTGCCCCACCAAAATATTACCACCCCCCACCGGAGGGGCATACTCCCCACGTTGGGAATCTTTGGTCTATAGTGTTTATTTATTAGTTGAAAGCTCTCGGAACAATAACCACAATGGACAATTTTTCCACACACACAGACCTCAAAAAAGAAAATGTCATGGGGACAAGAAAAATTAAATAAAACACAATTTCACCCCAAGCAAGGCGATAATGCCACTAAGACGCAAGGGACTACTTGGAGTGAAAGAGAATGAGGAGACTTTAGAAGGAACCGGAAACCCAATCCTAAACAGGAAACAAGGGATAAACTTCTACTCCTGTTCAAAAACTAGTAAGGATTTTGAACCGGGCAATAGGTGAACCTATCTACTCAGAAGTATAGAGTTGAAATAGACTTTAGAAGGAGCCAAAAACACAATCCTAAGCAGGAAAAAGGGATAAACCTTTACTCCTGTTCGGAAGATTGGGGAGGAAAGTGAACCAGGTGATATAAAAGAAGAATATGTGACTATTTCTGATTTATGTTGTTAAATAACATTTATTAACAAATTCACAATCTTGGGTATTTGCACCCTTACATAATGGCATCCTGGAGGGAGGTGGGCTCCGCATGGTTAAAATACCCAAGACACGCCATGTGATGGACAGATGAAGAAACCATTCGTGAAGACCCAGGCTCCGAAACACGACCACGACAGACGGAGGAGAATGGTGGAAAGAGCTTTGCGGATGTTGAAGTCTTTTTGATAACTTTTAAAGTTATTACCATAACGTGGCATCAGCGTCAGCAAGAGGCTGATTAGGTCTAAGGGTCGAAGTCCCGCACTCAGTATCTACGGCGGAAAAAAAAACTACCACTGTAGATTAAATAAAGGGTCCAGTTGTAAATTCCCTGAAGGTTACTAGCATCGACTAAGCGTTCGAAGAAGGCTCTTACTTTAACAACAACGAAGATAGGGATATTCGTCAGAACATAAGTATACTAGAAATTCAGACAACGTCTTATAGTAAATTCTAATGTCAACTATAGTAAACATATTTTTTCTTCTTCTTCTTCTTCTTCTTCTTCTTCTTCTTCTTCTTCTTCTTCTTCTTCTTCTTCTTCTTCTTCTTCTTCTTCTTCCTCCTCCTCCTCCTCCTCCTCATTCTTCTTATCTTCTTCTACATTCTTCTTCTTCTCCTCCTCTCATTCTTCTTTTTCTTCTTCCCCTCTTCCTCATTCTTCTTCTTATTATTCTCTTCTTCCTCTTTCTTCTTCTTCTTCTTCTTCTTCTTCTTCTTCTTCTTCTTCTTCTTCTTCTTCTTCTTCTTCTTCTTCTTCTTCCTCATCCTTCTTCTGCTTCTTCTCTTCCTCCTCCTTCTTCTTCTTTCCCTCTTCCTCATCCTTCTTTTTCTCCTCCTACTTCTTCGTCTTCTTCTCCTCCTCCTCCTCTTAGTTCTCTTTTTTCTCCTCCTCCTCCTTCTTCTTCCCCTCTTCCATGGCTCGGAACTCAGGGTTGGACATTGGTGATCTGGGGACGGCAATGCAGGACCGAGCAGTGTGGAAAGGAATTGTTAATGGAGTTCCTACCAACCACAGGAAAGTCGAAAAAGAATGATGATGTTGGTAATAATATCAAAGATTAGGACAATAGTAAGAAAGCAAATAATATTAAAAAATGCTTTATTTTCATAGTGATTTTCCAGGCGTAACTTAGATACGAAAGACCGAATGTATGGGAGCACCTCAGCGAACATCGAATTCAATACTCAGTTTTAGCGAGACAAGCTTGCTAACCATTACATCACGTCGAGGTCGCCATAAATTATATTAAGCTTATGGAATTATAACGAATCCCAACCCCATGATGTATTTTATGCGTGATTGTCGTTCTTTTACCAAAAAAATGTATAAACCAAAAAATAACACTGAATTTTTCTTGCTCTTTAAAAAGAAACAAAAATGAACACATACATATGGAAAAATACGTCATTTTAATTTCAAGCGGTTACAAGAAGGATACCATAAGATAAAAAGAGCTGGCGTCGCTAAAACAAAGGTTAAAAGAGGTGGGGGTCTAAAACGGAGATTAAAAGATGGGGGTGCTAGTTCAGAGGTTTCGCGTTGGAGGCTAATTCATGGGTTAAAAGTGGGGAAGACTAAATTAGAGGTTAAAACTGGTGGAGGCTATACCACAAGTTAAGAATGTGTATGTGGGGGGAACTAAATAAAAAAAACGTGAAGGAAGCTAAATCAAAAATTTAGATGGGGAGGCTAAGTCAGAGTTTAAAATTGAGGGAGACTAATTCAGAGGTTAAAAATGGGGAGGCTAATTCAAGAGTTAAAATGGGGGGGGGGGGCTAATTCAAATGTTAAAGGCGGGGAGACTAAATCAGAGGTTAAAAGTGGTGGGGGCAAATCAGATAAACGTGGAGTAGGACAAATCAGAATTTATAATTGGGAGTGCTAAATCAGAAGTTAAAAGTGTGGGTGGCTAATTTAGATGCTAAAGTGGGTGAGTCTATGTATCTGTCTATATATATCAGATTGTTCATATCTCTGTCTGTCTGTCAGTCTATCTATCTTGTCTATATTATTTAATAAAACATGCATCAATGAAAAAATGGTGCCTAAATACACAGAAATTAAATTACATGATCCAGCAGCCCTCCAAAACTATCAACACTTGGAATTATAAATGTAGCCTTGTGAAAAGACAAATTGAAATAGGCAAAGAAAAATTGAACACCCTTAACAGCAACAAGCAGGAGATCTATGATAAACTAAAAGATATAACTACCCCGGACCAACTGGAGGAAATTACGCATAAGGTCATGTGTAACGTCATGGGACCCAGTGTGATTTTCGTTTCCAGCGTCTCGTATGCACGAGTTTGTCATTGCTTGGAAATCGTCCATGCAAACAAAACAGTCTATCATTGTTGTTATGTCCGTGTATTGTTTAATTTATTGTAATGTAATTGTCATCTTTGATATATATATATATATATATATATATATATATATATATATATATATATGTATGTATGTATATATATATATATATAAAACATTAGGCAGCATGTATTTTATATACAAAGAAATAAGCTCGCATGGAATCAATCAGCAATATTAATATTTTTAATATTTAATATTTATATATATTTAATATTTTTTTATCACAAAAAAAATAAAAATTTCAAATAAAAAATTCTCACTTAAAATTTGAAAAACCTAGCGTTGCAACTATGCACGTTCCGATATTGTATACAACCGTCAATAATAGCACATTCTTAAAAAAAACATCTTTCGTTCTACAAACAATTATTTCGTCTCCAAGTTTTAATTTAAAAGAAAAATATGCCTGAGGATGAATAAAGGATTATTCGAAAGTACTAGCATTTAAAAAAAATATAAACTGGAAACAACTGACAACAGTTTTATGAATGAGGATCTCATCATTCTATGGATTAACAGTATTTTAATGCATACATTATATTCTACTAGCGATGTGATATCGCCAATAATCGCATTAATATTGCTGATTGATTCTATGTGTGATTATTTCTTTGTATATATATATATATATATATATATATATATATATAATCAAGATGAAAACCTTAAAGATCTCATTTCGATTATAATTATTTCGTGAACATCTCTATGTATTCCTCTCTTCAGCCTAAAAGCTTTTAATAAATGGAGGCAATTTCCCCGGAATGAGATACTAGATTGACAGGGAGAACAGAAAGCAGGAGAGAAGAGAAGAAAGAAGGAGGGGAAGAAGGAAAGTGACAGATTGTAAAGGGTTTTTTAAAACGTTCAATAGAGAAATGTGATATATATATATATATATATATATATATATATATATATATATATATATATATATATATATATATATATATATATTTTAAAAAGATGTCTCCATCGCGACAAAGAGTTTACTATGTTTCGAAACCGAAACTTAAATCCTAAAATTTAACTTTAATGTTTAAACTTAAAATTAGGAGCTCGGTTACGTTCTCGAGCGATGTTAAGAATAACTTACGAAAAAATTAAATTTACTCTATTTTTACGTTTAGTCGGTGGGGTTGTTAAGTAAATTCCCATTTTTTATTAAGTGGGTGTTGGCGTTTCTTCCAATGTAGAAAGCGAGTGTATCTTTGTGTAGCAAATTTAAAGTCGGTTATGGTCGGGTGGGGGTTATGATTTCTGTCTAGCTACATTGACTCTCTTTCAAGCTGTCAAGTTATTATTGTCTGGTTTATTTTACCTTATTAAGGTTTACGCTACAATATATTTGGCATTTTTTTAATTAATTAATTTATTTTCTTTTTAAAACACCATCGATATTTCCTTAAAGGGGTATTCAAATATATGATTAAGTCATATTTTTTAATACTTATATTTTTTATTCTACATATCTAAAATACTATATTTATTTAATTTACTCATAGACTATATATGCTACTGTAAAATTAATATATTAGAATTTAATTACGCATTTATAAATTATTTAATTTATGATCAAATAATAGATATAAATATGTGAATTATTTTTTATAATTAATTATTTTTATATTATATATTAGACAATGTCTACAGAAAACTGGTATTTCATTTCTTTGATTTAATAAATACAACGTTTCATGTAGGCATAAAGAACATGGGTCATCCAAAGATCTACAAGTTCTTGTTTTTTTATTAGTTTCCATTTTACTGTTGCTGTTTTATTTGCTTCTCTTAATTGCCCAAAATATTTTAATAGGGATGTTTGGTTACGACAGATTTAAAAAAAAAACTAATTATAATATTATGCTCTAATTGCATCGAGCACTGTTTTTTTTTTTTTTTGTTTTGCTTTTTACATAAAAATAATTGCTAAAGAACTCTGGATTATAAATCTGACTGTTCTTTATAATTATTTGAACATCTATACATATATATATATATATATATATATATATATATATATATATATATATATATATATATATATATATATATATCATTCTGTTCATTATCTATCGATCGATCAATTTCATTCTATTTATTATATATCTGTTTAATAGTGTTTACTATCTATATGCTTCGTACTATTTATTATCTATTTATATATATATCTCATTCCGTTCATTATCTATCTATCTATCTATTGATCTCATTCTGTTCATTATATATCTATCTCATTCTATTTATTATATGTCGCTCTCATTGTGTTTATCTATCTATACCATTCTGTTCATTATCTATCTCATTCTCTTCAATCTATTTATTATATATATCTCACGTTCTGTTTATATCTATGTAAACGATTCTGTTCATTATTTATCTCATTCTGTTCATTATCTATCTATCTATCTATCTATCTATACATATATATATATATATATATATATATATATATATATATATATATATATATATATACATAAATATAAAAGTGAACATAGAAGTCAGCACTTAGAGGCGACAGTCTGTTTCATGCTAGTGCAATCGTCAGGCCTGACGATTGCACTAGCATGAAACAGACTGTCGCCTCTAAGTGTTGACTTCTATGTTCACTTTTATATTTACACACGCTCTATCTCTGATATTGAGCACTTTATCCCATAAATATAGCACACCTTAAGACTATATTTCTTTATATATATATATATATATATATATACATATCATTCCGTTAATTATCTATCCCATTCTGTTAATTATCTATCTATCTCATTCTGTTCACGATCTATCTATCTCATCCTGTTAATTATCTATCTTATTCTATTCATTATCTATCTATCTATCTATCTATCTATATATATATATATATATATATATATATATATATATATATATATATATATATATATATATATATATATATATATATCCCATTCTGTTCATTCTCTATCAATCTCATTCTGTCACTATCTATCTATCTCATTCTGTTTATTATATCTCTATCTTTCTATCTTATTCTGTTTGTATCTATCTATCTATCTATCGTTATCTATTTCATTATGTTCATTATCTATCTATCTTATCTGCATGTGTGTCTGTTTGTCCGTCTGTCTGTCTACCTGTACATATCAATCTTTTCATGTTCCCATGTATGCGTTCGTTCGGGCGTGTTCGTAATTAAATCAATGCGCAGAGAAAATAAATCCGTTCCTGAATTCTGTACACTCAAATAATTACTTTTAGTAACAATAGAAACATTTCGAAAATGAGGGAAAAATCTAGAAAGTAATTGATTCCTCTTAATAAAATAAAAAAAATATTTCAAAATCATCGAAAAATATCGCGTTGTCGACTTATGCACGCGATACAATTCTGAAAAAAAATCAAACCAAGAATCTCTTTCAAAACGGTAAACAAATGACAACAATATTCGAAAGCTTTCGAAGTTCCAAAGTCGAATTTACTCAAATGGAATCACATTTACAGCAGTAGGCCTGGACCGTTCTGATGGAAAGCGACCGGATGGCATTACCATCTTCCCTTTTAAAATGGGTAAGTCTTTGATTTGGGTTGCGACCGGTGCGGATACATTTTCGGTCTGTAATTTGATCAGCTCTGCGGTTGAGCCGGGGTCCGTCGCCCGAGACGTAGTGATGAAAAAAATAGTTAAATATTCTTCTCTTGCTGATAGATTTTTTTTACTCCTGTGGCAGTAGAGATTTCAGGGGTTATTGGCCCTCGTTCGATGGCGTTCCTTCGGAGGATTGGCGCGATTGCGTCTCGATTAAGGAACGAGCCTCGCGAAACGGAGTGACTCTTGCAGCGTGTCTCACTGGCGATGGTTCGAGGTAATCCTTTCTCCATCATTGCGGCTGGTAGAGGATAGAAAAAATTGTTTATAGTTACGTTGTTCTGGAATTGTCATCAACGGTCGACTGAACTTGCTTTGTTTCAATGACTTTTACAGCAAATGCAAAGAGAACGCCTGAAATCAAGCAGGTAAAAGGCAGGAGATCGTAAAAAGCGGTTTCATAAAGAATATATTATTGTTCTCGTTGCGAATTTGGCGGTTCGCTTACCAACAATTCTCCAGTATTATATTTTCGTCCCCGTTTGTGTCGTGTCCGTTCAGGGCGATCACGGCTCTCCACAACGTCCTATCCTTTGTAGCACTAAGCAATGTTTGACCCCTTTACTATCCTTGCCGCTTCTTATTCTCGATAGTGATGCTAGTCGTTGCTTTCTTCTACCTCTTTTACCTTCAAAATGTCCTGTGGGTGTCAGATTCTCCAAGCCCCCTTCCCTTGTTATGCGTCCCAGAAATTTAAACTGTCTCTTTCTGAATCTAAGAATTCTTCTTGTTTCCCTTGTCCTTAAAACTTTGTTGCTAACATGTTTGATTTATGGTATACGCATCATCCTTCTGTAGAACCACGTCTCTGTTGCATCAGGTCTCCTCTTCATCTCTGAAGAGATTCTCCCGTATTAGTGATCATATAGAATAATTTGTTATTGCATATTTGTTCACTACTCTTTTCTTCGTTTCTAACAAAATTTTTCATGATACTTAATACAGTGTTTAGCTTCTGGAAGGGATCCGTCTCTATTCCAACAATTCCAAAAAAATTCTCTTTCTGAACTTAAGCAATAGCTTCCTTTTCCTCCCCATTTTCCTTAAAACTTCCTCATTGTTAACATACCCCGTCCATGATATTCTCAGCCTTCTTCTGTAGAACCACATCTCTGATGATTGTCCCTTTTTAATTCTAAGTATGTGTGCCTTTTTGTTTCCATTTTCCTTAAAACTTCCTACTTGCTCACATGCTCCGTCCATGGTATTCTCAGCCTTCTTCTATAGAACCACATCACTGATGCTTGTCTCTTTTTACTTCTAAGTATGTGTGTCCTTTTTTTGTTTCCATTTTCTTTAAAACTTCGTTGCTCACATGTTCTCTCCATTGGAGTCTCAGCATCTTTATGTAGAACCACATCTCTGTTGCCTCAGATCTCCTCGTCATCTCTGAGAACATTGGGATAGCGAAAAGATACATTCTAAAAGCTAAGCAAAGTATTAAGAATTAGGAGATTTTTTCGTTACAAATCAAGAAAAGAATACTAAACTGTTATGTAATATGAGTCCTCCTATATGGCTGTGGATGTTGGGCAATTGTAGCAACTTGTGAAATAACAAAAAGACAAACTTAAGAGCTAAAGAGGACAAGAAGATCATCTTGAATAAGTTGGAATATGATCCTGGAATAATAGATATATATTTGAACTTATTTCAATACTTCATGAGCTTCCGATGCTTAGCTATGATTAATTAATGATGAACATGTCATTTTCCTTTATGATTGATTTCATCATGATTTTTCATATATATATATATATATATATATGTGTGTGTGTGTGTGTGTGTGTGTGTGTGTGTGTGTGTGTGTGTGTGTGTGTGTGTGTGTGTGTGTGTGTGTGTGTGTGTGTGTGTGTATAGTGGGTAGCAGCTCGGATTGAGGAATCGGCGTTCGAATTCCAGACGAATCCATTACATTCACTTACATGATAATACCTTTGGGAAAGGTATGAATCATCTTTTTCTCCCCACAGCTATGGGTAAATAGTAGGACAGACTATCTTCTCTGGCCATGAATGGCAAATATTCTAGGAGAAGGACAATTCTGAATTCAAAATGTGCGTAGGGTTGTTAGGGGACCTTGTAGCACGTCTTTTCAAAAAGTATAGTTGGTTCTGTGCAAAACCTTCACCACTATAATCAAATCATATGTGCTGGTGTCTGGGCTGTCGGTTCCTAGGAACTGAGTTGCTTGACCCTCATATGTTGAATACGACGGGAGAGTCCACCATATGTATATATATATATATATATATATATATATATATATATATATATATATATATATATATATATATATAATATCTGGATAAAATAAATGAAACAAAATTGGGTGTTTTTTTTATGAAAGTATTTATTTCTGTGTTTTTGTATATATTTATTTATTTAATATTTCAGACCACCTAGGTCTTTCCTATATATATATATATATATATATATATATATATATATATATATATATATATATATATATATTCGGTGCTGTTCGATAAAAGTGACTCACCTGATTTTTTTTACTTAAACACTTTTTCGCCTATTGTTTTTGGGGGTCAAACTAATTTTTAATCTTACTGATATAAAGACCCCTTCCCGACAACCTAGTAAAAAAGTTTACTCACCCTAAGGTATTCTATTGATAATTATAACTTTGGATATAAATGAGATTTAGGGCAAAACTGTGCAAAAAAAAGTGACTCACTTCTTTCCTGCAACTAGTAATCAATAGAAACATAACCGAACAGCTTTAAATAAAGAATAATAGAGGTATAATTTATTTATAATAGCTAATATAGTTCGAAATATTTAATAATCTATGGGTCCTCCTTTATTTTGAATAACCTGTTCAACCCTTTTTGGCATTGACTTGATTAGGTTCTAGCAAATCTCATCTCCAAGCATTGAATTCCATTCGGATATGAAATTCACAATTAAATCCTCTTTGTTGCTCAACTGCTTTCCCGAGATCCTGTACTTTATAATGCTCCATAAGTTTTCTATGGGGTTGAGGTCAGGAGATTGGGGCGGCCATGTCATAACACACACCTGCTTCTCATCAAAGTATTCCTTCATCAATTTTGATTTGTGACAGGGAGCATTATCCTGCACAAAAATGAGCTTGGTGGGGAGGATTTGCACCCTTTCAGCAGAAGGGAGCAGACAAGACTCTAATATCCTCTTGTGTACTGCTCGCTCCTGACGGTCTTTTCAATAGGTTTTAAGAAACCAGTTCCATGAAAAGAAAAGCATCCCCAGAACATTATACTGAACGAATGCTTGACAGTACTTACTGCTAAATTCAAAGAGCTTCCAAAGCTTCTTCTTCGGATTTTAGATTGCTTATCCTTTGAATTTAGCTCAACTTTCGTCTCATCGGAGAAGAGAACATTTAGTAAAAAAAATCGGGTGAATCACTTTTATCGAACAGCACTGTATATATGGTGTTTCAAAAGGCTATGTCACATAGATGAACTATAAATGGCAGCTTAATTGAACTGGTATCATTTAAAAGCTAAAAGTTTCAAGTTTTATTCTGTTAATTTAAGTTTAATTTAATTAAGCTTAAATTTTGACCAATACGCTGCCTGAATAGATGGCTCGGACTGATCGCGTGTTCCGGCGATGACGAAGCAATATGACCTCTTCCTCTGGGGATATGTGAAAGGTCTCGTGTACGTAACTTCCCTTCCCAGAGACGTGGATGATCTGAAGATGCAAATAACTGAAACCTTGGCAACCATCGATAATGCTATGCTTGGTCGCGTTTGGCAAGAATTGGATTATCGTTTGGATGTGTGTCGTGTAAACCACAGCGCTCACACTGAACACCTGTAAAAACCTGTATAGGAACGTTGAAATATTAGCTTTCAGGAAATATAGATTCTTTTGATATACTCAATATTTATTAATATATACAGTGTCGTAATGTGACACAGACTTTTCAAACACCCCATATATATATATATCTGTGTATGTGTGTGTGTGTATTTATATATATATAATACACTAATTACATTTAACTAACCACTACAAAATTGTACATTTCACCAATTCAGGACGGTCATGGTATATGACTATATTTTCTTCTTGGTAGTGTGAAAAAGATATATATTTGTTGTACAGAGGGTTATTTTTAAAAACAGGGGTACAATCATACTACTTCATTTAGACTACAAAGCCATAGACACGCCATTAAGCTGGATGATTGGGTTTGGCAGTCGAAGGAAAAGTATGGAACAAGCCCTAAAATCAAGTGGAAGATCCTAAAAAAAGTCACACCAGGCAGAACGTATGGCAATTGTTGCAAAATATGCCATGAAGAAAAGTTAAAGATAACCACATACCATGACCGTTCTGAATTGTTGAATTCAGTGGCGGAAATTATGTCAAAATGCAGACACATAAGAAAATACTTTATAGGTCTATATGAACCCGGATAAAGGCAATTGATACAATTTCTTTTTTCTCCCTCTCCTCTCTTGCCCACTTCTAGTACAAATAAGATAGTTGGTGTGCGCCGTTCAGTAAGCCACCTGATGAGATTATATATATATATATATATATATATATATATATATATATATATATATATATATATACATATATATATATATATATATTATGAATAAAATTTTTATTATAAAATATTCTACATCGCTACACAAAAATGCTATGTTTCGGAATTAAAAATTGTTCCTCATCAGGCGATGATAGATCAATTATGATGAATATGATTTACTTGGGAAATCAGAAAACAATGCGGTAGATCATGCGAGAGTTAAAAAGGTGGGGGGAACCAAGATTCCAAAATTTTAAAAAAAAACACGTTTGGGAGTATGTCTTGATTAACCAATCAAAAGACAGATCAAAGCTGAAGTAGGAAAATGAGATTAGAATTTAAAGGTAGGTGTGTTATTGATTCAAGTCTAGATAAATTGACACTTTTTTAGGCACGTCAGCACACACGGCATCCGGTTAAGTATATAAATTTAAGATACTGTGAAGTAGACAGATATGATGAGCTGTGAAACAGCGAAACAGTCTGTTTGTGGATGACAAAAAAAATACATATATATATATATATATATATATATATATATATATATATATATACTTCAGAACTATCTTAAAGGGTAATCTAGTGTGATTAAAACATATATTATTGAAACCAAAATACGATACTTATATTATTATTAATTGTGTAGCGATTTTTAACATGTTCTTTTATATCCTATAATTTCTAAAATAAATTATATATATATTGTTATGGTCCAATATCCTCGCACCACTGTTATGGTCCAAGGTTAGGACCAAGGAAGAACAAAACGAACACAAGAGTAGGAATAACAAAGTTATATTAAACAGAATAATAATAATACAAGAAGTTGAAAGTGTTAGTATGACTGTCAGTCTGGTTTAGAGCGAACTACTATTGTCTCGACTCAATCCATCTTGACTCGTTCCACTTCGCTCCACTTCGCTCAATCGTCTCTCTTGAGAGGCGCACTGTTTATAGTGTCAGGAAGAGTTCATTGTCGTTACAGGTAAGATGCCATAACACACATATATATATATATATATATATATATATATATATATATATATATATTTCTGAGATGAGGTATTATGTACACTATATACATTATTCGGACTATTGCCCTCATCTTTGTCGCCATATTTATTACAACGTTTCGGCCGCTGTACGCTCCGGCCTTCTTCAGGTGTTTGAAATGTCAGTTCGACATTCCAACCATCTGAAGAAGGCCGGAGCCTACAACGGCCGAAACGTTGTAATAAATATGGCGACAAAGGTGAGGACAATAGTCCAAATAATGTATATAGTATATGTATACATACATATATATATATATATATATATATATATATATATATATATATATATATATATATATATATATATATCAGAACAATGTTAAGTAATTTGATGACAAAGAGAAAGAATGCTCCATCTACAAAAATATTACTTAAGTCTGTTTCAAGCCTAAAGGACGAAACTAGGTAAACAGAATTTTTGCCACTTTGTTATTCATTAGCCTCGTTGTCGTCGGCTTTATTTCGTATCCAAGAATTTAATTTCTTCCTTGCTGATCGCTTCCTTTATGGCCATGGCGTGCAGGTTCAGGACAAGAATCTTCAGTTTCACAAAAACCTGCTGCTGTCCTCCATTCCCTATCGCCGTTTGGCTTTACAAGAATTGGTTGTGGGTGAAAGAAAATCAGAATAGAAGAAAGTGCCGATGGCGTGAATTTGTTTAAGGTGGACCTCAGCTTGCCAGGAAGCGACCCACACACTTTATTTCATGGATTCCTCTACGGCACATATGGAATGAGACATGCAGAATCCAGTGATGAAACTGCAACGTAATGCCGTTATAATTCCAAGTGGCGCCTTCTGTAGCATGTCCGTGATGCGTAGCCTGCTGGCCCAGTCTTTGAGATCTGTTGTAATCATCATCCGCTTTTTCTACCGTTTGGATTTTGCGAATTGGTCGCACTTAGATTGGATCTTCGTCTTCGACGTTGCTGCCAAGGGTGGACCTACCAGGAGTTTAGAACTTCCGACAGCATCGCTCCCAGGGTCATTGGACCACACAAGCCCTTCCATCATGACATTAGCCTTACCGATAAATATAAAATACGGTTACTCATTATGACAAAAAAAAAATACAAAAAAGAACCATAAATAAATAAGAATCGCTGTGTGCGTTAAGTTCAGCACCAACCAATCATCGCGAGGAAAGTTCACCGCAGGGAAAGTTAATCGCGGAGAAAATTCACCGCAAAAGGATAAAAATTAAACAATTTTTAAAATATTTTCTAATTTTATTGATTTATCTTTTTAAAACACTTTTAAATCAGGTAAAATAAATAATAACTGACATTATGCGTTTTAATTTAATTAAAACTTGGGTTTCTCATAAATGACATTATGCGTTTAAATATAATTAATTTAATAACTGAATCTTGGTTTCTCACTACTAATATAAAGTGCTATCCCTCTCAATTAGAAATACAATTTTCTTCGTTGTAGTTTAGAAAGATTTTTCGAATTCTCCCAGCGGAAGTAACATAAGCTTTCAACACGTCCAGCTATTATGGAAATTTATAGATTCAGTTTATATGTTGGAGGCACGGTGGAGTAATGGCGAGTGGCTTTGATTGAGGAATCGGAGAGCCGAGTTCGAATTCATTACATTCTCTTACGTGCTAATATCCTTGGGAAAGGTATGAATCTTCTTCTTTTGCTATGGGTTCTATAGCCTTGGATGGCAACTGGTCTAGGAGAAGGGCAAAATTCAAAACCTGAGGAGTGTCGTTTGGGGACCTTGTGGCACGTAGTGCACCAGGTTTCTGTATTCGGCCTATGTCATGTGCTGATCTTCTTGACCCTCATACGTCGAATTCGACGGGAAAGTCGAGTGTATATATATATATATATATATATATATATATATATATATATGCAGAGAGTTATATTTAGATTGATTTGTATTTTACAGCTTATCAACTCTTTGTAGGTTATTTAAAGCCAGAAAATACTTTCTTATTTTAAGAATTGTTGCAGGCAATACTTATTTACTGATACAAGTCCGACTAATCAACCCATAGGTGATGGGAGAAGAGGTGGATTCGTGTAAATTTATAACGAACCTGACTGGAATTAGAACTCGGCTCTCGAATTTCCAATTTCGAACCTTCATCTATTAGGCCACATACACACAACCAAGCTTACAGCATCTGCTATTCCCAAGCGGTCACCCATCTAGCTACTGACCAGGTTTGCCATTACTTAACTTCGTTGATTGTACGAGAACCGGTGTTTCAACGTGATATGGCCGTAAGCCTGTGATAGATAGATAGATAGATAGATAGATAGATAGATAGATAGATACTAACACGCCCACGTCGCAACCGGATGTGACACAAGGTCATGAGTTAATTTGGGTTTAACAGCCATACCGTGGGAAAATTCCCAAGCCCGCTCGTTACTTCCCCTCTTGGGAATACCTCAGGCGCCGAGCAAAAAGCCCAGTCCATCCCGAGTGAGAGGTAATGCCTGTGCGGAGACTTAGACTTAATATCAGAATAACATTAACCCTACCCAGAGGTTTGGTTTGGTTTGTTTTATGGCATATCAACCTGAATGGGTTATTTAATGCCGACAAGATTTTTATTGCTGGTAATATTTTTTTTCAAAAATGTATTGCTGGTAACATTTTTTCAAAAAAATTATTGCTGGTATTAAAAACTATTTTTATACTTTCACAGTGATTTGACCCCTTTTGGTAGGAGGTTAACTATTTGCCGATAGCTGGGACACCGATAGGTGCTACTACCCCAGGTCAGGCTGGACCTCAGAACACCAGCAATTAAGAGGTGGTTCCACGCTCCTCAAAACCTTCTGATCAAAGGCCTTGCTGTCGGATGTAGTTATCGTCTTACCCAGTACGACCACCCAATGGCCGGGTGGAATGACAAAAAGATAAAAAAAAATGTTTTACAGTGAGTTTTATTTCCTTGAACAAATTCGTCAAACGAAACGCGTGGTTTGTAAAAATCAGTTTTTCTTTTTCATTCGTTTTATTCATAGTGTCTTTTTACCCGTACTGGGTATGACGATAAACTACATCCGCGTACTGGGTAAGACGATAAACTACATCCGCGTCCTGGGTAAGACGATAAACTACATCCAGCAGCAACGCATCTGATCAGGAGGTTTTGAGGAGCGTGGAACAACCTCTTAATTGGTGGTGTTCCCAGGTCCACCTTGATCCCCAGCTATGAGCAAATAGTTGACCCCTCAAACTGGGGTCAAAACACTATGAAAGTGTAAAAATAGGTTTTAATACCAGAAATACTTTGTAAAACATTATTGCCAGCAATGAATTTGAGGAAAAAATTATTACCACCAATACATTATTACCACCAATACATTATTACCAGCAATACATTTAAAACAAAAATACCAGTAATACATTCTTGAAAAAAAAATACCGGCAAAACAATATTAAAAAAAAATATTACCAGCAAAAGAAAAAAAGCATTAACAGAATAAAAATTTTGTTGGCATTAATACCCATTAAGTTTGATATGCCGTAAAATAAAACAAACCAAACCAAACCTAATTTTTACACATATGTGCATACTTTTGTGTACGCGTGTGTGTATTTTTCAGCAACCCGTCGCCATCTTCGTTTCTGAATCGGAATCCGAAGTTTTGACGTTTTCTCTATGACTTTACACATAATTCTTTCTTTTTTTTTTTAATACTTGAAATATTGTGTTGCGTTCATATCTTTAATACAGTCAATGACAACTAGGTGTTCATCAACATTAATTATCCTCGCGATGATATCTATTAACAATAAATATGATTCGATGTTATGACTGTCTTTATAGCTGTAATAAAAATTGGGATATTTTATGATGGCGGTGATTTTCAACCGTGTAATTCAAGTGTGTAATTATAATGGCGATGATTTTCAAGTGTGCAATAAACTCCATCATGTCAATGTTTCGATTTCCATCCTTCGAGATGAGATAAGATCTGTTCTTTTCCACTTCTACACTATCAGGAAACCCCGCGACAGTACCTCCCTGACTAAACTAAATTGGGTTAGTGAATCCCGAGGCCAGCGTGACCGTCCTTGCAGGGACTGTGCAATTTCGGTCCTTAGGCTATATCTACGCGTATGGGCAATCCATAACTGACCTACCACTGTGGGAAGATGAATAAATACCAAGCGCCTGTTCCAGATGTCGGCAACCTTTTCCTAACTATGTGCCAACTTAGGGTTTTAAAATCATTCAGTGTGCCAAGAGCATATGTATTTTTATACAAGTCATGGTCAATATACTTGTTCTACAATATATTTTATATAGTAATATATAGTATATATACTTTAGTATGACGTCACACATTATGAACTGGACAAAGTTCGACAATTATTTTAAAACATTTTTTATGTTTATACGTTCTTTTTATAGATACAAATATTTAAGTAAATGTTCTGCTTATAATAAACAGTATTAACGACATTTACCGGCCTGAATGTCCTAGAAATTTTCATAGAAAATATGCGTCCTCCGACAGGAATATTTTCTATGAAAATTTCTCGGACATTCAGGCCGGTAAATGTCGTTAATACTGTTTATTATAAACGGAGCATTTACTTAAATATTTATATCTATAAAAAGAACGTATAAGCATAAAAATGTCTTAAAATACTTTAGTATATATTAAAATTGAAACAGCTAAATATCTTTTTTGCGTTGTAGCAGTTATTGGTTCGGTCTTCGTGATGTTATTTGCAGCTGCGTGCCATTGAAAATCGCTTGGCGTGCCAAGTGTGGCGACCCCTCCCCCCGGCCTATACCACAGTACATGGATCAGTTATGACAAATTTAGTTCGTTCCGGGTATGACGATCCTACAGCACTACTATATCCGGCAGCAAGGCCTCTGATCGGGAGATCGGAGGTTTTGGGGAGCGTGGAACCACCCCTTAATTGCTATCATTCCCAGGTCCACCATGACCCGGTGTGGTAGCATCTGTTAGGGTGCCAGCAATGGGAAAATACTAAACCGCAAAACAAAAATCAACAGTACATTTTTATAGGAAAATGAAAATCAATGCAACACTAAAAAAATATATATAAATACATTGTTATAGTAAAATTACCAACAATACGTTTTATGATCTACAAACTATATGTCTAAAAAAACATACCTTTACCCTGAAAGTATGAGATTATGTATAGAATGCCTGTAGTTGAAAGCATAAAATAACATACAAAATATTTAGATGTCGGTATTAAATAACCTGTAGAAGTTGATATGCCGCTAAACAAAATCAACCAACCAAAAATATATATTTATAGTAAGATAATCAACAATAGATTTTTAAATCAAAATCGCCAGCAATCCATTTTATCTGTAGTTGAAGGCATACAACTGCATTCGAAATATTTAGATGTCGGCATTAAATAACCCGTAGAGGTTGATATGCCGCTAAACAAAATCAACCAACCAAAAATACATATTTATAGTAAGATAACCAGCAATAGATTTTTAAAGCAAAATCGCCAGCAATCTATTTTATCTGTAGTTATCTTTCATAAAACTTTAATAAAAATAAATAGTTTAAATTATTACAAAAATATTATTTATTATTATACAGTTCCCTTTTCAGGGTCACCCTCCTCCATTCAAATTGTTAACACCCCCATTTCGAGATGTGCCTCAGTTGCACCCAATTATTGTTACTAATATTGATTTTCGGGTGGTGTGAATAAAAGCTAAGTACTGAGGTTACATCATATAAAAGGCTGAATTGGATAGCTACCTAACATTATAGTGTAGTGACTCAACATACAAATCCACGTCCCTCTCAGTCACGGCAATTAGGTGACCGTCCAAGCTTACTTGAGCCTGGGCGTTGCCTTACATTCGTTTTGGAAGACGCACACGTATTTTTCAGGGTACTTTTTAGGAAAAAAGTGCGTCTTGTAAGCCGGAAAATACATTAATTTTCACCTTATCTTCCATCGATATAAACTTACGCTTAGCATTAGCAATTGCACTTGGACTTTTCTTAGGAGCCATGCGCGAAAAATGTATTATAAATCACAACTGAAATGTAATTGAAAGAACGTCAACGGCAGAGCACAGATGTAAACAAATCTGAATTCAAAATCGATGTTAGTGTGGTAAAAAAATATGCACGTTTACCGCATGTCGGCAGGAAGTTGAAATAAGAACATCTACTGAACATTATGCAATTTTTTTCGTTTTTGATGATTTTATGATATATATATATATATATATATATATATATATATATATATATATATATATATATATATGAAGTATATATGATATTTTTAAATTTTTATTTAAATATGATTTTATATGTTTATTGTAATTTTACTGTTTTGACGTTTCTAATATTTTTAATGGCCGACGTAAACTAGAGTAAAACGACCTAAGGCGAGTTTTATTTTCCCA
>OZ038499.1:56067483-56069983 GCA_964036315.1 Acanthosepion esculentum
GATTTAGGTTTTTATTATTTATTAATTATTTGCTCTGTAATAATAAATACATTGAGCTCTTTTTGTGGACCAGCTTTAAGATTTTATATTACTACGATCCACTTGAATTATATACCAACGGATTTGTTAACTTTACTATATATATATTACTATTCTCTTTTTTCCTTTATACATATTATCTTTTTCTACATATTAATTCTGTGAATGTTTTACATATATATGTGTGTGTGTGTGTGTGTGTGTGTGTGTGTGTGTGTGTGTGTGTGTGTGTGTGTAAAAATTACTTGACAGTTGTGAATAACAATTATTTTATATTAAGCATAAAGGGAGATTACTGGTTCGTTTTGTAAAAAAAACATAATTTACATTGGATCAACGCATTTCAACAAATATTTCTTGTTATGACTACATGTAACCATCATTTCATTTCTCTTCTTTGATAAGCTAGTGTTATTTAAGTGTTTTAATATAACTAATTTTTCAGTTAGGCATAAATTACATCCGTCTTTTCCATTTTAAGATTTGGCTTTAGCTACAATATCCCACGTAATAATGAGTGTAATGGCGCCATTCTTTAATTGTCGGAAATGTTTTCAGAGAGCCCTGCTGTTTATGTATTTTACATTGCCTAGAAACGAAATTTTCAAGTGGAACCAAAATAAAATTTGTCATTGTTACCAGAATGTATGCTAGCTCGGTATACAATATTATATTTCATACATTGGCTGTTTATTTTTCGGCAATAGCTTTTATTTTTTTTAAATTAACTCTGTTAGACATGTATATGTTTAATATAATGCTGTTATATTGCGATATAGAGTTATCAATGTTATTAACGCAGCTATAGCTGATCTTAACATTATTTTTGTTAAAAATTTTGTTTAGTGTTAGTGAATGATTAAAATGCGTATGAATTAAATATACGAAAATTCTTCCGATATTCCTTTGGACATTACGATTAAAAGGTACGTTAAACCATATAATATTGCACCTATTGTGCTTCTGTTTATTTTTAACGTTCTTTTTTTCTAAAAACTCTAAATTTACTTTATGGTTGCTTAGTTCTAAAGCTTTTATATATTTAAATTTATTATTATCAAATACTCCCTTATTGCGGGAGTTAATAGATAATCAAACTTTATTTATGGAAATTATCTATAATTTTATGAGGGTGGTTTGATTCTTTACTATTTTTATATAGATCTTTGATATATGGTTTCTAATAAACAGTATTTACTATCATTTACTATTATACATTTAAACATTATTTACTGTCATTTACTATTGTTCATATAAACATTAGTTACTATTAATTACTATTATATATAAACAGTATTTACTGTTATTTACTATTGTTTATATAAACATTAGTTACTATTCTTTACTATTATATATAAAGTATTTACTATTATTTACTATTATATATAAACATTACTTACTATTATTTACTATTGTTTATATAAACATTATTTAATATTTGGTATTATATATATAATCAGTATTTACTATTATTTACTATTATATATATAAACATTACTATTATTTACTATTATATATATAAATATTATTTACTATTATTTACTATTATATATATAAACAGTATTTTCTATTATTTACTATTATATATAAACATTATTTACTATTATTTACTGTTATATATATAAACAGTATTTACTATTATTTACTATTATATATATGAACATTATTTAATATTATTTACTATTATGTATATAAACAGTATTTACTATTATTTACTATTATATAGAAATAGTATTTACTATAAATAACTATTATATATAAACATTATTTACTATTATTTACTGTTATATATATAAACAGTATTTACTATTATTTACTATTATATATATATAAACATTATTTAATATTATTTACTATTATGTATATAAACAGTATTTACTATTATTTACTATTATATAGAAATAGTATTTACTATAAATAACTATTATATATAAACATTATTTACTATTATTTACTGTTATATATATAAACAGTATTTACTATTATTTACTATTATATATAAAAACATTATTTACTATTATTTACTATTATATATATATATAAACAGTATTTACTGTGTTTATATGGATCTTTGATATATGGTTTCTAATAAACAGTATTCAAGTCCAAGGTCTCGTCGAGAAAGATGAGCACTTTAGCATTGGCGGTAGTGGTAATATTTAGTTCGTGATCTTTGGAGAATATTATCAGTTCCTTTCTCAATCGATCTATATTTCTTGGACTTGTTTTACGGAGGAGAATTACACCGTCATCTCTATTGAGTCTGGTTTCCTTAATGTCGAAAATAAACCTTAGTCGCCACAATAACAAGATTCCAACAACTTCACTGCCTCCTCGGAATCATATGCCCCCATAGCAACGTTAAATTCTGCTTCATTTCTTTTGGTCCACAGACAACGATTATGAAATATTATAGGTTTTTGTGCCCGCTTTATCTTATTTATTTCGCGATCGCTAATAG
>OZ038499.1:56072483-56079983 GCA_964036315.1 Acanthosepion esculentum
TCATAATAGATGACAGAGTAGTCAATTTCTACGTATTTCCATCCCGACCAGCTATTAAATATTTCGCTGATTTTCTCTTGAAAATTGCAAGCCAGTCTGTCTCTCTATGGCTTTATTTCGGCCTCATCTCGCTGTCTCTCTCCACGCACACACACACAAACACACACGCTCACACACACATATACAGACATATAAACACACGTATTTTGTGATTTACTAAGCGTAGGTTAGATGTGGTACAAGGTGGCAAGTATGCAGCACTCAATTAAGAACGAACTCACTACCCAGTCGTAATTTATCTCGTGAAAGAAGCATGCTAACCGTTAAGTGCCCATATATCTATATATGACGAACGCAAATGTCAGTATGTCAGTGTGTCACACTTTTTTCAACTTTACTCCTAGAGGCCGTAACTCATCAAATCATACCATTTTGAAATCAGGCTGACTCCGTGAGCAAATTAAAAACATTCTGGGTCGGATCTGGACCCGCAATCCTGAAATTTTGGATTCCCAAGTTTTCATTACTGAAGATTGTTTTCGGCGATATTTGTACGTGACTATTCGTGGTGATTTTTTTTGTACGATAACAATTCTTATAACTGGGAAAATAATATGGGAATAATCGAAATTAATTGCGAAAGCCACCCATGAAATAAAAATAATTATTTGTACGGAAAGTAAGGATCTACGTACATCAAATTGTCTTTAAATTAAGAGGCGGCAGAAGAATTATCGCTGAACTTTTAAAAGGAAAAGCTTAAATATTAATGCAATACTTAAATGCAGCGATCAATTTTGAGTTCTTCTGTAGTTTATTGAGGCCTATCACATCTATTCCTCCCTACTATTATGATGAAGGCCCAATCAAGAGCCCTATGCAAGAGCTAGTTTAAATGTCACCCGATAGTGGGTGGATTTTAAGCAAGTTATACATATATATATATATATATATATATATATATATATATATATATATATATATATATATAAGTTATATGGATATGAGCTTGTGACCCTGGGTTTCACGCTTTTGCGATCATCAGACAAACTGTATATATATATATATATAGTTTACGAAAAACTAGGTAATCCGTATGGGTAGACCCAAGGATAAAATCCAGAGAGCTCAATGTAAATCAGAGCTAATAATTTAAATAAAAATAAAAACAGACCACTTTAAGGTTCCATGTAATAAATTATTTCACCACAGCCCTTTTAAAGGACCGCGGATTAAAAGGGCTGTGGTGAAATAATTTATTACATGGAACCTTAAAGTGGTCTGTTTTTATTTTATGTAAAATATATATATATATATATATATATATATATGTATACATATGTGTGTGTGTGTGCGCGTGCGCAAGCAGCATATCTTCATTCCAACATGTTTCATTGAATAATATAGACATATTGTGTCTACTTATTTTCATACTGATCCTTTCCAGTTTTTCTAATCAGTTTCTTGATGTTAAGATGAAATTCATGGATGAAAAAGGCGCCGTAGTTAGTTTTTTTTTTAACTTTTAACCTTTTCTAAAAATTATTTTCAGGGGTAAATTACAATGACGAACTTATTGTAACTGCGATAAAATCTGTGTTCCGCTGTGATGGTGAATGCGCTTTTAGAGTTATTTTAGAAATTTTAAATTTATCCATTGTAGTTATAAAAAATCTTTGCAAAACAGGCGCTTCAATAGCTATAGCAGAGCGCGTTTGTGGAATAGATAGATAGATAGATAGATAGATAGATAGATAGATAGATAGATAGATAGATAGATTGAATGAATGAAAATTACACTTGGCTAAACAGATAGATAGATAGATAGATAGATAGATAGATAGATAGATAGAATAAATCAATCAAAATTGGCTAAACAGATAGAGAGAAAGAGAGATAGAATGAATTAAACTTCGCTAAACAGATAGAGAGAGAAATAGAATGAATTAAACTTGGCTAGATAGATAGATAGATAGATAGATAGATAGATAGATAGATAGATCAATCAAAATTGGCTAAACAGATAGAGAGAAAGAGAGATAGAATGAATTAAACTTGGCTAGATAGATAGATAGATAGATAGATAGATAGATAGATAGATAGATAGATAGATAGATAGATAGATAGAATGAAATAAACTTGGTTAAACAGATGCTTAGATAATTAATGTTTCGGATTCAAACTCGAATGTGCTGAGTACTGAACCGTTACTACACTCTGATCCCAGATAGAAAAACTTCAAAGTCGTATATACAAACAAGCCAAAGGACAGAAATAATCATAATAATTATCACGTGTGTTATCGACTCACCTTTCATGTGGTTAGATTCCTTATCCCAAACTCAAAAATACATGGCACCGCATCGGGATTCCAAATATTTCTTTTGGTGAAGAACATTTTTCTGGCGATATGGTAATTCCTGTTTTTCACATTGACATATTTTTCTTCAGTCTATTCAGTTTAATCCTTACTTTTCATTTTGTTGGGTTTTTTTTCTACCAATTTTATTCCGTCTCCAAAGAAAACCCCTGATTCAAACATTTATCTCTTTCGCTTTGAATTGCATGCCTTGAACTTTACAAAATCCATCTCAAATAAAACGTATTTCTTCTTCTTCTTCTTCTTCTTCTTCTTCTTCTTCTTCTTCTTCTTCTTCTTCTTCTTCTTCTTCTTCTTCTTCTTCTTCTTCTTCTTCTTTTATAATACCCTCTCTCTCTCTTTCTCCCTGTCTATCTATCTTCCTGAATCAGCGACCGGATTATTATTATGATATTTATTTATTTATCTTCCTGCCGCGTACCAACGACATCCAACGTCGTCTGCTACTTTTATACGTATGAAGCTGGGTGAAGGTTGTAGCTCATCTGATATAGACGATGCTTGTTTCTCTTGACACTTTTTGACGCGAAAGATCTGTGCTAAAAGCAATCATTTCGAATTCAAGTCGACGGAGAGAAAAAGAAAGCGAAATTAAATTAGATTTTTAAAAAAAAGAATTGGGGGTTCAGATATTATGCAATTATCTAAAACTTCATGTCGACTCGAGGAAGTCATCAGCTAAATTCCCGGCGTAACTAATTGACAAAAAAAAGAATGCTGCTCTATTTCGACAGAGAAATGATGATGCGGATTTGACGAAACAATGAGAAAAGAAAGGACAACGAAAAGGAAATTTCTAAAAATAATTCTTCTCCTTCTCCTCCTTCTCCTCCTCCTCCTTCTTCTCCTCCTTCTTCTTCTTCTTCTTCTTTTTCCTCCTCCTCCTTCTTCACCACCTCCTTTTTCTTCTTCTTCTCTTTCTTCTACTTCTCCTCCTCCTACTTCTTCTTCTTCTTCTCCTCCTCCTCTTCCTCCTCTTTTTTCTTCCTTTTTCTCCTCCTGCTCTTTCTTCTTCTCCTACTCCTCCTCTTTTTCTTCTCCTCCTACTTATTCTTCTTCTCCCCTACTTCTTCTTCCCTCCTCCTCCTTCTTCTTCTACCACATACTCCTACTTCTCCTTTATCGTCTCCTTCATTTCTTCTTCTTCTTCTTCTTCTTCTTCTTCTTCTTCTTCTTCTTCTTCTTCTTCTTCTTCTTCTTCTTCTTCTTCTTCTCCTCCTCCTCCTCCTCCTGCTCCTTCTACTATCCCTTCTTCTTCTTTTTCTTCTTCTTCTTCTCCTCCTCCTCCTTCTAGTTTAAGTCAGTAACTGGAGGCAACGCTGACGCTCTCGCAGTTGAAGTTTATGGTGGAGCGAATTTATTCATTCAATATCGTGGTTAAATAAATAAAATAAAATAAAAGGTTATTTTCTTCAAGTATGACCGATATTTTAACATCGTAATGGGAAGTCAGTATTAATTCTGCCGACAGTTTAACTATCTGTTCTTTCGTTTATCTCATTCCCTTTTTCTTTTCTTTCTTTCTTTATTTTTATTTTTTTATTTTTTTTATTTTTGAGGGGGTGATATTTAAACAGTATGAATACATATCGACACGTGAGGAGTCTCTAAACACAGAAAGGATGAATGCAACCATTATTTATTTAATTATTTGTTGAGTACTTTTTTCCGTTATTTTTTTAAATACCGCAGTTTTATCTATTTTGCAATTACTACGGACTTGTCGCAAAATTTATATCCATTATTGACAAAGAAAGTTTTGTTTTTTTATAATCATTTCACCCCAAACAAGGCAATAAAGTTGCAAGCGGTTAAAGAAAGAATATAAGTAAAAGAAAAATATTCTTAAAGAGTGAGAACAATAAAAACTAAACAGGAATTAAAAAGTCAGTAGATAACGATTGACATTTCATTTCAATTTTTGAAGATCAAAATTGACTGGAAAGTAAGAAGCCGGAAGGAAGTTCCACAAGCGAGAAGTGCGAGAAAATAAACTGATAGCAAAGAACTTACGGTTACTTCTTATCTATTTCAACTATAAAATGATCTTTTATTTTATTTTATTATTTTATGAACTATAAAATGCCTCTATCGATGTGATCATATGCAGGACAACATGGAAGGTATACAATTTCCTAGTAGAGAGTTTTTTTTTGTTTTTTGTTTTTTTAAGCGTATCACCCCAAGCAAGGCTGGAGGCCACTATCACGTAAGGGGTTATAGAAGGGTTGGAGGAAGAGCAGATAGGAGTGGTAAAGGAGAGGATGTGGAGAAAGAGAAAGATGAAAGGATGTGGAGAAGGGAAGTGGATAGATCAAGGCAACTGGAGATGTCGATTGACGCTACACTTAAACCGTTGGAGATTGTATTTGTCAGGGAAGGGAGTTCCATAGGCGAGATGTGCGAGACATGAAGCTATTGGAGTAGAAGAGACGTCTACATCTAACAGTTTCAACGGTGTAGGGGTGGGAACGGGATGCCAGCCTCGTAGGACGTTTAAATTCACGAGGCCTAGGGACAAGCGAAATTTCCTGAAGTTGTTCGATAACGAAAACCAAACTGATTTATGAAGCGTTGATTTTGATAAAATGACGAGAGCTGAACAAACATATTGTTCATTGATATTTTCACTATAATGAACTCAGTTGATATACCTCTGTACGTGTGAGCATCTTGAGGGCTACGTTTTTCCTTCCATAGGGATTGAATGCGCGACAAAAACCCAATTTTAGGGGCATGTTTTTTTTTAATGATTTCACCCCAAGCAAAGCAATAAAGCTACTAAGATGCAATGGGTTACTGAATGTTAGAGAATATGAGAAAAAAAACTATTAACGAGAGGGAACAATAAAAGAACAGAAATTAAGAAGACAGTAGATAACAATTGACATTGCATTTAAATTTTTGAAAATCAATGTTGACTGAAAAGCAGGAAACCAGAAGGGAGTTCCACAAGCGAGAAGTGCGAGAAAATAAACTGTTAGCATAGAACTTACGGTTTCATCGTATCTATTTCAACTATAAAATGATGAGACCCTGTCGCCAATCTAGTACTGCGTTTAAATGCATAAAGTCTAGGTACTGTAGAGGACAGTTGATCAGAACAATTACCATGAAAGTATTTATAGAAAAGGCACAGAGAAGCTACGTTATGGCGGTCGGAAGGTTATTGAAGCCGAGATGTCAGGTTAGGACCAATAATATTGCTGCGTCTTCTTTGGATTTTATTAAGGATCTCTAATTATGTAGCAGGCGAACCAAAACCGTATGATGATTTTCTATGTGTAACTTAGACGTGGCATTAGGCCGAAAGTATAGGGCACCCAGTGCGGGTCGAACTCACTGTTCAGTCGTAATTAATTTAGCGAAACAGGCTGACTAACCATTGCGCCACGTCCAGAAACGTATTTATGCATAAATCATAAAGTGTATAAAGTGCCTTCTATCTATATAATAAATGCGAATGTCAGTGTGTCACTGTGTCACACTTTTTCAATTTTACTCCTCGAGGCCTTAGCCCAACATATCATACCATTCTGGAATAAGGCCAACTACGTGAGAAAATTAAAAACATCCCGGGTCGTATCATCTTCGGTGAGAATCAAATTAGCCAGAGTAGAAATGGCCTGCGAAATAAATTTGATAACGACCGGTCAGAACTAGGTGATCTTTTGAAACCTCCTGACGAATGAACCGAACGATTACACAAAAGGTTCCTCTACGAAACTCTGGAGTTGGGATGCTGAATAATATAATATACAGCACCCCAAACCTTAAAATCAGGAAACAGACTGCCGCTGCTGAGTGTTGACCTCAATGCCCACTTTTATATTTACATATGCTATATTCCTGATATTGATCAATTTAACCCATAAGTATAGTATACCTTAAAACTATATGTTTATCATATATATATATATATATATATATATATACCGGGCGTAGCAAAATTGTCCAAATCATGTAAGAGCATAATTATATATCCCACAAAATGTTTAATATGTAAAAATCCACTAAACTAATTGATGTGGACCCGAAGTAGGGGCCACGGAAGGAAAACACGGAACACGGGTTAGAGGTAAAAAAGATATATTAAACAGAAAAGTTACAAAGAATAGTGTAAGCAGAGCTTACTATCCAGTGGTGTCAGATATTGGTATCGTACGCGGCTGCGCATTACTGGTGCTACTCCTCCCATGATACTACCATTCACATAATAATATAGTACTGGGAGAGTTCATGATGTAGGGAAGTATTGGTCTCACAACATTCTCTCTCCCTCTTTTTCTTTCGCCCTCTTTCTTTCTCTTTTTCTCTCTTCCTCTTTGTCTATATCCCTCCCTCCTTTTTTCTCTCCCTCTTTTTTCTCCCTTTTTCCCATTCTCCCTCTTTCTCTATCTCCCTTTTCTACTTTTTCCCTCTTTATTTCTCTCTCTCTCTCTCTCTCTCTCTACCTCTTTCACTTTCGTCCTCTTTATTTCTCTATCTGCCTTTTTCTCTATCTCCTTTCTCTATCTCCCTCTTTATTTCTCTCTAAACTAATTGAGTTTCTTTTTCCAGGTTTTCAGATAAAACGTTTAACCATCATGACACCATTTTCCTAAGAACAAAAAATATATTAAAAAAAAAACCTTTGAGTTATTCAGCTAGAAAGAGAATAGGTTAGAATCCTTTTGTGTCAAGCCCACTATGTTTTCCTAAATGAACAATGGCGAGACGAAAGAAAACCTCCAGCCTTTCAGTAG
The DNA here is from genome assembly GCA_964036315.1 of Acanthosepion esculentum. Lineage (NCBI taxonomy): Eukaryota > Metazoa > Mollusca > Cephalopoda > Sepiida > Sepiidae > Acanthosepion > Acanthosepion esculentum. The sequence continues at coordinate 56,079,609 of OZ038499.1, forward strand.
TGGTACCAACATTCATACTCTGGCTTCCATCTTCAAAGTCCATCAAGAAAACGGCTGAATACGTTTTTAAAAAGAGGGAACTGTATAGAGGAAAACTTGATCAGGAGGTCACAACAGGAAGAGGGATCATCATTTCAACTTAGACCTAAAGAGATCAATTGCAAATGATCCAATTCAATTCATAAGACGTTTGGCACGTGAGGGGGGAGTTTCAGCTATGACAGTCCAAAAAGCATTGAAAAAAAGACTAAAAATGAAATCATACGTGAAACTTTTAAGGCATCCTTTTACTCAAGGACAGAAAGCTAGATGTTTAGAGAGGGCGAAGAATATTTTGAATAAGTTGGAAAATGAACCTGGAATAACATATATATT
>OZ038499.1:56084983-56162483 GCA_964036315.1 Acanthosepion esculentum
TTTGTTATTATTAATTACTTTGTTCAATAAATACATTCCCGATAAAAAAAAAAAAAAGAAAAAAAACCTTAAATCTTTTACGTACATTCATAACTGCTCATGATGTATCAAATGTAAACAAATGACGTCACACATTATGTATTTTATATATATATATATATATATATATATATATATATATATATATATATATATATATATATATATATATATAGGTTTAATACAAATATAATATTTTTTACTTAGCAGATTGATGTTATATACAGCAACCCCTGCTCCAGAGATTTGTAGACGAAATAGACCTTTATGTAATCGTTCTGTCCAGGCCACGCGCTCATATCTAAATCAATTTAAAATATGCCTGTGAAGAAAAGTCAACATAAAGACTCCAGCGCCATATTGAATTTATGGGACTTTACGAAACTGCCAGTATTCAGATTTTTTTTTAATATATATATTATGTTTATCTTCAGCAATTCTAAAAGATATTATTATTATTATTTCCTTCGATTTCTGGACTTTCCGGGTCCCGACCTGAGACCTAAGGTCAAAAGTAGCATCATGACATTTTCCACTGGACAGTTTTTTAAAAAATCCCACATATTTTACATAGACAAAGCCCTTCTTAAGGTGTGAGCTGTACTTTTTAGTACAATATTTTTTATTTCTTTAAGGCATGGGCTACAAGAGATTCCTTCAACGAATCTATTGGAATCTTTCCCAATCAATCCTAGGGCTCCAACTACAACAGGGATTGTTGATGTTCCCATGTGACACATTTTTGAGATTTCGATTTCAAGGACCTTGTATTTTGCTAGCTTTTTGAGAATCTTCAAAGATACATTGCGGACTGCAGTGACTGCCACGTCAATAAGGAGACACATTTTGTTTTCGCGGTCTCTAATCACCATGTCAGAGCGATTAACTTTTATTGTTCTATTTGTGTGTAAAGTCCCATAAAATTGTTACAGGTCCTATCTCCGTAACCGGGTCTGGGTTGTGTTCATACAAGTTTCTTGCAGTTTCCTTCCCGTAAATGTTACAGATTTTCCAGTACAGATACTGGACCACTCTGTCGTGCAGTGTTTTATATTCAGTGGGTGACAATACCGCGCAACCTGATTCAAGATGGTCAATTGCTTCTTGATATTTATCACAGAATCTGCATATTATTATTATTATTAAATTCAAAGTAACTTATTATTAAATAATAATAATAAATTATTTTTTAAATTCAAAGTAAGTGTTTCTTAAATATACGCGTGCGTGTGTGTTAGTATTAGATTCTTTATTACTTCTTCCTCATATTCCAATACGCATATTTTCTCCCACCCTGATGGGAGGCGCCTACGATAAGGAGCTAAATGATAAGGGTTTTTCTGACACAAAATCCACACTGGAGTTGATAAGACAGACGACTGATGTCCTCATGTGCCGAAATAGGCTATTCACCTGATGAGGCAATTTTTGATTTTATTGTTTATTATATATATATATATATATATATATATATATATATATATATATATATATATATATAGTATTTATTCAAAAATGATAACATAAACATGTTATAACATCACTACAAAAATAGCTATTTTGTTTCAACACTTCTGATGTCTTGTCAAGTGACGTTGCATGATGAAATTTGTTTGGTCTTGAAAAATATTGCGTCATCCGTAACTGCATCAGATTTTCATCACGCCCAGTCACTATTGTCTCGACTGTCGATTATTTGTCCTACGGCCATTGTCTACGGTGGACATTACTCCAAGAAAGCACAAGGGTGTGCGACAGTAATGCCCACTAAAGCATTATATACCAACGGATTTGTTACCTTTACTATATATATATATATATATATATATATATATATATATATATATATAAAGACAAAAGGAAAAGTGTTCCTTATATGTTTATCTGTCGTTCCCTTTTTAGTATCTTGGTTCCGGTTCCTTCTAAAAGAAATCTTCATTCACTTTCACTCCCAGGATACACTTGCGTCTTAATGGCGCTGTCGCCTTGCCATGTGGCGTATTGATTAAAAAATATATGCGTGCGTGTGTGTTAGTATTAGATACTTTATTACTTCATCCTCATATTCCAATACGCGTATTTTCTCCCAGTCTGAGGGCAGGCGCCTACGATAAGGAGTGAAATGCGTTGTTGAATAGCTTTTATATTTTGTCTCCTCATCTCCATCGCACTGTGGAGAAAACTGTCGGTCGCTATGCAAGGGTGTAAGGCAGGCCTGCAACAAATATATCCCGCCAACCGCATGTTGGCCTGCGAGATTACCCAGTGTGATCCGAGAGTGGGGCTTCAAAACAGTTATTTTTTTTTTTGCATTCTATAACTTCGGCAATTGATCACTTACGAAAAATTCTGTTTTATGGAAGTGTGACTTTATTCAACCAATATTTCACTGTTTTGTATCTGATTTATCTTTTTAACTCCATTGTAGAATGAAAACAAAAAATAATTTTCCAGCCATCCGTCTCTGTATATATTTTGTTTTTGTTTTTTATATCACTCATACTCGGAAATTTACGTTATTTTTTTCTCTTACCGCCTGTGGCTAATTTTCTACGATCAATATCACATTTTGTAATTCTGCAGACCAGGGGTAGGGTGTGATTTGTTAGAGACCGCTAATAAAAATTGGCCTTTTGTTGTGTTACAAGCTGTCTGGCTCCGTTCTGCAGGTGTCGTGGTTTCCAGCGTAAATGTATTTTTCCAGAAATGATAAAACACTTCAAATCATGCTTGGATGACACGTAACTGGTTCCAGGAACTCGTAACAGACTTTTAGGTACTGTGTAACCATTGCCTCGTGTTCGTCATTGCCTCGTGTTTGCCAGATTTAAATCAAATTGTGCATTTGCAACAGAGCTCCGCTCCTACGATTCGTCATAAAGTGATTTTCCGTGAAAGTCAGAACATATCCATTTTTCGTGAATAAGCGCTTGTGACACTCAGATCTCCGGAGGCTGATCAAAGAAAGAAAGAAAGAAAGAAAGAAAGAAAGAAAGAAAGAAAGTAAGAAAGAAAGAAAGAAAGAAAGAAAGAAAGAAAGAAAGAAAGCGTCTACTAACTGGATGGTAATGGTTGATATTCGCAGGAAGATGGATTGAAAAGTTGAGAATAACAATAAAAACGAAATGCGTTGAAAAGCCATGTTTTAAAATAATTCCAAAGAGAATGGAAACCAAATTTAATTAGACGTAATTCAATAAAATTGAGCAAAACCAAGACTACCTGCCCTCCCCACGTTCTGCCGAAGAGAAAGAGATCATTTAGGTATCCATGAAGATGTCAGATAAAAATAAAAACACATGTTGTCGATAAAAAGACCAGGGTGGTCACCGAAATAACATTTACAGACCGCTATGAATGAAAAAAAAAAAACAGAAAAAGAAACAGTTAAAGACAACATAGTCTTACATATTTTCTTTTGAATTTTTTCAAATTCTCTAATGAGACTTTTTATTTGAAAATGGTTTCGAAATATGTATTGTCCATACGATGACCTAGCGCTTTCGAACATCATTGTTCATCTTCAGGGTCAATATTTTTAGTCAAAATTTTTTTTTTTTTTTTTACTTATAGAAAATACTAAAATTATAGATAAACATACAGACATTAGACGCCTTAGAATCTTAGAGGCATTACATATTAAAAGCAAAAGACATCTTATTAATCGTATAGATTACAATATTTCTGGTAACATATTACAATGTTTATAATATATTTAAATTTTGTAGCGTATTCTTCGATCTTTTGGCTGGTGTATTGGAAATTTTTTTCACGCTGTCACATGATAAAAATCTACGCCCTGCGTCTTTTGAATTTAAAAGGATTTTAACGTTTTTAGTTTGTAAAAAAAGTAGCAATATGATTACGCTACAAGATAATTGGCAAATGTTTGTTTAAAAAAAAATTTTAACTAAAAATATTGACCCTGAAGATGAACAATGATGTTTGCAAGCGCTAGGTCATCGTATGGACAATACATATTTCGAAACCATTTTCAAATAAAAAGTCTCATTAGAGAATTTGAGAAAATTCAAAAGAAAATATGTAAGACTATGTTGTCTTTAACATTCAATACTACATGTTTAAAAGAAAAGTTGCTGCCAAATTACACACACACACACACATATATATATATATATATATATATATAAAGGAAAATTATATATCATTTATTATATAAATTATTTTAATACATGAATAATAAATAATAATATTAATTATCTGTCTATATTTCTGAGATGAGATATTATGTACACTATTTACATTATTTGGACTATTGTCCTCATCTTTGTTGCCACATTTATCACAACGTTCCGGCCGTTGTACGCGCCGCCCTTCTTCAGGTGGTTGGAATGTCGAACTGAATTCTTTATTTCGCTCGCTAGGGTAGACTGTTCTAGTTCCACATGCCATGTCTAAAGACACATGGCACAGTGGATAAAGATGTTGGTTAGCTCCAGTGACAGTGTGAGTTCAATACCTGTTTAAGACAGTGGAAAACTTGGAGAGGTGAATTAATAGGAGATAACTGATAACTTCCATCCATTAGCACTTGACAGTAATGTTTAAAACTTACTATTGAGAGTTCGATATCTTTCTTTTCTTTTTATGTGCCATGTCCTTTCAGGACGTAGGCGAACATGGCTCTCCACTACCGCCAATCTCTCAATAAGTTTCGTAACTCTGCCACCTACCCCAGACCACGTTCTGTCATCCACTTGCTCAAGCCCGCCAGGTATGTCACGCGTTGTTTTCCCTCTATTCGACCTGGGAGTAGAAGATTCTCCAGCACCCTTTTTCACATTATGTGTCCCAGAAACTTCATCTGCCTCTTCCTGACTACCCCCAAATCATGCAAAATATCAATGTATGTTACCCACTCACACACAGTTTACCTTTATTTATTTTTGCACATTTGGCAATGGCTAACAATTGTTTAGAAATCAACATCTGCTTTCAACAAATGTAGACTTAGCCTTTTTTTAAAAAATTACTTTCACCTTTTATCAATTAATTTCTTGGAAAAAAAAAACAACTTTAGCCACCTGTTACTAACTTTTACTGATTCAATACAGTAACTAAAAGGCTTGGTAGAAAAGTATTCAGTTATTTAATAATAATAATAAAATAGCCTTCCTCAGATAAAGGCACCTTAGTCTTTTCAAAGTTGTTTATTTGTTTGGGACATCACCCACTAATACTAAGGTTTGATGCTCACAATTTTTAAAAACAATCTACAAAATCTTTTCAGGAGCACCATCAGCTGTCTCCTCATATTCTCTTTAATCATCCCCACAGTTTTAACCGCAATTTTAGTTTTAGGAAAATCCAGAAGTTTCTGAGAGCACTGTAGGAGGCGCTGACAAACTGGGATAGGAATGAATGTGAGGTTTCTGTCAAAACCTTGCACAAGACAAAGAATTTGCTCACTCAATCATTATGAAGGTGACAATCACATTTTACCCAAGCTCATTCAATGGTATATCACTGCCACTGAGTAATGTCAAGAGAGAATGACTTCATGTGTTGTAAGGTCCTTTTTGATTAATTACCAAGTTGCACCAAAGAGGCACAACTAATTTTCAAGATATTCAAAATGGTTGGAGACGTTCTGAACAAATCTCATAGCTAATAAAGTTGCCAACTTGGATTACAGGTAGTGAATTGGGCTAAATTTGAAAATGCAGCACTAATAAACTTTGAATCGATTCTCTTTTACCTTTTATCAATTAACTTCTTGGGAAAAATAAGAACATTAGCCCCTGTTACTAACTTTACTGATTCAATATAGTAACGAGAAGACCTGGCAGTCATTTAATAATAATAAAATAAATCTTCCTCAGATAAAGGCACTTTAGCATTTTTAAAGTTGTATATTTGTTTCAAAGTTTTCAAAGTTATTTATTCGTTTGTTTTATTTTTAAAGCAAAGAGAATCTGGGGCTAAGTGCTGCATTAAAAAAACAAAAAATATATTAAAATGTTTCAGTTATTATAGACTGTGTGATAGTAAAGGAGAAAAAAAATAAAAAGTTCAAAGCTGTCCAAGAATATAATTAAATTCTAACAGAGTTTATAAATAAAAATATTTTTCCTTCAGTGTTCTAAGCTATAAGAAATTTTCGGCTATATGGTAGAGGTGAGACATTTCTTTTCAGAAACCTTCGACTCTATGGTGGAGATAAAACATCTATTTTCAGACTTTCACGTCCATATAATGGAAGATGAGACATTTCCTTTCAGAAACCTTTGGTTCTATGATGGAAGTAAAACGTCTATTTTCAAACTTCCACGTACATCCAGTGAAGATGAGATATTTCCTTTCAGAATTCTTCGGTTCTATGATTGAGATAAAACATCTATTTTCAGACGTCCACGTCCACTTAGTGGAGATGAGACATTTCCTTTCAGAAATTTTCGGCTCTATGATGGAGATAAAACATCTATTTTCAGACATCCACGTACATATAGTGCAGACGAGACATTTCCTTTCAGAAACCATCGGCTCTATGATGGAGATAAAACATCTATTTTCAGACGTCCACGTCCATATAGTGACGATGAGACATTTCCTTTCAGAAACCATCGGCTCTATGATGGAGATAAAACATCTATTTTCAGAGGTCCAGGTCCATATAGTAACGATGAGACATTTCCTTTCAGAAACCCTCGGTTATATGATGGAGATAAGATCTATTTTCAGACGTCCAGGTCCATATAGTGGAGATGAGACATTTGCTTTCAGAAACCATAGGCTCTATGATGGAGATAAAACATCTATTTTCAGATATCCACGTCCATATAGTGGAGATGAGACATTTGCTTTCAGAAACCCTCGGCTCTATGATGGAGACGAAAAATTTATTTTCAGACGTCCACGTCCATATAGTGGCGATGAGACATTTCCTTTCAGAAACCATCGGCTCTATGATGGAGATAAAACATCTATTTTCAGAGGTCCACGTCCATATAGTGACGATGAGATATTTCCTTTCAGAAACCCTCGGCTCTATGATGGATATAAAAGATCTATTTTCAGACGTCCCCGTCCATATAGTGGCGATGAGACATTTCCTTTCAGAAACCATCGGCTCAATGATGGAGATAAAACAACTATTTTCAGACGTCCACGTCCATATAGTGACGATCAGACATTTCCTTTCAAAAACAATAGTCTCTATGATGGAGATAAAAGATCTATTTTCAGAGGTGCACGTCCACATAGTGGAGATGAGACATTTCCTTTCAGAAACCATCGGCTCTATGATGCAGATAAAACATCTATTTTCAGACGTCCACGTCCATATAGTGTCGATGAGACATTACCTTTCAGAAACCATCGGCTCTATGATGGAGATAAAACATCTATTTTCAAACGTCCACATCCATATAGTGGCGATGAGACATTTCCTTTCAGAAACCATCGGCTCAATGATGGAGATAAAACATCTATTTTCAGACGTCCAAACCATATAGTGACGATGAGACATTTCCTTTCAGAAACAATAGGCTCTATGATGGAGATAAAATATCTATTTTCAGACGTCCACGTCCACATAGTGGAGATGAGACATTTCCTTTCAGAAAGTTTCGGCTCTATGATGGAGATAAAACATCTATTTTCAGACGTCCACGTCCATATAGTGGCGATGAGACATTTCCTTTCAGAAAACATCGGCTCTATGATGCAGATAAAACATCTATTTTCAGAGGTCCACGTCCATATAGTGACGATGAGACATTTCCTTTCAGAAACAATCGGCTCAATGATGGAGATAAAACATCTATTTTCAGACGTCCACGTCCATATAGTGACGATGAGACATTTCCTTTCAGAAACAAAAGGCTCAATGATGGAGATAAAACATCTATTTTCAGACGTCCATGTCCATATAGTGACGATGAGACATTTCCTTTCAGAAACCATCGTCTCTATGATGGAGATAAAACATCTATTTTCAGACGTCCACGTCCATATAGTGGAGATGAGACATTTCCTTTCAGAAACCATCGGCTCTATGATGGAGATAAAACATCTATTTTCAGACGTTCACGTCCATATAGTGGCGAAGAGACATTTCCTTTCAGAAACCATCGGCTCTATGATGCAGATAAAACATCTATTTTCAGAGGTCCACGTCCATATATTGACGATGAGACATTTCATTTCAGAAACCATCGGCTCAATGATGGAGATAAAACATCTATTTTCAGAACGTCCACGTCCATATAGTGGAGATGAGACATTTCCTTTCAGAAACCATCGTCTCTATGATGGAGATAAAACATCTATTTTCAGACGTCCACGTCCATATAGTGCAGATGAGACATTTCCTTTCAGAAACCATCGTCTATATGATGGAGATAAAACATCTATTTTCAGACGTCCACGTCCTTATAGTGGAGATGAGACATTTCCTTTCAGAAACCATCGTCTCTATGATGGAGAGAAAACATCTATTTTCAGACGTCCACGTCCATATAGTGGCGATGAGAAATTTCTTTTCCGAAACCCTCGGCTCTATGATGGAGATAAAAGATCTATTTTCAGACGTCCACGTCCATATAGTGCAGATGAGACATTTCCTTTCAGAAACCCTCGGTTCTATGTTGGAGATAAATATCTATTTTCATACGTCCACGTCCATATAGTGGAGATGAGACATTTCCTTTCAGAAACCATCGTCTCTATGATGGAGATAAAACATCTATTTTCAGAGGTCCACGTCCATATAGTGCAGATGAGACATTTCTTTTCACAAACCCTCGGCTCTATGATGGAGATAAAACATCTATTTTCAGACGTCCACGTCTATATAGTGCAGATGAGACATTTCCTTTCAGAAACCCTCGGTTCTATGATGGAGATAAATATCTATTTTCAGACGTCCACGTCCATATAGTGGAGATGAGACATTTCCTTTCAGAAACCATCGTCTCTATGATGGAGATAAAACATCTATTTTCAGACGTCCACGTCCATATAGTAGAGATGAGATATTTATTTTCAGAAACCCTCGGCTCTATGATGGAGATAAAACATCTATTTTCAGACGTCCAGGTCCATATAGTGGCGATGAGACATTTCCTTTCAGAAACCATCGGCTCAATGATGGAGATAAAACATCTATTTTCAGACGTCCAAACCATATAGTGACGATGAGACATTTCCTTTCAGAAACAATAGGCTCTATGATGGAGATAAAAGATCTATTTTCAGACGTCCACGTCCACATAGTGGAGATGAGACATTTCCTTTCAGAAAGTTTCGGCTCTATGATGGAGAAAAAACATCTATTTTCAGACGTCCACGTCCATATAGTGGCGATGAGACATTTCCTTTCAGAAAACATCGGCTCTATGATGCAGATAAAACATCTATTTTCAGAGGTCCACGTCCATATAGTGACGATGAGACATTTCCTTTCAGAAACCATCGGCTCAATGATGGAGATAAAACATCTATTTTCAGACGTCCACGTCCATATAGTGACGATGAGACATTTCCTATCAGAAACAATAGGCTCTATGATGGAGATAAAAGATCTATTTTCAGACGTCCACGTCCATATAGTGGAGATGAGACATTTCCTTTCAGAAACCCTCCGCTCTATGATGGAGATAAAACATCTATTTTCAGACGTCCACGTCCACATAGTGGAGAAGAGACATTTCCTTTCAGAAACCCTCGGCTCTATGATGGAGATAAAACATCTATTTTCAGACGTCCACGTCCATATAGTGGCGATGAGACATTTCCTTTCAGAAACCATAGGCTCTATGATGCAGATAAAACATCTATTTTCAGAGGTCCACGTCCATATATTGACGATGAGACATTTCCTTTCAGAAACCCTCGGCTCTATGATGGAGATAAAACATCTATTTTCAGAACGTCCACGTCCATATAGTGACGATGAGACATTTCCTTTCAGAAACCCTCGGCTCTATGATGGAGATAAAACATCTATTTTCAGACGTCCACGACCATATAGTCGAGATGAGACATTTCCTTTCAGAAACCCTCGGCTCTTTGATGGAGATAAAACATCTACTTTCTGAAGGTCCACGTCCATATAGTGACGATGAGACATTTCATTTCAGAAACCCTCGACTCTATGATAGAGATGAACAATCTATTTTCATACGTCCAGGTCCATATAGTGGCGATGAGACATTTCCTTTCAGAAACCATCGGCTCTATGGTGGAGATAAAACATCTATTTTCAGACGTCCACGTCCATATAGTGACGATGAGACATTTCCTTTCAGAAACCCTCGGCTCTATGATGGAGATAAAACATATATTTTCAGACGTCCACGTCCATATAGTGGAGATGAGACATTTCCTTTCAGAAACCATCGTCTCTATGATGCAGATAAAACATCTATTTTCAGACGTTCACGTCCATATAGTGGAGATGAGACATTTCTTTTCAGAAAACCTCGGCTCTATGATGGAGATAAAACATCTATTTTCAGACGTCCACGTCTATATAGTGCAGATGAGACATTTCCTTTCAGAAACCCTCGGTTCTATGATGGAGATAAAACATCTATTTTCAGACGTCCACGTCCATATATTGACGATGAGAAATTTTCTTTCAGAAACCATCGGCTCAATGATGGAGATAAAACATCTATTTTCAGAACGTCCACGTCCATATAGTGGAGAAGAGACATTTCCTTTCAGAAACCCTCGGCTCTATGATGGAGATAAAACATCTATTTTCAGACGTCCACGTCCACATAGTGGAGAAGAGACATTTCCTTTCAGAAACCCTCGGCTCTATGATGGAGATAAAACATCTATTTTCAGACGTCCACGTCCATATAGTGGCGATGAGACATTTCCTTTCAGAAACCATAGGCTCTATGATGCAGATAAAACATCTATTTTCAGAGGTCCACGTCCATATATTGACGATGAGACATTTCCTTTCAGAAACCCTCGGCTCTATGATGGAGATAAAACATCTATTTTCAGAACGTCCACGTCCATATAGTGACGATGAGACATTTCCTTTCAGAAACCCTCGGCTCTATGATGGAGATAAAACATCTATTTTCAGACGTCCACGACCATATAGTCGAGATGAGACATTTCCTTTCAGAAACCCTCGGCTCTTTGATGGAGATAAAACATCTACTTTCTGAAGGTCCACGTCCATATAGTGACGATGAGACATTTCATTTCAGAAACCCTCGACTCTATGATAGAGATGAACAATCTATTTTCATACGTCCAGGTCCATATAGTGGCGATGAGACATTTCCTTTCAGAAACCATCGGCTCTATGGTGGAGATAAAACATCTATTTTCAGACGTCCACGTCCATATAGTGACGATGAGACATTTCCTTTCAGAAACCCTCGGCTCTATGATGGAGATAAAACATATATTTTCAGACGTCCACGTCCATATAGTGGAGATGAGACATTTCCTTTCAGAAACCATCGTCTCTATGATGCAGATAAAACATCTATTTTCAGACGTTCACGTCCATATAGTGGAGATGAGACATTTCTTTTCAGAAACCCTCGGCTCTATGATGGAGATAAAACATCTATTTTCAGACGTCCACGTCCATATAGTGGCGATGAGACATTTTCTTTCAGAAACCATCGGCTCTATGATGGAGATAAAACATCTATTTTCAGACGTCCACGTCCATATATTGACGATGAGAAATTTTCTTTCAGAAACCATCGGCTCAATGATGGAGATAAAACATCTATTTTCAGAACGTCCACGTCCATATAGTGGAGATGAGACATTTCCTTTCAGAAACCCTCGGCTCTATGATGGAGATAAAACATCTATTTTCAGACGTCCACGTCCATATAGTGGAGATGAGACATTTCTTTTCAGTAACCCTCGGCTCTATGATGGAGATAAAACATCTATTTTCAGAACGTCCACGTCCATATAGTGACGATGAGACATTTCCTTTCAGAAACCCTCGGCTCTATGATAGAGATGAAAAATCTATTTTCAGACGTCCAGGTCCATATAGTGGCGATGAGACATTTCCTTTCAGAAACCATCGGCTCTATGATGGAGATAAAACATCTATTTTCAGACGTCCACGTCCATATAGTGGCGATGAGACATTTCCTTTCAGAAACCATAGGCTCTATGATGCAGATAAAACATCTATTTTCAGAGGTCCACGTCCATATATTGACGATGAGACATTTCCTTTCAGAAACCCTCGGCTCTATGATGGAGATAAAACATCTATTTTCAGAACGTCCACGTCCATATAGTGACGATGAGACATTTCCTTTCAGAAAACCTCGGCTCTATGATGGAGATAAAACGTCTATTTTCAGACGTCCACGACCATATAGTGGAGATGAGACATTTCCTTTCAGAAACCCTCGGCTCTTTGATGGAGATAAAACATATATTTTCAGACGTCCACGTCAATATAGTGGAGATGAGACATTTCCTTTCAGAAACCATCGTCTCTATGATGCAGATAAAACATCTATTTTCAGACGTTCACGTCCATATAGTGGAGATGAGACATTTCCTTTCAGAAAACCTCGGCTCTATGATGGAGATAAAACATCTATTTTCAGACGTCCACGTCTATATAGTGCAGATGAGACATTTCCTTTCAGAAACCCTCGGTTCTATGATGGAGATAAATATCTATTTTCAGACGTCCACGTCCATATAGTGGAGATGAGACATTTCCTTTCAGAAACCATCGTCTCTATGATGGAGATAAAACATCTATTTTCAGACGTCCACGTCCATATAGTGGAGATGAGACATTTCCTTTCAGAAACCCTCGGCTCTATGATGGAGATAAAACATCTATTTTCAGACGTCCACGTCCATATAGTGGCGATGAGACATTTTCTTTCAGAAACCATCGGCTCTATGATGGAGATAAAACATCTATTTTCAGACGTCCACGTCCATATATTGACGATGAGAAATTTTCTTTCAGAAACCATCGGCTCAATGATGGAGATAAAACATCTATTTTCAGAACGTCCACGTCCATATAGTGGAGATGAGACATTTCCTTTCAGAAACCCTCGGCTCTATGATGGAGATAAAACATCTATTTTCAGACGTCCACGTCCATATAGTGGAGATGAGACATTTCTTTTCAGTAACCCTCGGCTCTATGATGGAGATAAAACATCTATTTTCAGAACGTCCACGTCCATATAGTGACGATGAGACATTTCCTTTCAGAAACCCTCGGCTCTATGATAGAGATGAAAAATCTATTTTCAGACGTCCAGGTCCATATAGTGGCGATGAGACATTTCCTTTCAGAAACCATCGGCTCTATGATGGAGATAAAACATCTATTTTCAGACGTCCACGTCCATATAGTGACGATGAGACATTTCCTTTCAGAAACCCTCGGCTCTATGATGGAGATAAAAAATCTATTTTCAGACGTCCACGTCCATATAGTGGAGATGCGACATTTCCTTTCAGAAACCATCGTCTCTATGATGGAGATAAAACATCTATTTTCAGACGTCCACGTCCATATAGTGGAGATGAGACATTTCTTTTCAGAAACCCTCGGCTCTATGATGGAGATAAAACATCTATTTTCAGACGTCCACGTCCACATACTGGAGAAGAGACATTTCCTTTCAGAAAGTTTCGGCTCTATGATGGAGATAAAACATCTATTTTCAGACGTCCACGTCCATATAGTGGCGATGAGACATTTCCTTTCAGAAACCATCGGCTCTATGATGCAGATAAAACATCTATTTTCAGAGGTCCACGTCCATATATTGACGATGAGACATTTCCTTTCAGAAACCATCGGCTCAATGATGGAGATAAAACATCTATTTTCAGAACGTCCACGTCCATATAGTGGAGATGAGACATTTCCTTTCAGAAACCATCGTCTCTATGATGGAGATAAAACATCTATTTTCAGACGTCCACGTCCATATAGTGGAGATGAGACATTTCCTTTCAGAAACCATCGTCTCTATGATGGAGATAAAACATCTATTTTCAGACGTCCACGTCCACATAGTGGAGATGAGACATTTCCTTTCAGAAACCATCGTCTCTATGATGGAGATACAACATCTATTTTCAGACGTCCACGTCCATATAGTGGAGATGAGAAATTTATTTTCAGAAACCCTCGGCTCTATGATGGAGATAAAACATCTATTTTCAGACGTCCACGTCTATATAGTGCAGATGAGACATTTCCTTTCAGAAACCCTCGGTTCTATGATGGAGATAAATATCTATTTTCAGACGTCCACGTCTATATAGTGGAGATGAGACATTTCCTTTCAGAAACCATCGTCTCTATGATGGAGATAAAACATCTATTTTCAGACGTCCACATCCATATAGTGGAGATGAGACATTTCCTTTCAGAAACCCTCGGCTCTATGATGGAGATAAAACATCTATTTTCAGACGTCCACGTCCATATAGTGGCGATGAGACATTTTCTTTCAGAAACCATCGGCTCTATGATGGAGATAAAACATCTATTTTCAGAGGTCCACGTCCATATATTGACGATGAGACATTTTCTTTCAGAAACCATCGACTCAATGATGGAGATAAAACATCTATTTTCAGAACGTCCACGTCCATATAGTGGAGATGAGAAATTTCCTTTCAGAAACACTCGGCTCTATGATGGAGATAAAACATCTATTTTCAGACGTCCACGTCCATATAGTGACGATGAGACATTTCCTTTCAGAAACCCTCGGCTCTATGATGGAGATAAAACATCTATTTTCAGAACGTCCACGTCCATATAGTGACGATGAGACATTTCCTTTCAGAAACCCTCGGCTCTATGATAGAGATGAAAAATCTATTTTCAGACGTCCAGGTCCATATAGTGGCGATGAGACATTTCCTTTCAGAAACCATCGGCTCTATGATGGAGATAAAACATCTATTTTCAGACGTCCACGTCCATATAGTGACGATGAGACATTTCCTTTCAGAAACCCTCGGCTCTATGATGGAGATAAAAAATCTATTTTCAGACGTCCACGTCCATATAGTGGAGATGCGACATTTCCTTTCAGAAACCATCGTCTCTATGATGGAGATAAAACATCTATTTTCAGACGTCCACGTCCATATAGTGGAGATGAGACATTTCTTTTCAGAAACCCTCGGCTCTATGATGGAGATAAAACATCTATTTTCAGACGTCCACGTCCACATACTGGAGAAGAGACATTTCCTTTCAGAAAGTTTCGGCTCTATGATGGAGATAAAACATCTATTTTCAGACGTCCACGTCCATATAGTGGCGATGAGACATTTCCTTTCAGAAACCATCGGCTCTATGATGCAGATAAAACATCTATTTTCAGAGGTCCACGTCCATATATTGACGATGAGACATTTCCTTTCAGAAACCATCGGCTCAATGATGGAGATAAAACATCTATTTTAAGAACGTCCACGTCCATATAGTGGAGATGAGACATTTCCTTTCAGAAACCATCGTCTCTATGATGGAGATAAAACATCTATTTTCAGACGTCCACGTCCATATAGTGGAGATGAGACATTTCCTTTCAGAAACCATCGTCTCTATGATGGAGATAAAACATCTATTTTCAGACGTCCACGTCCATATAGTGGAGATGAGACATTTCCTTTCAGAAACCATCGTCTCTATGATGGAGATAAAACATCTATTTTCAGACGTCCACGTCCATATAGTGGAGATGAGACATTTCCTTTCAGAAACCATCGTCTCTATGATGGAGATAAAACATCTATTTTCAGACGTCCACGTCCATATAGTGGAGATGAGACATTTCCTTTCAGAAACCATCGTCTCTATGATGGAGATAAAACATCTATTTTCAGACGTCCACGTCCATATAGTGGAGATGAGACATTTCCTTTCAGAAACCATCGTCTCTATGATGGAGATACAACATCTATTTTCAGACGTCCACGTCCATATAGTGGAGATGAGAAATTTATTTTCAGAAACCCTCGGCTCTATGATGGAGATAAAACATCTATTTTCAGACGTCCACGTCTATATAGTGCAGATGAGACATTTCCTTTCAGAAACCCTCGGTTCTATGATGGAGATAAATATCTATTTTCAGACGTCCACGTCTATATAGTGGAGATGAGACATTTCCTTTCAGAAACCATCGTCTCTATGATGGAGATAAAACATCTATTTTCAGACGTCCACATCCATATAGTGGAGATGAGACATTTCCTTTCAGAAACCCTCGGCTCTATGATGGAGATAAAACATCTATTTTCAGACGTCCACGTCCATATAGTGGCGATGAGACATTTTCTTTCAGAAACCATCGGCTCTATGATGGAGATAAAACATCTATTTTCAGAGGTCCACGTCCATATATTGACGATGAGACATTTTCTTTCAGAAACCATCGACTCAATGATGTAGATAAAACATCTATTTTCAGAACGTCCACGTCCATATAGTGGAGATGAGAAATTTCCTTTCAGAAACACTCGGCTCTATGATGGAGATAAAACATCTATTTTCAGACGTCCACGTCCATATAGTGACGATGAGTCATTTCCTTTCAGAAACCCTCGGCTCTATGATGGAGATAAAACATCTATTTTCAGACGTCCACGTCCATATAGTGGACATGAGACATTTCCTTTCAGAAACCATCGTCTCTATGATGGAGATAAAACATCTATTTTCAGACGTCCACGTCCATATAGTGGAGATGAGACATTTCCTTTCAGAAACCCTCGGATCTATGATGGAGATAAAACATCTATTTTCAGACGTCCACGTCCATATAGTGGAGATGAGACATTTCGTTTCAGAAACCATCGGCTCTATGATGCAGATAAAACATCTATTTTCAGAGGTCCACGTCCATATATTGACGATGAGACATTTCCTTTCAGAAACCATCGGCTCTATGATGGAGACGAAAAATTTATTTTCAGACGTCCACGTCCATATAGTGGCGATGAGACATTTCCTTTCAGAAACCATCGGCTCTATGATGGAGATAAAACATCTATTTTCAGAGGTCCACGTCCATATATTGACGATGAGACATTTTCTTTCAGAAACCATCGACTCAATGATGTAGATAAAACATCTATTTTCAGAACGTCCACGTCCATATAGTGGAGATGAGAAATTTCCTTTCAGAAACACTCGGCTCTATGATGGAGATAAAACATCTATTTTCAGACGTCCACGTCCATATAGTGACGATGAGTCATTTCCTTTCAGAAACCCTCGGCTCTATGATGGAGATAAAACATCTATTTTCAGACGTCCACGTCCATATAGTGGACATGAGACATTTCCTTTCAGAAACCATCGTCTCTATGATGGAGATAAAACATCTATTTTCAGACGTCCACGTCCATATAGTGGAGATGAGACATTTCCTTTCAGAAACCCTCGGCTCTATGATGGAGATAAAACATCTATTTTCAGACGTCCACGTCCATATAGTGGAGATGAGACATTTCGTTTCAGAAACCATCGGCTCTATGATGCAGATAAAACATCTATTTTCAGAGGTCCACGTCCATATATTGACGATGAGACATTTCCTTTCAGAAACCATCGGCTCTATGATGGAGATAGAACATCTATTTTCAGACGTCCACGTCCATATAGTGACGATGAGACATTTCCTTTCAGAAACCCTCGGCTCTATGATGGAGATAAAACATCTATTTTCAGACGTCCACGTCCATATAGTGGAGATGAGACATTTCCTTTCAGAAACCATCGTCTCTATGATGGAGATAAAACATCTATTTTCAGACGTCCACGTCCATATAGTGGAGATGAGACATTTCCTTTCAGAAACCCTCGGCTCTATGATAGAGATGAAAAATCTATTTTCAGACGTCCAGGTCCATATAGTGGCGATGAGACATTTCCTTTCAGAAACCATCGTCTCTATGATGCAGATAAAACATCTACTTTCAGACGTCCACGTCCATATAGTGGAGATGAGATATTTCCTTTCAGAAAGCATGGTCTCTATGATGGAGATAAAACATCTATTTTCAGACGTCCACGTCCATATAGTGGAGACGAAATATTTATTTTCAGAAACCCTCGGCTCTATGATGGAGATAAAACATCTATTTTCAGACGTCCACGACCATATAGTCGAGATGAGACATTTCCTTTCAGAAACCCTCGGCTCTTTGATGGAGATAAAACATCTACTTTCTGAAGGTCCACGTCCATATAGTGACGATGAGACATTTCATTTCAGAAACCCTCGACTCTATGATAGAGATGAACAATCTATTTTCATACGTCCAGGTCCATATAGTGGCGATGAGACATTTCCTTTCAGAAACCATCGGCTCTATGGTGGAGATAAAACATCTATTTTCAGACGTCCACGTCCATATAGTGACGATGAGACATTTCCTTTCAGAAACCCTCGGCTCTATGATGGAGATAAAACATATATTTTCAGACGTCCACGTCCATATAGTGGAGATGAGACATTTCCTCTCAGAAACCATCGTCTCTATGATGCAGATAAAACATCTATTTTCAGACGTTCACGTCCATATAGTGGAGATGAGACATTTCTTTTCAGAAAACCTCGGCTCTATGATGGAGATAAAACATCTATTTTCAGACGTCCAGGTCTATATAGTGCAGATGAGACATTTCCTTTCAGAAACCCTCGGTTCTATGATGGAGATAAATATCTATTTTCAGACGTCCACGTCCATATAGTGGAGATGAGACATTTCCTTTCAGAAACCATCGTCTCTATGATGGAGATAAAACATCTATTTTCAGACGTCCACGTCCATATAGTGGAGATGAGACATTTCCTTTCAGAAACCCTCGGCTCTATGATGGAGATAAAACATCTATTTTCAGACGTCCACGTCCATATAGTGGCGATGAGACATTTTCTTTCAGAAACCATCGGCTCTATGATGGAGATAAAACATCTATTTTCAGACGTCCACGTCCATATATTGACGATGAGAAATTTTCTTTCAGAAACCATCGGCTCAATGATGGAGATAAAACATCTATTTTCAGAACGTCCACGTCCATATAGTGGAGATGAGACATTTCCTTTCAGAAACCCTCGGCTCTATGATGGAGATAAAACATCTATTTTCAGACGTCCACGTCCATATAGTGGAGATGAGACATTTCTTTTCAGTAACCCTCGGCTCTATGATGGAGATAAAACATCTATTTTCAGAACGTCCACGTCCATATAGTGACGATGAGACATTTCCTTTCAGAAACCCTCGGCTCTATGATAGAGATGAAAAATCTATTTTCAGACGTCCAGGTCCATATAGTGGCGATGAGACATTTCCTTTCAGAAACCATCGGCTCTATGATGGAGATAAAACATCTATTTTCAGACGTCCACGTCCATATAGTGGCGATGAGACATTTACTTTCAGAAACCATAGGCTCTATGATGCAGATAAAACATCTATTTTCAGAGGTCCACGTCCATATATTGACGATGAGACATTTCCTTTCAGAAACCCTCGGCTCTATGATGGAGATAAAACATCTATTTTCAGAACGTCCACGTCCATATAGTGACGATGAGACATTTCCTTTCAGAAAACCTCGGCTCTATGATGGAGATAAAACGTCTATTTTCAGACGTCCACGACCATATAGTGGAGATGAGACATTTCCTTTCAGAAACCCTCGGCTCTTTGATGGAGATAAAACATATATTTTCAGACGTCCACGTCAATATAGTGGAGATGAGACATTTCCTTTCAGAAACCATCGTCTCTATGATGCAGATAAAACATCTATTTTCAGACGTTCACGTCCATATAGTGGAGATGAGACATTTCCTTTCAGAAAACCTCGGCTCTATGATGGAGATAAAACATCTATTTTCAGACGTCCACGTCTATATAGTGCAGATGAGACATTTCCTTTCAGAAACCCTCGGTTCTATGATGGAGATAAATATCTATTTTCAGACGTCCACGTCCATATAGTGGAGATGAGACATTTCCTTTCAGAAACCATCGTCTCTATGATGGAGATAAAACATCTATTTTCAGACGTCCACGTCCATATAGTGGAGATGAGACATTTCCTTTCAGAAACCCTCGGCTCTATGATGGAGATAAAACATCTATTTTCAGACGTCCACGTCCATATAGTGGCGATGAGACATTTTCTTTCAGAAACCATCGGCTCTATGATGGAGATAAAACATCTATTTTCAGACGTCCACGTCCATATATTGACGATGAGAAATTTTCTTTCAGAAACCATCGGCTCAATGATGGAGATAAAACATCTATTTTCAGAACGTCCACGTCCATATAGTGGAGATGAGACATTTCCTTTCAGAAACCCTCGGCTCTATGATGGAGATAAAACATCTATTTTCAGACGTCCACGTCCATATAGTGGAGATGAGACATTTCTTTTCAGTAACCCTCGGCTCTATGATGGAGATAAAACATCTATTTTCAGAACGTCCACGTCCATATAGTGACGATGAGACATTTCCTTTCAGAAACCCTCGGCTCTATGATAGAGATGAAAAATCTATTTTCAGACGTCCAGGTCCATATAGTGGCGATGAGACATTTCCTTTCAGAAACCATCGGCTCTATGATGGAGATAAAACATCTATTTTCAGACGTCCACGTCCATATAGTGACGATGAGACATTTCCTTTCAGAAACCCTCGGCTCTATGATGGAGATAAAAAATCTATTTTCAGACGTCCACGTCCATATAGTGGAGATGCGACATTTCCTTTCAGAAACCATCGTCTCTATGATGGAGATAAAACATCTATTTTCAGACGTCCACGTCCATATAGTGGAGATGAGACATTTCTTTTCAGAAACCCTCGGCTCTATGATGGAGATAAAACATCTATTTTCAGACGTCCACGTCCACATACTGGAGAAGAGACATTTCCTTTCAGAAAGTTTCGGCTCTATGATGGAGATAAAACATCTATTTTCAGACGTCCACGTCCATATAGTGGCGATGAGACATTTCCTTTCAGAAACCATCGGCTCTATGATGCAGATAAAACATCTATTTTCAGAGGTCCACGTCCATATATTGACGATGAGACATTTCCTTTCAGAAACCATCGGCTCAATGATGGAGATAAAACATCTATTTTCAGAACGTCCACGTCCATATAGTGGAGATGAGACATTTCCTTTCAGAAACCATCGTCTCTATGATGGAGATAAAACATCTATTTTCAGACGTCCACGTCCATATAGTGGAGATGAGACATTTCCTTTCAGAAACCATCGTCTCTATGATGGAGATAAAACATCTATTTTCAGACGTCCACGTCCATATAGTGGAGATGAGACATTTCCTTTCAGAAACCATCGTCTCTATGATGGAGATACAACATCTATTTTCAGACGTCCACGTCCATATAGTGGAGATGAGAAATTTATTTTCAGAAACCCTCGGCTCTATGATGGAGATAAAACATCTATTTTCAGACGTCCACGTCTATATAGTGCAGATGAGACATTTCCTTTCAGAAACCCTCGGTTCTATGATGGAGATAAATATCTATTTTCAGACGTCCACGTCTATATAGTGGAGATGAGACATTTCCTTTCAGAAACCATCGTCTCTATGATGGAGATAAAACATCTATTTTCAGACGTCCACATCCATATAGTGGAGATGAGACATTTCCTTTCAGAAACCCTCGGCTCTATGATGGAGATAAAACATCTATTTTCAGACGTCCACGTCCATATAGTGGCGATGAGACATTTTCTTTCAGAAACCATCGGCTCTATGATGGAGATAAAACATCTATTTTCAGAGGTCCACGTCCATATATTGACGATGTGACATTTTCTTTCAGAAACCATCGACTCAATGATGGAGATAAAACATCTATTTTCAGAACGTCCACGTCCATATAGTGGAGATGAGAAATTTCCTTTCAGAAACCCTCGGCTCTATGATGGAGATAAAACATCTATTTTCAGACGTCCACGTCCATATAGTGGACATGAGACATTTCCTTTCAGAAACCATCGTCTCTATGATGGAGATAAAACATCTATTTTCAGACGTCCACGTCCATATAGTGGAGATGAGACATTTCGTTTCAGAAACCATCGGCTCTATGATGCAGATAAAACATCTATTTTCAGAGGTCCACGTCCATATATTGACGATGAGACATTTCCTTTCAGAAACCATCGGCTCTATGATGGAGATAGAACATCTATTTTCAGACGTCCACGTCCATATAGTGACGATGAGACATTTCCTTTCAGAAACCCTCGGCTCTATGATGGAGATAAAACATCTATTTTCAGACGTCCACGTCCATATAGTGGAGATGAGACATTTCCTTTCAGAAACCCTCGGCTCTATGATAGAGATGAAAAATCTATTTTCAGACGTCCAGGTCCATATAGTGGCGATGAGACATTTCCTTTCAGAAACCATCGTCTCTATGATGCAGATAAAACATCTACTTTCAGACGTCCACGTCCATATAGTGGAGATGAGATATTTCCTTTCAGAAACCATGGTCTCTATGATGGAGATAAAACATCTATTTTCAGACGTCCACGTCCATATAGTGGAGACGAGATATTTATTTTCAGAAACCCTCGGCTCTATGATGGAGATAAAAGATCTATTTTCAGACGTCCACGTCCATATAGTGCAGATGAGACATTTCCTTTCAGAAACCCTCGGCTCTATGATGGAGATAAATATCTATTTTCAGACGTCCACGTCAATATAGTGGAGATGAGACATTTCCTTTCAGAAACCATCGTCTCTATGATGGAGATAGAACATCTATTTTCAGACGTCCACGTCCATATAGTGCAGATGAGACATCTCTTTTCAGAAACCCTCGGCTCTATGATGGAGATAAAACATCTATTTTCAGACGTCCACGTCTATATAGTGCAGATGAGACATTTCCTTTCAGAAACCCTCGGCTCTATGATGGAGATAAAACATCTATTTTCAGACGTCCGCGTCCAAATAGTTGAGATGAGACATTTCCTTTCAGAAACCATCGTCTCTATGATGGAGATAAAACATCTATTTTCAGACGTCCACGTCCATATAGTGGAGATGAGACATTTCCTTTCAGAGACCATTGGCTCTATGATGGTGATAAAACATCTATTTTCAGACGTCCACGTCCATATAGTGGAGATGAGATATTTCCTTTCAGAAACCATCGGCTCTATGATGGAGATAAAACATCTATTTTCAGACGTCCACGTCCATATAGTGGAGATTAGACATTTCCTTTCAGAAACCATCGTCTCTATGATGGAGATAAAACATCTATTTTCAGACGTCCACGTCCATATAGTGGAGATGAGACATTTCTTTTCAGAAACCCTCGGCTCTATGATGGAGATAAAAGATCTATTTTCAGACGTCCACGTCTATATAGTGCAGATGAGACATTTCCTTTCAGAAACCCTCGGCTCTATGATGGAGATAAATATCTATTTTCAGACGTCCACGTCCATATATTGGAGATGAGATATTTCCTTTCAGAAACCATCGTCTCTATGATGGAGATAAAACATCTATTTTCAGACGTCCACGTCCATATAGTGGAGATGAGACATTTCCTTTCAGAAACCATCGTCTCTATGATGCAGATAAAACATCTATTTTCAGACGTCCACGTCCATATAGTGCAGATGAGACATTTCTTTTCAGAAACCCTCGGCTCTATGATGGAGATAAAACATCTATTTTCAGACGTCCACATCTATATAGTGCAGATGAGACATTTCCTTTCAGAAACCCTCGGTTCTATGATGGAGATAAATATCTATTTTCAGACGTCCACGTCCATATAGTGGAGATGAGACATTTTCTTTCAGAAACCATCGTCTCTATGATGGAGATAAAACATCTATTTTCAGACGTCCACGTCCATATAGTGGAGATGAGACATTTCCTTTCAGAGACCATCGGCTCTATGATGGTGATAAAACATCTATTTTCAGACGTCCACGTCCATATAGTGGAGATGAGATATTTCCTTTCAGAAACCATCGGCTCTATGATGGAGATAAAACATCTATTTTCAGACGTCCACGTCCATATAGTGGAGATGAGACATTTCCTTTCAGAAACCATCGTCTCTATGATGGAGATAAAACATCTATTTTCAGACGTCCACGTCCATATAGTGGAGATGAGACATTTCTTTTCAGAAACCCTCGGCTCTATGATGGAGATAAAAGATCTATTTTCAGACGTCCACGTCTATATAGTGCAGATGAGACATTTCCTTTCAGAAACCCTCGGCTCTATGATGGAGATAAATATCTATTTTCAGACGTCCACGTCCATATAGTGGAGATGAGACATTTCCTTTCAGAAACCCTCGGCTCTATGATGGAGATAAAACATCTATTTTCAGACGTCCACGTCCATATAGTTGAGATGAGACATTTCCTTTCAGAAACCATCTGCTCTATGATGGAGATAAAACATCTATTTTCAGACGTCCACGTCTATATAGTGGAGATGAGACATTTCCTTTCAGAAACCCTCGGCTCTCTGATGGAGATAAAACATCTATTTTCAGACGTCCACGTCCATATAGTGGAGATGAGACATTTCCTTTCAGAGACCATCGGCTCTATGATGGTGATATAACATCTATTTTCAGACGTCCACGTCCATATAGTGGAGATGAGATATTTCCTTTCAGAAACCATCGGCTCTATGATGGAGATAAAAGATCTATTTTCATATTTCCACGTCCATATAGTGAAGATGAGACATTTCCTTTCAGAAACCTTCGGTTCTATGATGCATCTTCCAAGACGAATGTAAGGCAACCCCCAGTCACAGATATGCTTGGATAGTCACCTAATTTGTTTGACTGATAGGGACGTGGATGTTTATGTTGAGTCATGTTAGCTATCTATCTAATTCAGCTTTTTATATGATGTAACCTCAGTACTTACAAATATTTCTGTTATATTCCGTGCTAATAGGAATATATACTTGAAAAACACGGTGTTTAAAATAAGTAAAGGTTTATTGTAAAAACCAATACAATAAGAAATAAGGTAACAGTTACGCGCACGGTCGTCGCAAATCAATTCAGTAGTGAGTGCTACTATTGGAAGATCAGTAGTTCACGTGTAAGTCTGAGTTATACTCAACAGATCCCAGCTAGGCGATATTTACCAGCCTCCCCACGAGGTAGGATGTGGCACAAGGCCAAATTTAATGTGGGGCGATCCAAGCTCGTATGCTCGGCCAAGAATTCCCCGTAATCCCGCATAAACGTTTTGGGAGACTGACTACCTTCGGCATATTCTCGTCCGGGTTCCTCTCTGCCCGAAGGTAGAGAGTCCGACAACAGCTGAAAGCTAAGTCACAGATCCCAGCTAGACGATATTTACCAGCCTCCCCGCGTGCTATGAGGTGGCACAAGACCGAGTTTAATGTGGGGTAATACGAGCCCGTAGACTCGGCCAAAAATTCCCCTTAGACCGCGTATAAAATGGGGTCGGTAGCTGTTTCGCGAGACGAGACTCTGCCCTTCAGCATAGCCTCGTCCGGGTACTTCTCTGCCCGAAGGCAGAGAGTTCGACCAGCACAGCTGGAAAAGATTCCAGATAGTCTCCTGTAGTCCGTTACCTTACGGATACATATCGTTAGTTACTACCTATAGTGTAGTCACTCATGGGGGTGACAGGTTATTTCATTACATCAATTTCGAAAACTATAAACCTTCCTGGAGCCGAGCCACAAGCTTTAACATGCTCTTTTTACTAGCAGCGGCGGGAGTCTTTCTGATCTTAACTAGTATGTCATTGCCATACAAATTACGGACGAGTGATTAATGTAAACAATACGTGGTGCCAATATGTTAGGGACGCATGGTGAATATGTTGTTATATGAGAACGACTTTTTTTTTTCTTAGAAATTTCTTTCCAATATTAGGATGTGTCTTCCAAGCCTCAGCCTCTTGTAAACTGAAAAATACGGTGTACCGCAAACAACAAAAATATATACGTCGAACAAAAATTATTTTTCTGATACTTTTCCACAATTTTTTATATTTTCTGTTGTTTTTTTTTTAATTTTCAAAAAAAATAACAGCAATGTGTCTTTGAAGATCTTCAAAAAGCTATCAAAATACAAGGACCATGAAATCGAAATCTCAAAAATGTGGCACATGGGAAAATCAACAATCCCTGTTGTAATTGGAGCCCTCGGATTGGTTGGAAAAGATTCCAGTAAATACCAGTAAATTTATTGAATGGATTCCTGGAAACCCATGTCTTAAAGAAATATGTGTGTGTGTGTGTGTGTGTGTGTGTGTGTGTGTGTGTGTGTGTGTGTGTGTGTGTGTGTGTGTGTGTTAATTGGTCAGTGGAAAATGTGATGATGCCATTTCTAACCTTAGGTCTCTGGGACCCGGAGAGAAATGTGTACACACCACAAATCAAAGGAAATAATAATAATAATAATAATAATAATAATAATAATAATAATAATAATAATAATAATAAAATCGAAATCTCAGAAATGTGGCACATGAGAACATAAACAATCCCTGGTGTAGTTGGATCCCTCGGATTTATTGGAAAAGACTCCAATAGACTCATTGAAATGATTCCTGGTAGCCCAGGCCTTAAAGAAATTCAAAAAATTGTTCTCACGTGTACAGCCCACACTTTACGATGGGCCTTATCTATGTCAAATATGTGTGTTTTTGTTTTTTTGTTTTTTTTGTTTTTTTTAATTGCTCTGTAGAAAATGTCATGATGCCATTTCTGACCTTAGGTCTCTGGGAGGGACCCGGAAAGAAATGAGTACGCACCAGAAATTAAAGGAAATAAAATAATAATTTAACCAGAAAGATCGCTGAAAATTTCACGATTTTCCTATTTTGATTCTCCGCTGGATCTTACTCATTTCTTCAGTTAATGATTGAATAAGCTTACGGCCAGTTCTATGTCAGTCTCTGTAGAAATTCCCTATCGCATCGTTAAATATTTGAGCTTAACAGACATCTTTATATTTCAACATAAATTCGAGACGTCGTGGGTTGGCAAAGTCCAATCAAACGAGAAATGACATTGATAAAGGGGCCTCTGTGTAAAACATAGAGACATACGTGTTCCAATCGTTCATTGAGCAGCTGTTTTGAGAATGTACAGGTAGATGTTTAAAAAACGGGATGTCTACTCAAACACGGGTATCGACTAAAAGTAACGTTTAAAGAAATAAGAAATAATTAATTCCTCATAAATTATTTTGTTTACGTTTCCGATGAGAAGATAAAGAGAACAAATATAGGCTTTAAAATCTCCCAGCGTGTCATGTGTATTACTTAAATAAGATCATTGAAGTTTACGTGGCCGTGAAAGCTTTCATTAACTAAACGAAACTGAGGCACATCGACCCTGGCAGTGGTTTCCTCTGATATAAAGGACACGGGTTCGGACCCTACCGGAGGACACGCTTTCTTTATTAAAATTCGGATGCATAGATAGGTAGCCATAAATTTACACTGTTTTAAAAAAATATGGACGTCTATTTAAATACATGTATCCACTAAATATGAAAGTGATCCTTAAAGTGATCCTTTTTTTTATATTGTTAATTAGGCTCCCAGGGCAAGCACGGTTGTATCGATAATTGACTGGTTAAAAAGCAGTTTTTCATTCTGCATTAAGTTTTTCATTGACCTGGTTGATGCTGAGCTAAGACCAATTTAAGTAATAAAACGTCGGCCTGACAATTTGTTTCGATACTTAATTTTCTTGTTTTGTTTGTTTGATTCTTTTTTTTAAATGTTGCCTACCCAGTGGGATGATGCAAGAGTCACTCAGAGTTACTGAATGGAGCTGTTGTATGTAGATAACAGTTAACCCTAGAATTGAAGAAGTTAAGATTGTAATGACCGGAGGAGCACTCTCTCAGTTTATTCTTCGAAAGAAACAAACAAAGAAACAAAGAAACAAAGAAAGAAACAAACAAACAAACAAACAAACAAACAAACAAACAAAGAAAGAAACAAAGAAACAAAGAAAGATTGATTGGTTGATTTCTTTTTTATGACATCAGCAATTTGCGGGTTATTTAAAACCAGAAAATATTTTTAGATTTGTTGTGTCGTAAATAGGAAAGGTTGACACGCATATAGAAAATGATAAGTAGTTTCTTCCGGATATGGTACACCGTTGAGAAAATAGACTAATGAAATAAACAGTTAATTCTTAACTACTTTGGTATTTACCCGAGACTTCTCCACAAGGCGGGATGTGGCGCAAGGCCGGTTTTTTTACGTAGGCTCGGGCAAAAATTGCCCGTAGACCCTGTATATACGGGGTCGGATAGTTATCTACCTCCCCAGATGAGACTCTGTCCTTTGGCATAGCCTCGTCTGGTTTCCTCTCCGGCCGGAGGCAGACAGTCGGCAAGCAGAGTTAACTTTAATTGTTAACTGCTCGGCATTTGCCCGAGACTCCACAGAATGGGATGTGGCACCAATCCGAATTAACGTGGGTTTTTTTCCGAGCCCGTCGGCTCGAGCAAAAATTCCCCGTCGACTTCGTAATAACGGGGTCGGGTTTGGCTGCCTCCCCAGATGAGACTCTACCCTTCGGCATAGCCTCGTCTGGGTTCCTCTCTTTCCGAATGCAAAGAGTTCGACAAGCAGAGTTAACTGTAATTGTTCACTACTCGGTATTTACCCGAGACCTCCACACAAGGCGGGATGTGCCACAAGGCCGGTGTTTTTTTTTATATGGGGCGTTCCGAGCCTGTAGGCGCGGACAAAAATTGCCCGTAGACCCTGTATACACGAGGTCGGGTAGCTGTCTACCTCTCGAGACAAGACTCTGCCCTTTGGCATAGCCTCGCCTGGGTTACTCTGCGCCCAGAGGCAGAGAGCCGACCAGCAGAGTTAACTGTACTCGTTAACTGCTCTCGCTCAGTAAGAGGGAGTGCTGTTTAAATAGTCTTAAATCAGTCCATCTTATGGGGGTGTTCAAGATTGTAAGAATTTTTGAAGATAATACTGATTTTTACTGATATAAGTCCTACTAACTAACCCGAATCTGGGGGAGAAATGGTGGATTGTCACCTTTCCCACGAATATTTGTGCATAAATGAATATAACGAACCCGACTGGAATTAGAACTTGACTTTCTAGTTTCCAATTCCGAGACGTCATTCATCACACCACACGCACATAGAAACTTACGGCATCTGGTATTCCCAAGCACAATCTTGACGTTGCTTAAATTTGATGATCGTACGAGAACCGGCGTTTCAACGTGATACGGCCGTAAGCCTGAAAGGAAAGAACGGACGAACAAACGAATGAACGAACGAAGTTTGTTTTTTACAAAAATAAGCTACGCCTCACATTTCGAACGTGTGCTCTTAGTAACAGTTTTGTGAAGTTAATGTGGGCTATTTTTCTTCTTTCTTTCTTGATAGAAAATAAACTCCGACATTAATATTCTAATGAGGCTTTGAGAGCAGCCATGACAACTACCACTGATATGGTGCGCGAAGGACGTATCCAAGGAGAGAGGAAGCGAATGAACGTGCAAAGGGTGAAGGGAGGGAATAGCATCCGTATTGAGAGAATTAAACCGCTAGATACATACGGATACTTGCTCGTGGTAAAAAGCAATGCTAACGGTAATATTAACCGTCTCCTTATAAGGAAACATGTGGCATTCATCGACCAAGCAGCCAATTTCGGCTGAAATTTGCAAAATCTTTCACTTAAAACAATTTTAAAGGAAAATAGGTTTCTCATGTCCTGTAGCTGTTATCGGTGTTTCCAATGTCGGTAGCGGTTTCCTTCCTAGACTTTTATTTAAACTAGTGTGGAACGTCAATATCTTGATTATGATTATGTCATTACATTCTCATCGAGTTACATGTGATATCCATTTTAGTTGCTGCTGCTGTTGATTGTCCTCAAGTGATGTGGTTTCTGTTATTTGGTACAGTTCTTTGTGATTCTATAGTGTCAGTCTACGCGAAGACTAACAGGCTACACTCGCTCAAAGTCAATTTTAACCATTGAGGTCAGAAAGCGATTGTATACGGCTATAGTTTAGATGTTTCTGAACAGGTCTGGTGCCATGTATAGCATCCATATGCAATTCTCGATCTGGCGAGGCAGGGTTAGATTAGGGATAAGGTTAAGAACACGAGTTCTCAAGTAAATATTTTGTTTTTGTAACAAGTTGAGGCGTTAAGCGAAACGACCACTGGAACAGCACAGCATATTCTATGCATTATTTATAATATTCAAACTGTTATCCTCATCTTCATTGCCATGTTAAGAACGTTTCGGCCTTCGTACGTTTCAACCTTCTTCAGGTGATTGGATCTCCGGAGATTAGGTATTATGCTTACTTGCATTATTTACATTATTCGGAATGTTATCCTCATCTTCATTGCCATGTTCACAACGTTTCAGCCGTAGTACACTCCAGCCTTCTTCAGGTGATTGGATCTCCGGAGATAAGTTATTATGATTACTTGCATTATTTACATTATTCAGACTGTTATCCTCATCTTCATTGCCATAATCACAACGTTTCGGCCTTCGTACGTTCCAACCTTCTTCAGGTGATTGGATCTCCGGAGATAAGGTATTATGCTTACTGGCATTATTTACGTTATTCGGACTGTTATCCTGATCTTCATTGCCATAATCACAACATTTCGGCCGTTGTACCCGCCGGCCTTCTTCAGGTGATTGTCATATTCATGTGATTGGAATTTAGTACCGAAACCTTTATTTCGTCCATCGGGATAGATGTGATTCTAGTCACTGGATCTAACCAACGTCTTTATGTTTATTGTGATTTCAATACCAGGCCACAGCAGTGGTTAGCCAAAACTTGAAGCGCTGAGTTAAAGGGAAATAACTGAGACACCCGGAAGAGTCATGGCACGTGGAACTAGAACAATCTATCCCGGTGGACGAAATAAAGTGCTCGGTTCGAAATTCCAATCACATGAAGAAGGCCAGAGCGTATAACGGCCGAAACGATGTGAACATGGCAATGAAGATGAGGATAAGAGAGCCGAGTTCGAATTCCAGCCGAATCCATTACATTCACTTACGTGCTAATACCCTTGGGAAAGGTATGAATCCTCTTCTAGCCCCTCTCCCCCAGCTATGGGTAAATAGCAGGACATACCAGGTTCTATAGAAATGGCAACGTACTGCTGGAAAAAAATCTGACTCATCGCCTAAGCGTGTACCACGCATGGCACATAATTGATAATATATAAATAATGTATAACAATAAAATATATTAAAATAATTGTCGGACTTAAATAATTGTCGGACTTAGTTTAGTCCACTTTGTATTGTGTAACCATTATGAACGAGACGAATTTGATACTAAATGGATATCACGCTTTGAACCTTATTTTATGAAGATCGAACTTATTACTGATCCCCCCCACGACCTAAATGGACACTCTTTAGGTCATGGGGAATCGTGTCTTACCACAATATCCTGTCTTTTGGAGCATATCAAACCATTACTACAGTAATAAGTTCGATCTTCTTCTAGTTATATGCTGATGATATCACAGTCTATGGGTGAAGTTCTCAAAATTTCAATGACCAAAACCTGACAAAACTAACCAAACTCGAACAGCCAAATGGGAGTAGACAGTATTGTAACCTTCAGTGCCACTAAAATCAAACTAGTAACTTTTCATTGTTACCGAGCTGACTCTAAATTCTCACTTAGTACTGAGTATGACAGTAAGCTACATCCGTCAACAAGGTCTCTGATCGGGAGATGGGAGGTTTTGAGGAGTGTGGGACCACTTCTTAATTTCTGCTGTTCCCAGGTCTACCCTGACCTAGGGTGGTAGCAATTCATCTGCTGTGTAAAAATGTGGAGTAAAATACTTTGATGAGTAACTCTTCAGTAAAGAGAGGAAAGGATGGGGTGTAACAAGACGAACTCCTTGTCTTTTTAGTACTTGTATTTATTGTGTATGTGTTTTTATATCGATAATATTGTGATAAGACCATGGTATAAATCGGCGAGGCACAGTAGAGTAATGAATAGCGGCTCGGATTGAGGAACTGGAGAGCCGAGTTCGAATTCCAATCGAATCCATTGCATTCACTTACGTGCTAATACCCTTGAGAAAGGTATGAATCCTCTTCTTCTCCCCGCAGAGTAGTAGCAGGACAGACCGGGTTCTATAGCCTTGGATGGCAACTCTTCTAAGAGAAGGACAGCTCTGAATTCGAAACCTGATCCTCCAGGTTCGGAGTTGTGCAGTAGGCTTACAACCTACTCACTTAAAACACAGACTTGTTACAGAAACCGTAACGATATCTTGCGGCCATTTTTCATTTTTCTCCTTTACCTTTCAATTTTCTTCATTGTTGCAATCCCGTCTAGTCCTGGTTATGACGATAAACTACGTCTGATCGGGACGTTTTGAGTAGCATGGAACCACCTCTTAATAGCTGTTCTTCCCAGGTCTACCCTAACCTAGGGTGGTAGCACCTGTTAAGGTCCCAGCTATTGGAAAATAGGGAACCCCTAAATAGAAAGAAAACACTATAAAATTATAAAAATACATTTTTATAATAAAAATACTACCAATATATTTTTATATGAAAAAATACCAGCCATACGTATTTATTACCAACAATACAATTTATAACAAAATTACCAACATTTTATCTACAATTGAAGGCATAGTTACGTTCAAAATATATTTAATTTAAGCCATAAAATTGTTTACATTATTTACATTGTTCGGACTGTTGTCCACATCTTTATTGTGATGTTCACGATGAGAGGAGTGGGTAGAGGGGCAATGCAGCGCAATTGAGAAGGGCATGGAGTCAGGTGACAGCAAAAAGGTTTACAATACCCTGAAATCCCTAACCAAGACCATACAGCCAGCCAGCTAAGATCAGCTGTCATAGATGAGAAAATGGCAAGCTACTGACATACAGGGAGACATTTCTGGATCGAATAATGCGATGGCCTGTACAGTTACGATCTTTACTATACCTCTTTACTGCAAACTGAGCAGTATCCCACAGAAGGCGAAGACAGTCCGCCAATACTTAAGGAAGTGTTAGAAGCAGCAATAAGGAGCCTGATACCTGCTAAGTCACCTGGAGTGGACAATACCCAAACAACTCTAGGCCAGCGGATTTGGGAACAGAAAAAGCGTCCAAAAGAGTAGGCCCAGCCACGGGTGATACCCCTACCAAAGAATGGTAATCTCAAACAATGCCAGAATTATAGAACAGTAAACCTGATCAGCCACATCAGAATGGACATGGGCCGTATTATCCTCAAACGTCTGAGATCCAAGGCTGAAGAGCCGTTGACAAACGAGCAGGGAGGTTTTAGAGTCGGACAGTGGAACAATTCTTCACATGTAGGGTCCTCATCAAGAAACATCTGCAAAACCAAAGAGACCTCTTCCAAAATTTCATTGATTTCAAGATGGGATTTGATCGGTTCTGGCATGATGGCCTCTGGTACGTCCTTAGGGAATTCAACATAGAAGAAGGGCTAATATAAGTCATCCGTTCCCTCTATGATCATGCCCCACCAAAGCAATTCTCTTGAGCAACCAAATAGGTGATTTCTTCCAGACGACTATTGTCAACGGACAGGGATGCCCTTCCTCTCCAAGACTTTTCAACCTGTTTTGGGGAAGAATTATGCAGGAAACCCTCCACGACCACAGCACTTCTATCTCTATCGGTGGTAGACATGTCTGCGACCTGCGTTTCGCGGATGATATAGGTTTTATGGCTGGCAGTAACATTTGGCTGGAAAGCCTGACCAGCAAACTCGTTGAACGAGCCGGAACATATAGAGTGGTACTCAACACAGAGAAATACAAAATAATGGTGAATAACACAAGTAACAACAGTGTCAGCATCACCAGGACGGCGAGCCACTTCCGGAAGTGTCCAGCTTCAATTACTGAAAATCAACCCTATCAAAAGATGGCACCTGCTACGTCAGGGGTGGGCAAACTTTTTAGTACAAGGGCCGCATTCTAAAAATTCATAGTTTTACTGGGTCGCATAGTATATAGAAAGCCAAAATAATTGATATTTAAAATTGGCAAAATAAAGTGCTTTTAAAGGAAAAATATAGTTTTAAGAAATAACATTTTAAAGCGGGTCGCACGAAATCGTTTGGCGGGCCGCATGTTTGCCCACCCCTGTGCTACGTTGATCGCCATACCCACAGCAGCGATGTCCAGAGTGGAAAGGATATGTAAGAGAAACATCAGCTCCAACACCAAGTTCAAACTATACAAATCGCTGGTACTCCTCTACGAGTCTGGAGACTTGAGACAGGAAAAAAGATCCACGTGTTCGAGAACAAATGCTTGAGAAAACTCCACCCGCGTCTCCTACTGGAAGCACAATACCAATGACGATGTAGAGAACAATCCCAAAAGACTCGTTGGCCAACAGTGATCTCTCGTCGGTACTATTAAGCGTCAGAAGATGGCGTGGTTTGACCACATCACACAGCATGACAACCTTTGCAAGAAAGACCATCATGGACGACACAGTTGTTGGCTGACAAAAACCGTAAAAACTGGCCAGACAACATCAAAGCATGGACGGATATAGCAATGCTGGAACCCCTGCCAGCAGATCATCCTGGAGGAGGTTGTCTGTTCCTTCTACACTTAGATACTCCCAGTGATGTGATCATATTCAAGGAATGTTCTATTTGAAGGGATGTCTCAGAAATGAATACACATTTGAAGCTTTTTCAAGAATTAATTCAAGTTATTATAATCAACTGTATCTAATTTAAATAATTCAGATGAAGATAGTATTTATCATTTTAAGATTTTGCCATTGAATGTTTTCAAATTGACGACGAAATATGGCACCTGCAACGCAGATATCCGCACACAGATAGCCAAAATCACAGCGGCGATGGCCAGACTGGACAGAATATAGTTGAGCAACATCCTCTTGCATACCAAGTTCAAATTCTACAAATGGTTGGTCGTACCCATCCTCCTCTACAGGTGAGAAAATTTGGACAATCCCGGTTGAGGTAGGAAACAAATGCATCCAGGCGTTCGAGAACAAATTCTTGAGAAAGCTCCTTCACCGTCTCCTACTGGGAGCACAAAACATTGACTATTAACGGAGCAAGTTGAAAAGTCTTGTGGAACACAGGAATCTCTCCTAGTCACTATTAAGCATCAGAAGATGGCATCGTTTGGCCACGTCACACGGCATAAGAACCCCTGCAAGATCTTCATGCAAGGCAGGCGCAAGCTGGTCAGATAACATCAGAGTAGACGGACATGACAGGGCCAGCCCTTTTGAGAGTCACCGCCAACAGATTATCTTGGAGGAGGTTGTCTGTTTCTTATACCCTTAGGCGCCCCCGGGAGGATTGAAGCAGTTAATGAACGTATGCTAGTGGCGTGATGATATCTCACTCAATAATAATAATTGAACAGCTTGCTTGTGGGAGCTTAAGAAAACAGATATTGCTCTTGTTGTTGTGGCACCCTTGTAATTATGACAGGGAAAATTTTAAATGTCTCAATAAAATTGGGATTGGAATTTGAACTGAGGTACTTCAGAAAACAGCACAGATTTGGACAGCTAGAATTCTGAGAATGGTTTGGTCTGGTTTTGTTTGGTTTGGTTTACGGCATATCAACCTGAATGGTTTATTTAATGCCAACAAAATTTTTATTGCCGGTAATATTTTTTTTCAAAAAGTATTTTTGGTAATATTTTTTCTAAAAATGTATTACTGGAAATATTTTCCCCAAAAGAATATTGCTGGTAATAATGTATTACTGGTAATAATTATTTCTTCAAAAGTTTATTGCTGGCAATAATTTTTTCAA
Organism: Acanthosepion esculentum; assembly: GCA_964036315.1. Lineage (NCBI taxonomy): Eukaryota > Metazoa > Mollusca > Cephalopoda > Sepiida > Sepiidae > Acanthosepion > Acanthosepion esculentum. The sequence continues at coordinate 56,120,953 of OZ038499.1, forward strand.
AGATGCATTGCTGGTATTAAAAACTATTTTTACACTTTCATAGTGGTGTTTAACTATTTGCCCATAGCTGGGACCCTAACAGGTGCTACCACCCCGGGTCAGGGTGTACCTAAGAACACCATCAATTCAGAGGTGGTTCCACGCTCCTCAAAACTTCCTGATCAAAGGCCTTGCTGTCGGATGTAGTTCACCGTCTTACCCAGAACAGAGGGTGAGGAATGAAGGAAAGTGTTACGCCGCTCCTCTGAACTGTACACGGAGAGGGGTAACTATTTGCCCATAGCTTGGGCCCTAACAGATGCTACCAACCCTGGTCAGGGTGGACCTGGGAACACCGGCAATTAAGAGGTGGTTCCGCGCTCCTTCAAACTTCCTAATCAGAGGCCTTGCTGTTGGATGTAGTTTATCTTCATACCCAGGACGACCTGAGAAAGGTATTGTTGCTATACGGAGCTGAAGAAATGACGGGACACCTACTTATTTGTTATGAACCGCACCTGACCGCTAAATTACAGCATAAGATCTGCTCGAGTCAATGAATAATAATAATAACAACAATAACAATAATAAAAATAATAACAACAACAATATTAATAATAATAACAATAATAATAATAATAACAATAATAAAAATAATAACAATGATAATAATAATTACAATAACAACAATGATAATAATAACAATAATAATAATAACAATAGCAACAATAATAATAATAAAAACAATAATAATAATAACAATAATAATAATAACAACAACAATAATAATAATAACTATAATAACAATAATAATAATAATAACAATAATAATAATAACAATAATAATAATATCAACAATAATAATAATAACAATTATAATAACACTGATAATAATAGCAACAATAATAATAATAACAACAACAATAATAACAATAATAATAATAACAATTATAATAACAATTATAATAATAATAGCAACAATAATAATAATAATAATAACAACAACAATAATAATAACAACAATAATAATAATATTAATAACTATAATAACAATATAATAACAATAATAACAATAATAATAACAATAATAATAACAATGATAATAATATTCGCAACAATAATAACAGTAATAATAATAGCAATAATATAATAACATTAATAATAATAATGCACAGACACATCCAAACTAATCACCCGAACATTGTCATCAAAGAGCAAAAAAAATCAGAATGTACCTTCTTATTGACATGGCAGTCCCCGCTGGCTGCAATTTATCTTTAAAGTTCTTTTTAAAAAAATTTAAAAAAAACTATCAAAATACAAGGACATTGAAGTGGAAATCTCAAAAATGTGGCACATAATTCCAGTTGTAGTGGTAGTTGGAGCCCTCGGTTTGATTGGAAAAGGTTCCGATAGACTCACACGTTACAAGGAGCTTTATTCGTGTAAAATCTGTGTGATTTTAGGGCCAGGCTGTTTTATTATTATTATCATTATTATTATTATTATTATTATTATTATTATTATTATTATTATTATTATTATTATTATCATTATTATTATTATTATTACAAAAATGATCACTGGAAAATGTCATGACGCAATTTCTGATTTTAGGTCTCTGGTTGTGCCGCGAAAGAAAATGAGTATACACCAGAAATCAAAGGAAATAATCATAATAATAATAATAATAATAATAATAATAATAATAATAATAATAATGAAGAATATATTGACAAATAGTGTCGTGACAAAAAGTAATAATGAGATGGTGGAAACATCATCATCATCATCATCATCATCATCATCATCATCATCATCATCATCATCATCGTCCCATGGCTGGATGTGGGCGAAGGATCTTTGCGCAAACTAAACACCTGACTAACTCCTTTCACAAGTGTCGGTAGGTATTCAGTCATGCGTGGTGTGGTGTGTCTTGGGCCGTTCACTTCATCGAGGGCCCCTCAGCCCTGGTCGTTGATTTCAGTGTAGGATGTTCTGCAATAGATCAGATGATGTAAAAATCGCCCTGGCTCAGAAGGTGTGTTTAAAAAATCTATTTCTAAAATAATAGACTAGATGAAGGATATATCGACCTAGATTCTTGTTTTAATAAACAACAATAATAAGATTGGATAAAAACTAATTTTAAAATTATAATAATATCGATAAGTAAGGAAAAATAGTTTTTGTTTACATTTTTTTGCCTGAAATTTTAAGATACGTTGATCTACACGTAAAATGATCCTTGAGCAAATTTGTCTGGTCGTCGGGAGTTATCTCCCTTGCATTAGTTTTGTTCGCATTTTATTTTTAAGACTGGAGGCAAGAAATTGCTAATCAAATTTTTTATGAATTAACGTGTTTATATAAATAATGTATTTAAAAAAATATTCATTGCAGAAAAATATTTTAAAAATTATTCATTACAGAAAATTATTTAAAAAATTATTGATTATACAAAAATTATTTAAAAAATTATTCATTATACAAAAATTATTTAAAAATAATTCATTACAGGAAAACTATTTAAAAAAATTTATTACAGAAAAATTATTTTTAAAATTATTCATTTCAGGAAAAATTATTTTAAAAAATTATTCATTATACAAAAATTATTAAAAAATTATTCATTATTGGTAAACTATTAAAAAAATTATTCATTACATAAAAATTATCTAAAAAATTATTAATTACAGAAAGCTATTTAAAAAATGTTATTGTAGAAAATTATTCATCACAGATAAAATTATTTAAAAAATTATTAATTACAGAAAAATTATTTTTCAAATTTTGATTATATTAATTTTAATAGTAATTTGCGCGTACAAGTCGCAAAAATGTAATGTGAAAGTAAAGACGTCGGCTTTAATTCTCTGTAACTGAGTTACTACTTGAATTTCTAGTAAGACTGAGATCGTTTGTTAGTCTCTTACAAGTGTTAAGAATCAGTTACTGATCTGGTTTTCAATATCTTTCGCTTTAAGAACTGAGCTAAAATGACTTTAGAATTCAGAGTTGTTAAAATCAATTAACAGTTACCTCCCTTGGATAATTGTGTTCTTGCAGGAATGTTTATTCCATTTTTATCTATTTATTTTTATATATTTTACGTGTCTCTTTAGGGGTTAGGCGATAGTAAGCTATAACTTCTTTTAAATTTATTATCTATATAAATTGTGTTTTACCATGTCCATTCTTGGGAAATATTTCTACATTGTTTAATGCTATATTATGTTTATAAACTGGTACCTCCACAGAAAAGCAATACCTAAAGTAAAATGATTTTTTTTTAATTAAAGTTTGGGCGGCTTTTAATATGGTATATATGTAAGTATGTGATTATGTTGAAAATAAGGTTTATTTCCTATAAAACTAGGTACCTCCACAGAAAATTCGATACCTAGGGCTTAAAATAATTTTTTTAAATGAAAAATCTTTTTGAAGCTTTCATTTTGATTTTAATTTCAAGCTAATGGATTAAATTTGATATTTCAAATAAGCAAAATACTTTGCTATATTTCAAAAACTAATTTAAATTAACTGGAAGGAGTTTTGTTTTTGTTTTTATTTTCTTGCTTAAGTAATGCCCTTTTTTATTCCTCAATGTAATTCTCTTTATTAAAAAAATCTTCCAAAATAAAATATACTTTTCTGAAACTTTATTTGAGGAATATTAGCTTGTGGGGCGCTAATGAGGTTTAGTAAGAAATGTATCAGAAGGGTTTTGATGAAGGTTGCGTTTTGAAATTAGCACATCACATTTAATTTGCAAAGAAACACGAAAAATAATGACGAGGTCATTGAATGTCAACAAGAAAAACATGTATTGAAAACAAGTAAATATACAATTGTGTTAGTGGCAATAAAGTTTAAGATGTAAAAAGTAGTTCCCCTTGTATCGTGTGGGAATATAAATGTGTGTTGTAAGAACTTTTCTTGTTTAAATTTGTTTAGAGTTCAAGTATATTTGATATATGAGTTTGAAAGTGAGAATGTTGTGCAAGAGGATGATAAAGTCTTGAATAGTTCACTTGGCTTTTGAAACAGACGGTTCACAGTGTTGTGTGTATGTAATTTATGTCTGTATGTGTGTTTGAGTAGAAGATTGAGAATACACGTACGTGGTTAAGGCTTCTGAAATTTAATAGTCTACTAATGTTCTTTCTCTAATTTCTGCTATATATACACATAACATAGGCTCCAGGGGCGAGAGCGGGAAAATATTGAAAGAAATGTCAATTTATGTGATTGGTCAAAAATCGACCAATTGCTGATTTTTTCCTATAACAAGTTTGGTAAGGTAAAACAAGAGAAAAATTTATGTAACTTGTGCGATGCGTAAATTGTCTTTAAAGAAAGTAGTGTTTATTTTCTGTCCAATGACTGTTGAGTGATTTGTGGGCGTGGTATATGTAAACGTCCACTACAAGCTTATTTAAAATACAATAAATCTGATTTGAAGCAAATATTATTTACTTTAAGTTTAAAACCTCACAAAACAGCATTTTTTAGCACAGCAGTAGGTGTTTTTTTAACTTTTTGACGTGTTGACAGCTTGATGACATGTTATCTAATGTTTTTCTGTACAAATTAAAAATATAACGTGAGTGCCTTTTTATATAAGTTTTAAGTATTCATTCATCTAAAAATTTGGGGAAAATATTCTCCGTAATCTAATGTTTTGTTGAATTTTAGAAATGTCGCTCTTATAATGTCGTGTATGGACGTCCGTATCTACAAAAATCGGCACGTTTATACACATACAAAAAAATTCAAAATTCTTTTAAAAATATTGTTTTTTTATAAATTGTAGTAAGCATTTCTATTTATGATTAGAAAATATAGATTTTATTTAATGATAATATCATCTAAAAGAGTGAAATTAATACAGAATTTTAAAAGATTTATATATTATATATATTATTATATAAAATGAAAACAATTCTTTTAAATATTCATTTTTCATCGAAAATCTTTTTCTCAAGACAATAGAGTCCTTAATATATCTTATTTATAAAAACAATCAAAAGTTTTTCTAATTAAATAATATCTTAATTTTATTGCATTTTTTATTTTACGATTCAGGGCTGATTTTCGTTAAATGGTGTTTCTGTTTTACAAAAAATAATGATTAAAATTCTCTGAGGAATTCTGTTTTTAATTAATATAAATATTAAGGGGGTGAAAATTTAATTTCTCAAAATTTTATAAAATGAAATGGGGCGTCGGGGTAACAGATGTAAAAAAAATTATATTTTTACCAAGATTTTCTAAAAAAAAAAAATGTCTGAAATAATATGATTTATTTGTGAATGAGTGTTGAAAGTTTCATTAAAATCCGATAATTTTTTATTTTTGCAAGAATTTCCAAATCAATGTGTTTTTTTACCACAAAATTTCCTATACTAATCATTGCCCTCACCCCCAGCAGCTGAAGCAAGAAAAACAAAATTTCGAACGTGGTAAAAAGGTTTTAAAAAAAAAACTTTATTTAAATAATGAAATAATACTTTGGTTTTTCCTCTTAATAATAAAGAATTTGACCGTAAAGTTCGTTTTTTATCAAGTTTGGGGCATTTTTTTCATCGTGATATGCTATTTCCTGCGAATTAGTGTAGGTACCTATATAAAACTGACAACTTGTTCATACTGTAAATATTTACTTGAATTTCGTATTTTCTTAATTTCAAATGAAAAGTTTCTTTCATTTTTCAAAATTATACTTTATAATTATGGCTTAGGTATATGGAAGCAAAAATAGAAGCCGTCAGTATAAACAGACGCCTGGAAGATATCGGTTAAAAATGACGTCTTCTGAGAAGAAAAAATCACATATATCTTGTCCCTTTTTTATTAAAGTTCGCATTTTCTTCATTTCAGAGGAAACTTTGAATTTTTCCTGCGAAATTTTCACTTTCTAAAATTATATTTTAGATATATTGGGAAAATGTGTAGTAGTCATTTTAAATCAGCGTTTCTCAACTGGTGCGCCCAGACTCACTAATAATACGCTCTGAAATGTAGCCAGGTACGCCCCAAGTTAACAGAAGGGAAATTTATCATTTTTTTTTTTTTATTATTCTTATAACAATTATAAGATGATAAAAGCTGATGATTTCACAAGATCGGAACTCTGAAACCTATAAGAAATATATTATTATATATTCTTTTTTTAAGTAATAAAAATATATTTTAAAAAATCCTTCAAATATCTAATGCTTTTTAAGTAAATAGTAACCAAAATATCCTCTCGTTTCTTCACTAATTTTCGAAATCACAAATATATATATATATATATATATATATATATATATATATATATATATATATATATATATTGTCATCCACAGACAGACTGTTTCGCTGTATCACAGCTCATCAGTGTGACTAGACGTCCGGTTGCCTCAGGCTAGAATCGAAAACCGGCTGAATTCGCGTCAGTCGGAAATTTTACCCTGAAGCCGTTGGCGCACGGCAGAGAAGAAGGTGAATTTAAGCGTATTTATTTTTAGATAAACACACAGTGACTGAGAGAACTCGATTCGATTTACCGAAGAGTCTTGCATTATTAGCCGTAATAGTCACTGTTTACAAACCCACACATCCTCCCCAGAGAGCACAACCGAAATACATTTTTCAGGTGCATATATATATATATATATATATATATATATATATATATATATAAAACATTATTTTTAATATTCTATACAATATTGGAAAATTCATTAGTTGTAACCGTGTGTTCTATGCTAATAGTTTCTTTTCTCGCGCTTCTCGCTTGTTGAACTCACTTCCGGCTTTTTTTACTAATACAATACAAGGCCCAAGCGCCACTCAGGGTAGAGGGTTACTGTGTGATGTGGTATTAGCGTTAGAAAGGGCAAGATGACAGAAGAAATATAGACAGCTAATTCTAGACGTGAAGAGGTCAAGATTTAATTAGCAAAACAAAATTCAGATTTTCAGGACACGTTAGATTTATAGATTTGAAGCTTTATAGAGTTTAAGATTTATAGAGTTGAAGATTTATAGAATTGAAGCTTTATAGAGTTTAAGATTTATAGAGTTGAAGATTTATAGAGTTGAAGATTTATAGAGTTTAAGATTTATAGAGTTTAAGATTTATAGAGTTGAAGATTTATAGAGTTTAAGATTTATAGAGTTTAAGATTTATAGAGTTGAAGATTTATAGAGTTGAAGCTTTATAGAGTTTAAGATTTATAGAGTTGAAGATTTATAGAGTTGAAGATTTATAGAGTTTAAGATTTATAGAGTTTAAGATTTATAGAGTTTAAGATTTATAGAGTTTAAGATTTATAGAGTTGAAGCTTTATAGAGTTGAAGATTTATAGAGTTGAAGATTTATAGAGTTGAAGATTTATAGAGTTGAAGATTTATAGAGTTGAAGCTTTATAGAGTTGAAGATTTATAGAGTTGAAGATTTATAGAGTTTAAGATTTATAGTGTTTAAGATTTATAGAGTTTAAGATTTATAGAGTTGGAGTATGCTTTAGAAGTTACTGGATGCCCAATCCTAAACAAAAAGCAAGGGATGAACTTCTACTCCTGTTCAAAAGAGGGTGAACCGGACGATAGTAATTTAAAGTTCGTATTCTCTTGATTTCAGAGGAAAATTTTCAAATTTTCCTGCAGAATTTTCACTTTCTAGAATTATATTTTAGATATATGGGGAATAAATTATAGTCGCCAGTTTAAACCAGCGTTTCTCAGCCGGTGTTCCCCGGGCTCACTAATACGCTCTGAAATGTAGACAGGTAGATTTTTTTGTTGGTTTCTTTTTTTTTTTTGTCTTTCTTTTTTTATTTGGTATTTTTGTTACTCAATTTTGTAAATCTGCCCAAAAATTAATCCGCAAACTTGAAAGGATCACAACGAAATCTAATCGACATGATATGTCTAAATTATTTAACCAAGCCTGTTTAAGAAGATATATATATATATATATATATATATATATATATATATATATATATATATATATATAAAGAACAGTCAGATTTATAATCCACAGTTCATTAGCACTTATTTTTAAAACCATTGCTCGATACACAGTATAGCATAATATATTATTATTATTATTATTTAAAAATATGTATTCATTGCGACACAGAAATTACCATATTAGGAACCAAAACCTAAACCTTAAATTAAACTTAAAATTAAAGATAAATACATATTTTTAAATAATATATATATATATATATATATATATATATATATATATATAGTCAAACCTAATGAGCCAGACACACCTACCAAGGTTTCACTTAGGCAGATCGTCAGGGTCGGCCAGCCTGACGATCTGCCTAAGTGAAACCTTGGTAGGTGTGTCTGGCTCATTAGGTTTGACTAGGTTTGCTCTACGCTTGTATTGAGCTCTTTAGTTAGTTGTTTACTGGTATCGGGGTTTTTTCTTTGGGCCTTGAACCTGTATCTGTGCGATTATTTTCGACAGACTTTCATGTTCCTGGCTCTTTCTTTTTTTAAAACCTTTTTTTCCTTCGTGATTGATTTGGCTGTTGTTAAATCAAGAGTTCGAAGGTTTTTCGACACGAGTATAGTTACCTACATTTATATATATATATATATATAAATGTAGGTAACTATATATATATATATATATATATATATATATATATATATATATATATATATATATATATATAGTACAGGTAATACATCCGCTGGTATGTAAGTCGATCCTAATAATATAAAATATTAAAACTGCTCCACAAAAAGAGCTCAATATATTTATTATAACAGAGCATATTTGTGTAATATATATATGCTGTGTAATTAATATATATATATATATATATATATATATATATATATATATATATATATATATATATATATATATATACATATATATATATATATATATATATGTCATAATTATTTTTAAAAATATGATACCATCGCGACACAGAATTTAATATGTTTCGAAACTCTTCATCTTCATCCGTATTCAAGTTTATTCAAAATCAAAAATACCAAAGAACTTCGGATCATCAATCTAACAGTTGTTTCCTATTATAACAACACACACGCACACACACACACACACACATATATATATATATATATATGAAAGTGAACATTGATGTTCAAAAATTTAAATGCAATGTCAATCGTTATCTACTCTCTTCTTTTCTTCTTCTCGTTATTTAATAATTACTTTCCCTCTTATTTTTTCACACCTTTGTGTCTTAGCGGCTTTCCAGCTTTGCATGGGGTGATATGATTAAAAAAAATGAAATTTCAAGAACATACAGAAGGGTACACATATGCACGTACGAAGGAATTAATTATTCTTCATTGGTTCTACCTTGGACCATCACCGTGGTACAAGGAACCTGGACCATAACATTATTATTATTATTATTATTATTATTATTATTATTATTATTATTATTATTATTGTCATTATTATTTGTTATATCAGTCAGTTATGTGTCATACGTGATCATGTATCTTTCGGTACAAGACTGACGAGGCAGATTTCTTTCCCGCAGTAGGTTGCCATTTCTTTCTGCGGTAGACCAGTTACTATCCAAGCCGTCTACCCTGCTATTTACCCATACCAATAGTATTAGCACGTAATGGAAGTGACTGAAATTCGAACTCGGTTCTCCGATTCCTCAATCCGAGCCGCTATCCATTACACCACCATGCCCCTCTATTATATGCCGTATTTGTTATATACCTTACCTATGAACACTAATATTCTATACCGTACCGTATCCTCATAAATACGTTAGACACTATTGTAAGTGGTGGGTAATATACTGTCTAAGTAGTCCACTACTAGCAGTGGCTTACCTACTTCATGCCGCTGGCGAGTATTGTATTTTATTGATGTTATAAAGATTACCATTTCATTTCCAACCTCCACTTTGGTTATTCCTCATTCAGTAACCCTTTCTAGGTTACTACATTATTATCATTAAGTGTTTTGCAATCTAGTTTAACGCGTTGACGAACGAAAAAGTTTACGATAAAAATGTAGGAGAGAAAGAGAATACGTGGGCAAAAAGCTAGTGTAGAAAGTGGTAAAGAACCATGATCGGCCACGTCCTGAAGGGAAAAGGCGTATAAAAGAAGCTTTTTAAATCAGTCTGACACAAGACCATATTAACGGGGGATCTCGGGGTGATCGAATTTTGTATATTCATAGCCATTCCCATTTCCAACGCACGTAGCTCTAAGCCAAGAGGCGAACAATCCCTTTCCCTAGTTCGACATTACAGCTTGAATAGACTGAAATACAGACAAAGAAATCCAGTAACAAAGCAGCCGATCGATACATGCAAGCATCGTAGTTACAACACGCTGTAACTACATAAATATTTATTTTTACTAATAGGAATAAAAAGGCAAAAGGAAAACATTTTTTAACCAATTCTTTTCGTTCTCTGATGGACTGATTATCAAGGCAAATGTAAGGATTTTATTTTACAGCAAGTATTTATAAACAAAAGTAGAATTAAATCGTTAGGGTTTTTATTTTTTTATATTTAAGAACGCTCATAAATATCTTTCAGGCTAACTGTGAAAACTAAGGTAAAGCTTTGTGGACACTGATGCAATTTTAATTTCTAATGGACGAAAGTGTGTTTGGTTTGATTTAGTTTGGTTTGATTTACGGCATATCAACCATAATGGGTTATTTGATGCCAACAAAATTTTTATTACTGGTAAATTTTTTTTTTTTCAAAAATACATTGCTGCAAATATTTTTTATGGAAAAATGTATTGCTGGTAATATTATTTTTTTTCTTCATGCTTGTAATAATTATTTCGTTCAAAAATTGATTGCTGGTAATAATTTTTTACAAAAATCTATTGCTGGTATTAAAAGCTATTTTTACACTTTCATAGTGTTTTGACCCAAGTTTGGGGGTTAACAATTTGTCCATAGCTGGGACCCTAACAGGTGCTACCACCCCAAGTCAAGGTAGACTTGGCAACAGCAACAATTAAGAGGTGGTTCCACGCTCCTCAAAACCTCCTGATCAAAGGCCTTGCTGTAGTTTATTGTCTTACCCAGGTCGCGGATGTAGTTTATTGTCTTACCCAGGACGCGGATGTAGTTTATTGTCTTACCCAGGACGCGGATGTAGTTTGTTGTTTCGCCCAGGTCGCGGATGTAGTTTATTGTCTTACCCAGGACGACGAAAGTGACTGAATGATGTTGTTGTTGAATTTTTTCTAATGTAATTATTTTATTTTAATTAGATAAATTATTAATATATTTATTTATTTTAAATCCTAGAAGGTTTTGATTTAATCGTTTTCTTTTTCTTTTTTTAAATTTTTATGATCAGGTATGTTGGCTTGGTAAAGGAGTAGACCTGATAGGAAAAAATCTGAGGTGCAGATTTACGTTGTGGCAAGATTCGACCCAAAAGAACCCATGAACTTTGAACTGTGAAATCTAGAACGCTACATAAGCAGTTAAATAAAAACGAACAGTTGAAAAGGTTTAAATTCGCAGAAACACATATGCATACTCACAGACAACTGAAAATGATCTCAGATGAGATTGAAAGTACTTGGGGAAATGAAAACTATTCGAAAGAAAATTTTAGTAATTTTTTTTACTTAATTTTCTAAATCCTCCCCACCCACAAATTAATCCGAGAACTTGAGAGGATCACAATGAAAGCTAATCGACATGATATGTCTAATTATTTAACCAAACCTGTTTGAGAATATATATATATATATATATATATATATATATATATATATATATATATATATATATATATATATATATATATATATATATATATTGATAATATTTGTGGTAAATATACACATACATATGCAATCATGTATCTAAAATATAAATAAATATACATACATACATACACACACATACATATGTGTATAAAAAATAATTCCAAGAGGATAGAATCCAGGTAGAACTCAATGTCCAGGACAGAGTAAGGATATAATAAAAAGACTTAAACACTAATATTCTTTTTATTATATATATATATATATATATATATATATATATATATATATATATATATATAGGCTGACATGGGCAAATTGACGCCATTTTATATTTTTAATTTCGCACATGCGCGTTGTTTGTTTTTTATTTCGTCGATTGCACAGTATAGTAGGGTCAGTTGGGCACCGCCTGTGAGAAAAGGAGCACCATGAATCAATTCACTCTTCCAGAAATTTGGAAGCAGCATGCTGTACTGCTTGGCATTCGCACCGCAAGCTCCAATACAAACATTTCAGGGTTTTTGGTGTCAATCTGAGGACAGTGCAGAGTATTCGGAAAGAATTGGATGAGTCTAATGGTGATTGCAAAGGTGTTTTGAGTGATCATTAGTCATGGCGATGTTATGCCTCAGACTCAACACAGTCTTATCGAGTGCCTCGAGGAGGTAGTGCTGTGACCTGGATCAAGAGGGTGGTTACTCGTAGGCCCTATGTCTGGCAAGAGGACTCTGCACCATGCCACACAAGCAGGAGAACCCAATCATAGCTCTCAGACAATTTCTGCGACTACATCATCCCTTACATCTGACCACCTAACTCCCCAGACTGCATCCTCCTTGATTATTATGTGTGGGTCGCGGTTTAGCGAGAGACCAACAAAGCTCCTTACAACAACAAAAATGATGGCAGCATTCACCAACTTAAACAAGGAGACCGCCCAGAAAGGATGCAGGAGATTCCGAAGACGCCTGGAGACCGTGGTTGAAGCCATTTTGGCGATTTTATTGAATAAATTTACTCTTTAGTTTTTCAAGATACTTTGGTGTAATTCTGGTAAATATATCTGTTAAAATGAGATGTCAGTGTTATTTAAATTTTTCCGTAATTCAGACGACAATTTATCGATCGCACCATATATATATATATATATATATATATATATATATATATATATGTGTGTGTGTGTGTGTGTGTGTGTACTATTTTGTCTACCTGTGCTATTATTACTGTTTTTTGCCCTCTCTCCAACCCCACTTCTATACTTTCTTTGATTAATCTTCTAGCTGCTGTAATGGTGATAATACGTTATCACTGTGTACAGAGATCAGATATTTCAAATAAAACAAGATTATACGCAATAGTGAAAAAAAAATGGTATCCGTCCGACACAAGACAAAGAGCTTAGTTGTAGACACAGACAAACGCCGATTAATTACATGGGATTTTAGACGTATCTTAAACCTGCCCCAAAAAGAATACTGCAGGCAAAAGAGATGTGGTTCTCTCAAAAATTTCTTGCTGCTAATTTTTTTTTCTTCAAAAATTCATTGCTGGTAATAATATTTTCCAATTTTCCAAAAATGTATTGCTGGTATTAAAACCTATTTTTACACTTTCATAGTGTTTTGATCACAGTTTGGGGGTTAACTATTTGCGCATAGCTGGAACCCTAACAGGTGCTACCACCTCGGGTCAGGGTGGATCTGGGAACACCGGCAATTAAAAGGAGATTCCACGCTCCCCAAAACCTCCCGATCAGAGGCCTTGCTGTTGGGCGTAGTTTATCGACTTACCCAGGACGCGGATGTAGTTTATCGTCTTACCCAGGACGCGGATGTAGTTTATCGTCTTACCCAGGACGTCCATAGACGGAGCATGTGTTCAACCACCACGTCTTAAGGAAAATGTAAACGAATATAAGACTTATACACAAATTCAAAGTGGGCTTTAATTTTTGGGACACATATTGAGGAAAGAGGGTTTGGAGAATTTAACACTCACCAGGCATATCGAAGGCTAAAAGGACTTGGAGAGGTATCGGGACACCTACCTAGCACGCTTAAGTGCGTGGACGGCAAAATGATGGTGGGATGATGGGAAAAGGCAGATGTTACGAAGAGCTACAATGGATAGCAAGTTGTGGAGAGCCATATTCGCTGAGATATGGTACATGGAAGAAAGAAGATATATGGCGCGGAAAATGGAATCGGTGAGCCGAGTTCAAATTCCAGGCTGAAATTTTGCATTCACTTTCGCACCAATGCCCTTGGGGGTAGGCATGAATCTCTCTCTTCTTCTAACCACCAGCGACTGTGAGTTAAATAGTAAGGAAAACTCGATTTCTAGCCTTGGGTTGCAACCAGTCTAACAAAAGGAAAAACTGATTCCTACACCATAAAGAAAGCAACAGGTAACCACTTCACTCCCTTTGCTAAGAAGACATGACAATTCTCAAATATTAAACAAATCTATGGAAAATCCATGGTATTAAAATACACACACACACACACACACACACACACACACACACACACACACATATATATATATATATATATATATATATATATATATATATTATATGCGCAGTACTTTGTGGAAAGTGCTCAATATCAGTGATAGAGTTAATATATTCAGTTGTATGGATATTAGTTTGTGACCCTGGGTTTCATACTTTTGCGATCATCAGACAAACAACTTACTCTATAATTTCCATTCCGCGGTTCAATAAGACTGACGAATTTTTCGTCGGTTTAAATAAGTCTATTCCCCATGTGAGGTAATTTTGGATTTTAATATGTACTAATATATATATATATATATATATATATATATATATATATATATATGATTATAGATAATTTGCTTCAATGAATTCATATCGTTTTTTACCTTGTAAAAGTCCACATTGGACGAAACGTGTAGGATAAAACTACACAGTTTTTCTATTGTCTTTATTCCCTTTATACACACTATCATATATATATATATATATATATATATATATATATATATATATATATATATATATTAAGGATATTAAAACAAACACATGTTATAAATCTCTACAAAATTGCAATTATGTTTCAACACTACAAATGTTCCTCCTCGGTCGATGGTAAACTACTGATGAGTACTGATATATATATATATATATATATATATATATATGTTTGTATGTGTGTGTGTGTGTGTGTGTGTGTGTGTGTGTGTGTGTGTGTGTGTGTGTGTGTGTGTGTGTGTACTTAGGCAGCATCCTTTTTAAACACGTTGTATTAAACGCCAAAGACAACTTAGTCCTGCTGATTATCTTTTGTATTTTCTCATATTTTCGAATGAGACTTTTTATTTCAAAATTATATTGGTATATATATTTTCCAAAAGACAACCGAGTACTTTCGAACGTCATTATTCATCATCAGGGTCAAATTTTTTAACTTTAGCCAATTGCCTTGCAGCGGAATCGTATTGCTACATTTATAAAAACCAAATAAACGTTACGAATTATTTTTAATTCAAGAGACGCATTAATGTTATCACATGCAGACGAAGCCATGTGATCGTATGAAGGGGTGGAAAAGATTTTTTATTGTAAATACCTAAAGATCAAAAATACGTTATGGAATTTTAAAAAAAAGAAAGAAAAAATTCAAGGGACATGATTATGTGATTATCTAATTACGTAGAAATATATTATAGACATTGAAGGATGTTTCCAGAAATATTATAAGCTGTGCGATTAATAAGAGGTCTATTGCTTTTAATATGTAGTGCCTCTAAAATTTTAAGGCGTCTAATGTCTGTATGTTGATCACTAATTTTAGTATTGTCTATAAGGATTTTACGAATGTCAGAATGCAGAAGGGAAACAGTATGTGACATAAGATGCTGTTTAATAGCACTAGAATTATTTAAATGCATAGTTAATCGCCTGGAGAGCCGAGTGGTTGTAAATCCAATGTATGTATGTGGATTAGAAGAGCATTCTTCCCAAGGACATTTAAACACATACACGACATTAGTTCTATCAACCACAGCAGCAACTGGAGAAGGGTTATTGCTCATTACCAGGTTAGAGGTTTTAAATTTACTATAATATATATTAAGTTTTACGGCTTTGTTAGAATCAACAGGGAACACATTATGGTGTATTATAGACTTAAGGGCCTTTTCATCTATACTGTATTGTATGTGCATTTGTCCTCTGTAAAAAAGGTTAATTGAGGATAATTACGGATATATATATATATATATATATATATATATATATATATATCTTCACTGTCGATTAGTTGTCCTACGAAAATTGCAACGCTGCACAAACTGGCAAGCGTACCAGTAAGAAAATCAAAGTACTATAGATTCGCCCGGAAACTCTCATGATTTAAAACCAATCGAAAATCTGTGGTCAATCTGCAAGGAACGACTTCGTGGAATGAACATACGAAGTACTAACATGTGCATTGGGTCATGTTTGATTGCAAAAATACGAAAAAGTAAATAATAACGGAATTATTAGTTTTGCTTCAATTAATTTGCACTAGGGTGTACAATAGAAACTAGGGAAGAGAATGTTTCACCGTGAATGACTGACTGTTTACAGCAAAAGTTACTGCTGCTCCTCCTGCTAGTCCTCTTGATGTAGGAGTATTTTTATGTCCTTCGTCCGACAGCCGAGTTCAAACTTATAGGGAAATATTCTTCCTCACAACAATTATATATCATGGAACAAATCAAATAGACATGGAGTTATTGCCTGAATTTTGACTTGAAATTTGACCAGCCTGAATTTTGACCCGCTTTAATGTTCAAACCATGATATTAATAGGGGGACACGGTGTTCAGTGTATTAACAAGAAAAGGAGATTATGCTATATATAAACTTTTATCGACGTTATCGCGTCTGTCCCTCAACTGGCAAAATAATACTTGGAAAAAGATAAAAAATTTCTAGTCCATCTGAGCCGAATCAGTCCGTGAGAAATGGACACCTTTTTTGTGTTTTTTATCGCGGTATCTGGTGTGCACCATTTCTTGTCAGCACAAAAATAAAATGTGTACTGAAAAAAATATGCAGGTCAATATCCTTAAGATGAAAATACAGGATGTTCCAAAAGTCTTGGGAATATTTTGACATTGAATATCTCGAAAACTATTAAGGATATAAAAACGCGCCTGACATATTCTGAAAGAATTTAATCTCACGTTTTACATGGAATGTTCAAAGATGTTCAATGTGAGCACCGTTGGTCACACGGCACACATCAAGCCGATAGTCCAATTCAGGCCAAACGTGTTCCAGCATTGCAAAAGTCACGACGAGCTGGTTTATCAGTGTCCTGCAACTGTTGGGTTATCTGTAGCTTCTAAGGTGTCATGTGCAGTCGTCTTTTTAAAACACGCCAAACAGTTGTAGGAAGCTAAAGTTTCTTACTGGCTCTTCTGGTCGATTTACGGGGGATCCGCTTGAAGGCAGTTCGAACTCGCTCAACCGTATCATCTGAAGTTGAGGGGCGTCCTGTTCTCTTAGCTGGACACAAACACCTACCCTTCATGAATTTACCATGCCATCACAATATGGACTTCCTTTCTTGTGCCTCTTTTCGAAATTTTGTGGGGAAATGCACGTTGAACAAGTGTCCATGATTCAGTTTTCGCAAATTCAAAGACGCAAAACGCCTTTTCTGGTTGAGTGAACGCCATTACTGGATCTGAAAAAATATGAAAAAATCATTAGCATTACAAAAGACTTAATGAATTTAGCTTTAAAATGGTACCAGTTTCATCTTACTACCATTCATAGTTCAGCAGATATGAGGACTTGAAATGTGCCCAAGACTTCTGGAACATCCTGTAGAGTACCGTTGGGAGAGAGCTGCCCACTCCTCACTTTCCAGTCTCGACAGAGTCCATAAGCGTCTCGACGTCTTTGTGGGTGTCAAATTATTTTCCACCCCTTTCTCACAGACGGGATGTGGCAAGCCTTTTACTAATCTATCACTACTTCCATGGACGAAATACGTTCCTTGATTCCGCCAGGTCTAAACATCCCGTTTAGGACCCGCCATGCCACTCACATGCCACCCTCGTACCCTCCGTGCAGATTCTTCCCGCGAACTCCTCCTCCATGGAACCGATTCCCAAGAGGATGTTTTCTCGATCACTACATCCTTAAGCTGTTCAAGTTTAGGGCTAGTCGTTGTCTTCCCCATATATCAACATAAACTGGGCCTCTTGCTCTGTAATCCTCTACCTTGAGTGGTTCTCGGGCCTTGTACAGGGTGAACATCTGTGTAAAAAGGAAGTTCTGTATTGCTTCTTGGAGACTTTCTTTGCTTGAATATTGTTCTTCGTTCTTATTTACATCTCCTCTAATAATGGGCCGAAAGTTTTCTAATGAATTAATCTGGGGGCGGCTGGCGAGGATTTCATTAATTTGGTGTCTTTGAAACTTTGGGGCGAGTGAGAAATAGTCGGTTTAGCAGAATGTGCATAGTCTTGCGTGTATAAATTCTTTAGTTTAAAGCTTCTTATAACAAATGTCATGCTGAACAACCTGACAATAATTCTAGCCACGTATCTTAGCATCAACAATAAAGGGACCTCTGTGTGTGTGTGTGTGTGTGTGTGTGTGTGTGTGTGTGTGTGTGTGTGTGTGTGTGTAGAGGTCAAATCTTCATGATATGAATAGGGTATCAGCAGACCTGTTAGTGTCATACCGTCAAACTACCCGAGTCGTACGTAACACAACACACGTCGACGGGGTTTCTGTCATTGGATCAAGGCTGCCCGATGCGAAGAATTCATGTAGTAATGCACAAATTATGGATGATAATAAAGAAACGCCGGGCTGCCATACGGTCACCAGAAATCGCAAAAGGAACCAATCCATGCATAAGTAAGAAATGGGCGTCCATCCTCGTATGGCCTGTGGGTAGACATCTCATACACGTATACATGTGTAATAACTTTAACATAACGAAGAATATATCTGTAAAAGGACAATATTCTTCGTCCCCAGTGAGACTTTATCAAAGCATTTTCATTTGCCTTGATAAAGTCTCATAGAGAAGGAAACGCTTCGGCGTCGGATAAGATAGGTTTTCCTTTTGTTTTTATTCACACACACACATATATATATATATATATATATATATATATATATATATATATATATATATATATATATATAATGAATGTTCCAATAACTTAGACCGATATTAAATGTGAATTGAGTTTAAACGTCTACTGATTTTTTTTTCTATCAGATTTAAGTCTTTGGTAATTTCAACCATGTGAAGATTAACAATGAAACAACGTGACAACGTGTTAAAGTTATCGAAGACACTTACTAAAATGGACGTTCAAACAGAATTTGAATGAGAAGTTCCCAGGTCGCATCATCTCTAGAAACAGCGAAGTCAATTGGCCACCACAATCGTGCGACTTGACGCCTTTAGATTTCTTCTTTTGGGGTCATCTCAAAAGTAAATTCTATGCCAACAAGCCAACAACAATTCAACAGCTGAAGGATGAGATGATAAGGCATACTGGTGAGACCGAGGAGCAACTATGCAGAGACGTCATCAAACATTTTGACCATCGAGTGGAGGTGTTCCGCTGAAGCCTTGGCGAACATTTGGGTGATATTATTTTTCATACATAATTGCCATGACTTACATAAGATGATCCAATAGAGAAATAAATAATTTTTCACCAATAACAATGATTTATTTACTGCTGACTTTTATCCGTCTTAATGAAACACCTATATATATAGTCGCACTGAGGAGCTGTGATATAGCGAATCAGTACTGTCTGTGAATGACATAATTTAGCCCTTGAAAATACATTTCAATTGAGCACTGTTGAGTGATAAGCTAATTCTATAAACAACAGCCACCAGCACTAATGCAAAGCTCTTCAGTAAAATGAATGGAGTGCTTTGGCTGATTGGCATTTGTTTACTTTTGTAAAAACAATACGCTAGATTTAGTTGTGTAACTCTAACGAGTGAAGATAGCTCTGGCTGACACCAAATTAGTTGTGTTTCAATCCTGGCTTGAGGCATTCGGAAGTCTAGTACCACTGAGGAGCTGTGATACAGCGAAACAGTACTGTCTGTGAATGACATATATATATATATATATATATATATATATATATATATGGGTTGGACAAAATAATTGAAACCCTTGTTAAATTCAAAGAAAATTTATTTAATGTGGAGTTGGTCCTCCTTTAGCCTCACAGACAGCTTTAATACGTCTAGTAATGCAATCATACAGCTTCCTGACTTCATCCAGAGGAATTCTCAGTCATTCTTCCATTAACACATTCTCCAGCTCTTTACGACACGACGATGGAGGATAGCGGCTCCTAACTTGTTGCTCCAAAATGCACCACAAATGGTCAATAATATTGATATCTGGAGATTGGGGAGGCCACTCTATGTGTTCTAGCTCACTTTCATGCTCTTCATGCCAATTCTTAACTACTCGAGCGGTATGTATTGGAGTATTATCGTCTTGGAATGTGCAGTCACCATCAGGGAATAAAGTCTGGGCCATTGGATGAACATGATCTCCCAAAATGTTCAGGTAATCTTTGCTGTTGATTCTACCATGTAGGGCAACTATTGGATTGAGACATTTCCATGATATGGCGGCCCAAACTATCACTGATCCACCTCCATGCTTCACTGTTGGAAGAAGACAGTCAGGGTTGTAAGCTTCTTTATGCTTCCTCCACACATAATGTCGCCCAGAAGTTGGGAAAAGAGAAAAACTGGACTTGTTTGAGAATATGACTTGCTTCCATTGGTCTGCAGACCAGGCATTGTGATCTCTGCACCACGTCAACCTCTTCTGAATGTTGCGAGTGGAGAGAAGAAGTTTCCTTACGGCGGCTCTTCTATGATATGCAGCCTTATGGAGCTCACGGTGAACAGTTTTAGTAGAAACTGGACTATTCAGATGATTATTCAACTCAGCAGTCACTTTGCCCGCATTTGTCCGATGATTTTTTGCCACATTGCGTTTCAATGCACGTCGGTTCGTGTCAGTAAGTTTGCAAGTCCGGTCCAAATTGCTACGGTTACTCGAGGTTTTGCCCTGTTTCTCGAATTGCATCATAGTTCTTGATATGGTAGCACTTGAAAAACCCAACAGTTCAGCAACCTTAGGGATCGAGGCTCCTGCCATGCGAGCGCCAACAATTTGCCCTTTTTCGAACTCGGAGAGGTCACGCTTTTAGCTTAAATTTTACTAAATTCTAAAAATAAATAAGACAAAGACAGTAAATTAGATAAATAAACGTATTTACAATAGATATAAACTGCAATTACGAAATTTTAGTTAAAGTTCTTAATATAATAGGTCTTTGAAATATAGGAGTGGAATTTTCAAATGTTTCAATTATTTTGTCCAACCCCTATACATTTTATTTATATAATTTTATTTTCAGATGATAAATTATATAAAAACTGTCCGAATGTTCTTTTTTTCCGAGCGCTTTCGGCTATACATTTAGCCATTTTCAAGGATGGTATATTTTAACTGTTAAATAAGAAATAGTTTGTTGCATGTATGTATTTATATAATATTTTTATTTTTCAAAACACGGTCAAGATATTGTGTCCATGTTCATAGTTGATATTATTAAATGTTGTTTTTTTTGTTGTTTTTATTAATAAGGCTACCATTATGTTTAGCTTTTTTTTTGCATGTAGATGATGCTAGTATATTTGTGTTGTCAACAATTATGTTACGAATAGGATCTGGTAGGTATCCATGAATATTTAAATGAGATCTAATTGAGCTATGGTCAGAAAGGTGTAAAGTGAGTTTTCGTGTCAAACATTTTGTAGTGTGGCCTATATAATTATTTACGAACTTTGATTGATCAGGAATACAATTCCTTAATGGACATTTAAATTGGTAAATAATATTTGCCCTATTTAATTTTGTTCTAAGAGGTGAATTATTATTCTTAACTATAAGGTTAGAGGTTTTAAATTTTTTGTAATAAATAATTAATCTAATTTTTTGCCATTGTCAACTGGTGTTGTGCCTTTTTTTATAATATTTATATATATTTTATATAATGTCTATATATATATATATATATATATATATATATATATATATATATATATATATATATATATGTTTGCTTACATATATATATGTATATATTATGTTATATACATATATATATATATATTGCTTATTTATATATACATATATTTAAGCAAAAAGATTTCGCGTATGACACCAAGATAAAACTACTTTTATAATGTAAATCATAGTTTAATATCAATTACTATAAATGTAATCACGACTAAAATTGAATAAAATAAACCTAAGACGCCTTTCATCCGATACTACGTCAGAAGTAAATAAATCGGCGGGAATTAAATTAATGAAGATATAGTTCCTCAAAATGAAATCTTAAAAGGGGACAAGCGGGGAGGTGAGAAAAAAGGGTAATGTAGTTTCAGAATATATATGGTTATGGGGGGTCTATCTCTGAAACCCTAGGAGGAGTTCGATAACAAATAGACAGACAAACAGAGGCTACAACTTTTTATATATAGATGAATAAAGAAATAGGAAAACTTATCTTAGCTGACGCATTTCATTCTCTGATGGATTTTACCAAGGTAAATATCTATCAAAAGACGACACACGTCGGTTAAGATAAGCTTTCCTTTTGTGTTTAATCATATCCTTTTTCAGGTATAGTATGTGGGGGTGCGCATGCGTGTGTGTATGTGTGTGTGTGTTCGCGCACGTGTGTGTATTTAGATATATTAAAAATTTGTGTATTTTTAATGTCTTCGCCATTAATAGCCAGGCATTTTCGCGGTTTGCCCTCAAAATTGGGGTACATAAATGCTACCTTTAGGGAAAAGATGTTCCGTATTATCACGCGGAAAGGATTAGGATTGGGTTTTCGGTTCTTCTATATTTTACTCATTCTCATTGACTCCCAGTAGCCCCCTGCGTCTTAGTGGCATGATCGCCTTGTTTGGGCGAATTCATTATATATATATATATATATATATATATATATATATATATATATATATATATATATTATCCAAACAACATTGTCTTTTATTATTAATTTCTGGACAAGAAAATTATTTGCGTGTTCTGAAAAAACAATAATATTGAAACACACAAACACACACACACACACACACACACACACACACACATATATATATATATGTATATATATATATATATATATATATATATATATATATATATATATATATATATATATATATATATATATATATGATTAATGTGAGTTAAATGAATTCCCAACAGTACCATAGCAATTATTTCTAACGGTCCTCTTTAGATCCACTGCTTCAGCATTCTGTATCGGATGAAACGCGTCACAAAAAACCTTTCCAGTTTGACATATATATATATATATATATATATATATATATATATATATATATATATATATATATATATATATATCTATATATATATATATATATATATGCGTGTTGGAAATCCACCTCTTGCAGAAAGCCCTCAACCTGATTGACCATGTCTTCAGGGGTGAAACAGTACTCACTACGCTTGATCAGTTGAGGGTTGGTGAGGCTAATTAATCCATATTTTTCCGTCTCTTAGGCCAGTTGCGACCCAGTCTGTCCTGACATTTACCCATATATATATATATATATATATATATATATATATATATATATATAGATATATATATATATATATATATATATATATATGTATGTATGTATGTATGTATGTATGTTTGATAATGCAAGGCTTAATAACAGCTAGAAAAAGAGGGGAAACATTTTGATATTGGGATTATCTGTTCTACTCTATCTGGCATTTTTGATTGATCTTGCAACAATCAATTTTTTTTAATCATTTCACCTCAAGACGCAAGGGGGTTATTGATTGCTAGAGAATATGAGAAAAACTGATTGATTATGGAGAGAAGACAATGACAGAATAAGAATTAAGACAGAAGATGACAATTGACATTGCATTTAAATATTTAAAGATCAAAGTTGTCTGGGAATCAAGAAGCCAGATGATAGCTCCACTTGCGAAAAGTGCGAAAGAAGAAACTGTTAGCATAGAACTTACGGTTACAGCTAGCAATTTCAACTGTAAAATGATGAGACCTTACCGCCCATCTAGTACGTTGCTTAAATTCATAAAGTCTACGTACCAGAGAGGAAATTTCACCAGAACAATTACCATGAAAGTATTTATAGAAAAGACACAGGGAAGCAACGTTAGAGCGGCTGGAAAGGAACTAAGATCGAAATGCCAGGTCAAGACCAAGAATATTGCAGATTCTTCTTTGGATTCTATCATGAATCTGTAAATATATAGCAGGAGCACCAGACCATATGTGGCAGCAATATTCAAATCAAGGACGAATGGTAGACTTATAAATATGTAAGATAGATTTTGGTGAGAAATTGTCTAACATGACATAGTGAACCAATTTTCTTAGCTGCAGACTTAGCAATTAGTTCAATATAATCTTTCCACTTCATTTCAAGCCTTGGTTTGCCGCAGCGGATGGTATCAGCTGAAGTGTGTAGCGACCCATGGACAACCTCAAACAATTCGCAGCCAAGACTCAAAGACTTTTCTTCTTTTGCAACTACGGACGATTCTTCAGATCCAACTCATTTCACACCGAAAGAAATGGCGATAAGCATCCCAATAAACGGCAACGAATTCCGCAGACGATGACGATGACGATGATTATCAGCTTTTTTTCGTCACTGCAAAACGATTTGATTTGGAAAAAATTATCTAAGGAAAACCAGATTCAAGAGTTGGTCGAAAGACTTTTCAAAACAAAACCAGCGGAATTTTGCTCAAAAGGTATCGAGGATAGGTGGCAAATAGCCATTGCCTGATAAGTGGCAAAAGTCATTGAAAATAAGATGAAAATATAACTGAATAAAATGTAATTGTACTTTATTTTTTGAAGAATAAAATTGATTAAAAAAAAAATAATTTATGACAAAACCTTCTTGTTCCCTTCAATTATTCTAGTTCTTCTGAATGTTTCCCACTGCCTTTGGCATATTTTAAATCAAAAATTGCCAAAGGACGGCCTTTCAATTTGGACATTTATTTCAATAATTTATTTCAATGTTCAGATATTTCGTTTCCTTATATATATATATATATATATATATATATATATATATATATATATATTTAAAGACATTTTTGATATGTTTAACGTTCTTTTTATAGATATCTATAAAAAGCACGTTAAACATATCAAAAATGTCTTTAAATAAATTGTCGGACACTGTCCAATTTAAAAATATATATACATATATATATATATATATATATATACGTATATATATAATATATGCGTATATATATATATATATATACGTATATATATATATATATGCGTATACATATATATACACGTATATATATATATATATATATATATATATATATATATATATATATATATATATATATATATATATATATGCCCTGTATTTGTTTGGATCTTGTAGATACGGCCAGGAGGGGATACATATAATCTGGGCAGCACACGGCCTCTGGAAAGGTCACTCTAGTCTGTACCCCACTAAAAGGAACTAATTTAGACCAACAGGGCGGTACTTTTATTGCGCTACATTTATCTCGCGAGATAACCCGGCGCAAAGAATATATATCCACACACACACACACACACACACACACACACACACACACACACACACACACACATATATATATATATATATATATGTATGTATAGAATTAGCTAAATGAAATAACTAGATATTAGCAACCGTATAAGCGCGTGCTGGTGTGCATACACTGGTAAGCAAATAAATAATTATCAAATTTTGGCAAGAGGTGTAGACATTATAGTGGTCGATGTGGTTAGA
This sequence comes from Acanthosepion esculentum, assembly GCA_964036315.1. NCBI lineage: Eukaryota > Metazoa > Mollusca > Cephalopoda > Sepiida > Sepiidae > Acanthosepion > Acanthosepion esculentum. Next base: position 56,146,661 of record OZ038499.1, read on the forward strand.
CAGAGCTCAGAAATATATATATATTTATAAATACACATATACCTACGTTTGATGTGCAACTTGAGTTTCGTTGGTTACCCAACTCGTCGGGCTCAAGATATAGTTTATTATTAAACCAACGAAACTTAAGTTGCAAGCCAAACGTAGGTATATGTGTATATATATATATATATATACTCGGGCATTTCGTCTGACTGAAACATCGAAATGGATAAATTCTGTATCAATTTTCCGACTGCTGTCAAAGTTAAATTTTAAATTTGTATCTCCAACAAGAACACAGTCTATGCACCGGGGTTGAATAAGACTGAAGTAATTCTCGTTGGTTGAAATAAATCTAAACCCCCACCCACATATGAGGTAATTTTAGATTTTGCTGTGTTATTTATATGCTCTGTTATAATAAATACATTGAGCTCTTTTTGTGGATTTGTTTTAATATTTGATATTACTAGAATCCACTTGAATTATATACCAACGGATTTATTACCTGTACTATATATATATATATATATATATATATATATATATAATAGAGTTGTAGTTATTATTTAAATGTGTCTGCGAAAATAGCTTTAGTGTAAAACGAAAAATTTTTTGATACACCTTCATAATCGACAGGTTTATCATTTGTTTCGACATTATTTATTTATTTCTCCCTTCGAAAATAGCTTTAGTGTAAAACGAAAAATTTTTTGATACACCTTCATAATCGACAGGTTTATCATTTGATTCGACATTTCTTCGTTTCTTTGTCGATAATGAACGCTGTTGACGGCCTGGTTGGAGTCGACCCTTTTTTTTCTCACCTGAAAATCCAAAATAAATTTATTGTGTAGATATTCTTAAACATTTTTGTATCACAAACTAATCACGGTTGACAAATCCAGATATTGTTTAGGTGGCGTCAACCTGAACCAGCCATATTTATGCTGTCGCTACAAAGAACAGCGGGTCCCAACTAATGTTACTGCAGCCTGTACAAACGTAGTCCTTGGTAGAGTACTTCGGTGAAGGATGTTTCCAAAATTTTGAAACTGACAATTTTCTTATGGAAATTGGTTTCTTTGATTTTGAAGAATATGCTGGGAAATATTCGCTTGCATGTTGCATAATTGTGAAGCGTGTTAATAAACAAAAAAGGAAGAAAAAGCAGCAGACGAGCTCTGTGAGTTTAACCAGAATAAAAATTGAATTCCCTCATTTGAAGAAGTAAGGAAAGTAAGAAAGGAAGAAAAAAAAGAAAGACTGAACGAAAAGAAAGACAAAAAAAGAAAAGATACGAATAATGAATAGAAAGAAAGAAAGAAAGAAAGAAAGAAAGAAAGAAAGAAAGAAAGAAAGAAAGAAAGAAAGAAAGAAAGAAAGAAAGAATAGGAGGACACATATAGCGAGTAGCGGGAAAGAAAGAAAGAAAGAAAGAAAGAAAGAAAGAAAGAAAGAAAGAAAGAAAGAAAGAAAGAAAGCATAGGAGTACACATATAGCGAGTAGCGGGAAAGAAAGAAAGAAAGAAAGAAAGAAAGAAAGAAAGAAAGAAAGAAAGAAAGAAAGAAAGAAAGAAAGAAAGAAAGAAAGAATTATTGCATAGAATGAAATTTATAGCGAGCGGATGTAAAGAAAGAAAGAAAGAAAGAAAGAAAGAAAGAACGAACTAGATAGAAAGAAAGAAAAAACTAGATAGAAAAAAAGAAAGAAAGAAAGAACTAGATAGAAAGAAAGGCTTGTTCGAGTACAGCGACTAGCAAGGAAGAAAGAAGCGGACAATCTCAAAAGCAGCTTATGTCATTTTGTGAAGCTCTATACGCCAACCTGTTTGTACAATATGGCGCTTTTTAATTATTGCATTTTATCTTTTAGATTTTTATTACTTTCTTGTTTGTTTGACTAAACTCGCTGATTTGACAAAAAAAAACAAAATAAATCACCAATGACATGATTACAATAAAAAAAATTCGCCTAAAAAAAGAGCAGTTGAGAATCAGCTGAACGTTTTTACCCGACGTTTCAAACCAACCTTTTTAGTTTTAAAGGGAAAGGACGGTCCCTTTCTTGTGAGACCCCCCCCCCCCCGAAAAAACCCAGGGGCACGAAATCAACCAGCGCTTGTTGCACTCCATAAGACCCCTCGTGGACGATTCGATTTACCACACCCAATTACACGGAGAGTACTGTTTACGAATACAGATTTTACCTAAATGTACAAATGATGATATATGATCGACAAGAATTGCGTTTTACTGGTTCGCAGTTGGCTGATTTAATAATACCAACAAAAAAAAAGAAGAGCGTTGCTGATTTTTCCAAGTGTATTTAAGGTGGCTATACAAACAATTGCTACTACTACTTGGTGACAAAGCGCACAAAAAAAAAAAAACATAATAGTTTCTTGTGGCCCGACAACAGCTATCCGTATTAGTGGTAGTCGTACTACTAGTAGTGCTGCTGTCGCCACAATTACTAACGCTTCTCCTGCTGCTGATACGTAATCATATCGATAGAGCATTTGCAAGTACTGCAGTCGTTGTTTCTGTTGTAGTACGTATTGTGGGTGCTTTTTATTTCTCCCTCTCTACCGATGGGTCTGAATGTTCACATCGGTCCCAGGACGGCGTTTTACCAAATGTTCGTATCAACTGAAGAACTGTGAAGCAAATACCCACCTTGACACTGTATATACATACATATCTATATTTACGTAATATTTATATACAAGTATATTATACAAGTGACGTAAGAAAAGAAAAAAGAAAAGAAAGACGATAGCTTTTACAATTGTTTTTTTTTTTTTAATTTATTTTAATTATTTGTAGGATTTTACGTTTTTTACCTGAGTGATTTCAATTTTTTTTTTAAGTTGAAATCGAAAAAATTTTATTGATAATACGGTTTACCAAAATAAGAAAATATACGATAATGTGATTAACTTTCATGGGAAAAAACAATTCTGGTTCATTTTATTTGCTTGTGTGTATTTTCTTTCTGAATTTTTAGAGTACGACAAAAGACAAAAAAAAAATATAATATAACGTCACACAATTTTAAAGGAGAAAGCGAGAGACTTAAAAAGATCCTTGAGTTGTTGTTTTTTTTTCTTTTTCGTGTGTATGGTTCTTTTTTGCTTTTCTAACTTTTTTTTTTATATAATTTTCTGGTTACACGTAACGCTATTTATTTATTCACGTTTTTTGATATTACCAACATTTTCCAGACTTTCTCACCCCAACTCTCACCTTCTTTGTTGTTCCCCAAAATTAAAATATATATTTTATTTTCCTAGATTCTTTCCCCTTACATTACATATTTCTTTATTGATTTAAATATTAATTTATTATTTACCGTTTCTCCTCTTTCTTTTTTTTTCTTTCTCTCGCTTTCTCTCTCCCTAAATGTCTAGTCCCGCATTATTTTAGACAACAGAGTCTCTAGGCTCGAGTTTTCACACAACCCCATCTAAATGACATGTGTTCTTGTTCCTTACAATCGTCTAACACAAGTACGGCGAGAAGCAGAAGTTCGAAAAAGAGAAATAATGCTTCAATGGTCGATCTGGATGATTATTACCATCTGATAGAGATGGAGGACCAACATAAGAAAGACGTCCCGGACGATGATTTATACGCTCAATTGGCCCAGAAAGAAAGAGACTTAATCTTGGCAGCCGAACTCGGCAAAGCCCTACTTGAGAAAAATGATGAACTTTGTCGGAGGAACGAGTCTTTAGTGGAGGACTATACGCTCAGAATCGACGTAAGTACATATTTTATACCTAAAATGAGGGTGGAAGGGAAAGCTTTGACGTGAACTTTGTTTCAGTATGATGCACCGTATTCGATGGCATATAAGACCCTACCTCTATCTTCCGCCATTCCAAATGCTATCATGAGCTTGCCTTAAAAATGTCGGAGGTTAATGAAACAAAACGCTGTTCAATAAACATCTCATTATTTTTTTTTATCTCTTAGCTTTACTTTATAAACCGAGTGAAATATTACTAAAAAAATAAAGCCTATAATGAAAATAAATGTAAAAGAAATAAAAGAAATATCAATAGAAAGTAATTCGGTCTTCATCTCATAATAGTTTGTTTTTGTTTTTGTTTTGTTTTTGTTTTACATTCCCCGTATAAAATGTGGATGTTAAGTCTAACAACTTTTGTGGGACTGATAATAGTATAACAGAAAATTAAAAGCAATTAACATTAATTTATCTTATATAATAAAAAAGTAACTTGTATTTGATAACGTGTATTGTATGAGCTATATATATATATATATGTACAAATGAAATTACGAAATTCCCTGAAAGGTGGCAGACGACAATTGAAGAAAACAGTAAATAAGTTTGTTAATAAATACAACATCATCAGAGCTGTTTCGAAGGCACACTGCAAATCAGTTTCCTTTCTCATCTTCAGTACGGCAGATCATTTTTTGGGTCATGCTCATCTGCACAGGCCCATTTGGGTTTCTTCAACACCCACAGAATCAACCCAAGGTTTATTCTGCAACTGTGCTGACAGAAACTAGGTTTCAATTAAAGTATAAGCCCCACTAGATTATTATTATTATTATTATTATTATTATTATTATTATTATTGTCATCATCTTCATGGCTCTCCGCAATTTCCTGTCGTCCTTTGTGCGGTTTTGAATTCAGACTGGTCTTTCTCTTGTACTGAGAAAGAAGTGATCACAGTCTGCCCTGCTGCTTAGCCCATAGCTGGGGGGATAAATTTAACATTGAAATAAAAAAAAGTCTTACTTTCGCTTTATGAACAGAATTAACTTTTCGAAGTACTTCATATGAATTAATTTTTTTTTTTTTTTTTTTTTTTTAAGCATTTCTCTCCAAGCAAGGCGGGAGTACCACGAGCACGCAAGGGGTTACAGAGAGAGTGGGGGCAAGAGTGAAGAGGCGTGATAGAGGGAAGGATGAAGAGAAGGACGGGGAATTAGATCAAGGCATCTGGATATGTCGATTGACATTGCATTTGAATAGTTGGAGATTATAGCTATCAGGGAAGCAAGTAATAGGAAGGGAATTCCACAGACGTGAAGTGCGAGACATAAAGCTATTGGAGTAGAAGAGACGGCTACATTTAACCGTTTCGACAGTGAAAAGGTGGGACTGAGATGGCGACCTAGTGGCACGTTTAAATTCATGCAGTCTGGGAACTAGCGAAAGTAGCTCGTCGGAGCAGTTACCGCGAAAGTATTTGTAGAAAAGACAGAGGGAGGCGACGGCACGTCTGTGATAGAGCGACTGTAGACGAGATGCCAGATCAGGGCTAATCACATTGCATATCTGTCTCTGGATTTTGTCGAGGACCTTAAGGCGAAATATATGTAACAGAAAAAAAAAGATAGCATAAAATACATCGCTTGAAAAAAGGTTAAAAAATATTTCCTATGTCTTATATGCGACGTTAATTTTTCTGGTGGGCTAATGTTTAGTCAGCTGTAGAATCCTGGTACATATTGCGAGCCTATCGTCATAGTACTGAAATCTAAAACGTAAGTAATGGCCGGGGTGGGATTTGCATGGCATCAATGTGTATTTGTTTTGCTTTGTTTTGTCTCTCAGGATATAACATTTTAAAAATATTTTGTGTTTAATACATCACGAAATTTTTACAAAAGCTTACACACACACACACACACACACACGCACACACACACACACACTTTCGACACAAAACTGCGACCTTGTTTACAAACATACGTACTGGAGACTGAACTGTTATATATATATATATATATATATATATATATATATATATATATATATATATATATATATATATATATATATATATATTATTATATATATATATATTATTATTATATATATATATATTATTATTATATATATATATTATTATTATATATATATTATATACACATTTATATATTATATACATATATATATTATATACATATATATATTATATACATATATATATTATATACACATTTATATATTATATACATATATATATATTATATACATATATATATTATATACACATTTATATATTATATACACATTTATATATTATATATATATATATTATATACACATTTATATATTATATACATATATATATATATTATATACATATATATATATATTATATACATATATATATATTATATACATATATATATTATATACATATATATATTATATACATATATATATATTATATACATATATATATTATATACATATATATATATTATATACATATATATATTATATACATATATATATTATATAGATATATATATTATATACATATATATGTTATATACACATTTATATATTATATACATATATATATTATATACACATTTATATATTATATACATATATTATATACATATATATATATTATATACATATATATATTATATACATATATGTATTATATACATATATATATTATTATATATATATTATATATATTATTATTATATATATATTATTATATATATTATATATATTATATATATATTATATATATATTATTATATATATTATATATGTATTATTATATATATTATATATATATTATATATATTATTATTATATATATTATTATATATATTATATATATATTATTATATATATTATATATATATTATTATATATTTTATATATATATTACATATATATATTATCATATATATTATCATTATTATATATATATATATATATATATATATATATATATATATATATTAGTTGCGACTAAAATGTTCAGAACGGCATTGTTTTCGTCAGAAAAGTATGTATAAGTTTTTATCAATGATGTTTTATATTCTGTAATATTCACAGACAATAAATACGATATTATTTGTTATTGTCTGAGATTTTGGTGTAATTTGAGCGGATAATACAAAAGTTACGGATGATTTAGTGATTTACTGCAAAACCCATGGCGGCCAAAATGATCAGAACGGTTGCTTTTACTCCGTGTTTTAGTTTATTTAACCGGCGAACTCTATTTTTTTAAATTTGTTTACGTGACGGTTCGTTTACTAAACATTAGTAAGAATATCTTCAGTGTACTTTGTTAATATCATATGTATTGGTATTGGTAACGGAGTAAGTGGCATTATTAGACAATGCTGTTCTGAACATTTTGGCCGCAACTCTGTGTGTGTGTGTATATATATATATATATATATATATATATATATATAGCATTTACTTTTTATTGAGCACTTTATTCCATAAATATAGCACACGTTAAAACTATATTCTTTATATATATATATCTGTTTGTGTTTGAATGTTTTGGTCAATGAATATTTTATGAGTGTTTTTATTTAGTTTTTCTTCTGTCCATACAGTTGTTTTGTTTTATAAGGACAAAATGCCACTAGAAAAACTGAATTAAACTTTTAAAAGATTTCTTGCCTGTCAAAATAAATTATATATAAAAGAAGAATCGCTGCTCAATGTACAATATGTATATGAGCAGACGCGCGTGAACGCACACACGCACATATGCACTCGGCAAAAAAAAAAACTTACACCAATGAGAAGTCAATTACTGTTACCCACTGACGATTGGACGGTGTCATTACCGGACGGTCTGTCTACGAATCACTGGAGTCGGGATGCTAAGTGACAAACCTATTACTTACATTAATTATATATATAGGATAATATATGTAAATTTTTATATCTCCCTCCTCCTCTTCGACGCATAATTCTATCAGCAAAATCGTAATTTCTTGAGTCCGTTGACAGTCCTTACACAGAATTGTCCCCACTTAGTCATTCATTTACCTCACACACACACACACACACACACACACACACACATATATACATATATATATAGAGAGAGAGATAGAGAGAGAAAGAAAGAAAGAGATACAAACATTTGTAGATATAGATAAAGGGTGTTTCATTAAGACGGATCAAAGTCAGCAGTAAATAAATCATTGTTATTGGTGAAAATTTATTTATTTCTCTATTGGATCATGTTATTTATGTCATGAGAATTATGTGTGAAAAATAATATCGCCCAAATGTCCGACAAGGCTTCGGCGGCACACCTCCACTCGATGGTCAAAATTTTTGATGACGTCTCTGCAGAGATGCTTCTCGATCAAGAAATCTTAAGGCGTCCAGTCGCACGATCGTAGTGGCCAATTGACTTCGTTGTTTCGAGAGATGATGCAACCTGGAAACTTCTCATTCAAATTCTGTTTGTACGTCCATTTTCGTAATAGGCTTCGATAACTTTAACACATTGTTTGATTGTTAATCTTTCCATGGTTGAAATTGCCAAAGACTTAAATCTGAAAGTAAAAAGAAAAAATCAGTAGACGCTTAAAATTAATTCACATTTAAAATCGGGCCAAGTTATTGGAACACCCTTTCTGTGTGTGTGTGTGTGTGTGTATGTGTATCTGTATATATATATATATATATATATATATATATATATATATGGTCTTATATAAATTAATTATTTTTTTTTAGTCGGTTTGCACCAAGCAAGGCTATAATGCCACTAAGATGCATGGTGCTACAGGCAGCCAAATAGAATGAAAACGAATTTAGAACGAAATCCAATCCAAACACGGAAACAAGAATAAACCTCTACTCTCTTGTTCAATATATATATATATATATATATATATATATATATATATATATATATATACACATATATATATATATATATATATATAGTCAAACCTACCAAGGTTTCACTTAGGCAGATCGTCTGGCCAGCTGACCCTGACGATCTGCCTAAGTGAAACCTTGGTAGGTTTGTCTGGCTCATTAGGTTTGACTAGGTTTACTCTACGTTTGTATTGAGATCTTTAGTTAGTTGTTTACTCGTATCGGGTTTTTTCTTTGGGCCTTGAACCTGTATCTGTGCGATTATTTTCGACAGACTTTCATGTTCATGGCTCTTTCTTTTTTAAAACCTTTTTTCCCCTTCGTGATTGATTTGGCTATTGTTAAATCAAGAATTCGAAGGTTTCTCGACACGAGTATATATATATATATATATATATATATATATATATATATATATATATATATATATATATATATATATATATATATATATATATATATATATATATATATATATATATATATATATATATATATATACACACACGCTTAAATTCGCCTTTATCCCTGCCGTGCGCCAAAAGCTTAAGGGTAGAATCTCCGACTGACGCCAATTCAACCAGGTTTCGATCCTAGCTAGAGGCAACTGGACGTCTAGCCACAGCGAAACAGTTTGTCTGTGGATGATATATATAACTTGATATGAAACCAAAAGTGTTGATATTTTTGTAGTGATGTTATAGCATATTTGTTATAATTTTTGAATAAATAATATTTTCTCTACCGTGTATTGAGCACTCTTTTAGGAATAGTATTTTTAGTTATTGGAATTTCTTCCGTCACCACCCATCATATATATATATATATATATATATATATATATATATATATATATATATTATAAATTAATTGATTTAAAATATGGTTTTTTCGCTACACAGTGATACCATGTTTCAGAAATGGAAGCTAAAGCCCCTGAATTTAATTTTGTTATTAAACCAAAGACATTAATTCCATTTCCTCGTCAAGCGAATTTTGGAGCAACTTATTTTTAAAAATTTACGGTTGTTAAAGGCACGGCAAAGAAGCTCTCTTTGAAATTGATTTTAATGTTATTTGTGACAGTTGAACTTTCACACCAGTAATATCAGATATTTCTCAATGATCAAGTGACGGCACACGTCCTCAATGTTTTCAGTATATCTATAGATTTTTAGTAATGCTATTTTCTGGATAGTTTCCATTCATTTGCTGGCTTCCAGTCTTCAAGTTCTGCTCTAAATTCACAATAATGATAGGCTCAAGCATCACTTTCATATTTAATATAAATATGATATAAATCTGATAATAATTCCAATAGATTTATTCGTTTGGAATTTCATCTTCTGTACAATTTTATCTTTTCTATTTCCTAACAGTTTTCTGGATTGTTCTTATACACTAGTCTTGGATAATAAAATCCATGTTATTTGCATAGTTTCCAGCAGATAACCGTTTCTACCCAGCCATGTCTACTCACTCGTAAGATGAGTTTTTTTCGTTATAAAGTACTTGTTCTGAGCAGAATTAAGTATTCTGTCCCAACCCATCCAGTATCTATTGCATTAACATGATCACTTTATGTTATCTTCAATTTTCTTAATACAACTGCTTGGTCTCACACTATCCGTTGACCTGAGATGGAACAAATACATTGAATCAATTGTTTCATCTACCGCAAGGAAAGTTGAGTCTCTATGTCGCGCCTGGAAGTTTTTCTCGTCCGAGTGCATCCTTCAAATCTATAAATCAACCATTCGTCCTTGTATGGAATACTGCTGTCATATATGGTCTGGAGACCCCGCTGTTCGTCTTACGGTCCTCTAGAGACGGATATGCAATGTGGTTGGCCCTGATCTGGCATCTCGTCTATAGTCGCTCTCTTACAGACGTTCCGTCGCCCCCCTCCGTCTTTTCTACAAATACTTTCACGGTAACTGCTCCGACGAGCTACTTTCGCTAGTTCCGAAACTGCATGAATTTAAGCGAAGTACTAGGTTGACATCTCAGTCCCACCCTTTCACTGTCGAAACGGTTAAATGTAGCCGTCTCTTCTACTCAAACAGTTTCACGTCTCGCACTTCCCATCTGTGGAACTCCCTTCCTCTTTTTTGCTTCTCTGCTAGCTATAATCTTCAATTATTCAAATGCAACGTCATTCGACATCTTCAGATGCCTTGATCTAATTACCTGTCCTTCTCTTCATCCTTTCCTCTATCACGCCTCTTTACTCTTGCTCCCACTCTCTGTAACCCCTTGCGTGCTAGTGGTACTCCCGCCTTGTTTGGGGTGAAATTTTAAAAAAAACTTCGCCTAATACAAGGCACAAAAGCCATTCAAGGTACTGCGCTACTGTTGAAATGGTTATGATGAATGAAATATGAGATTTCAATGTATCGTCTTGAAGTGGTTAAGTTAATAACCTACTGGGAAGTATTCACGCGGAAGTCTCTTCTACAAAGTAGCCCTTCTTCAGTGTGTGCGTGGAGGGGGATTGTCCAAGGTGAATTTTCTCTTTACATTTGAAATACGGAGGAAATGAGGATGATTTGATCCCGTGGAGGTGGCATGTAAAACTGTAAAGGTCTGAACTGGTCGAACTAATTTCTTTTATTACGTTGAATCATAAGTAATTCCTGTTTTTTGGAAACGAATGCATAATCGTAACTAACTAAAACATGTGATGAAAATGGGTTATATACGACAATGTTCAGCAGAAATGACAATTGATAGGCAAGGATGAATCTCATCAACCAATACCAAATAATTGAATAAAGTTTGGTCGAAAAGTATTCAGCTTTCATCAAAAGGGAAAATGTTCTCAATGTCAACGTCAGACAGTTATGTGCCATGCGTGATACACGCTTAGGCGATCATGTATCTTTCGATACATGACTGACGAGGCAGATTTTTTCCCGCATTAGGTTGCAATTTCTTTCTGCAGTAGGCCAGATGGCATTCAAGGCTATAGAACCCAGTCTGTCCTGCTATTTACCCATAGCTGGTGGGGGTAGAGGATTCATACCTTTCCCAAAGGTATTAGCACGTGAATGGGGTAAAGCCAACGTAAGGCCATATAAAGCAAGGATAACACAAGAAATCATTTCGGAACTCGGTTGGTCTGTTCTAATCCCACCCGCCATATTCACCTGACCTTGCACAAACTGATTATTACATTTTTTTTTTTTTTTTTTATCGTCGTAAAACGCTTTGGGTTGGAAACATTCTCTAATGACAAGTAGATTCATCGAAAACTTTCTCTCGTCAAAACCTGGGGGATTTTATCCAAAACGTATCAATGAGCTGCTCGATACATGACAAGTCATTAAATTAAAGGGGAATATATAATTAAATAAATTGTAACTGTGCTATGTTTTGGAGAAAATAAAGTTGATAAAAAGAAGACTCAGTCCAATAGTTCCGTGATTCTCTTTTTCCCGCTCTCCATTTTTTTTTTTTTTTTTGCGCTTACAGTTTTTTTAATTTTCTGATGCAACATTTGTAAGCTTTGTTTTCCAGTCATGATTAGATTCTCTTTGCCGCGCGTAACACACAAGTTGCTTGGTAGGCTGGTCAACACTCTTCAAAGTTAATGAGTACATTTTCTCTTTCCTTAGATTGATGGAGGCAGACTGAGAGAGAGAGAGAGAGAGAGAGAGAGAGAGAGAGAGATCCTGCGTCGGTGAAAAAGAAAAAATATTTTGAGAAAGAGAATAAAGCGGTAGAAAAAGTGAGAAATAGATATAAATAGAGAGTGAGAGAGATCTATGAGCGGAGATATATGAATAGAGAGATAGAGAGAGATCTATGAGCGGAGAGATATGAATAGAGAGATATAGATATAAATAAATACATAGATACATAGATATGAAAAGATAGATATGAACAGGCTTATCTATGGATAGAGATAGATAGATAGATATGAAGAGAGATACATAGATATGAATAAGAAGATATAAACAGACTTGGGTATACAGATATTTAAACGCAACGACAATCGCCATCTTCTATCTTCTTGAACCCCGTTCAGCTTTTCTCCTATCCTTGATAACCCGCCTCTATACCCATTCTTTTCTCTCACCTTCACTCTCTGTAATCCCCTGCGTACTAGTGGCATTCCCGCCTTAGTTGGGGGTGAAATGATTAAAAAAATAGATATAATCGTACATATATACATATGATAGATACATATGAACAGACTTAAATAGATAAACTGGGAGTTTAGAGGGTGTTATTGTTTTGTTCGGATTAACTATATAGTTCAGTCGTTATCGGTGATTAATTTATTTATTTATGTTGTTGTTGTTTATGTCTCCTTTTTATTCATGAATCAATTGCATCAAGCAGATATAACCTGACATTATACTGTTGTCTCTTTTCCTGTATGTATGTTAAATCATTTTATCGCTTATTCTGGCTTATCTTAACACACATTCTATATATATATATATATATTTAAACGCCTCGGGTGTTCACTGTTTCCTCCATATTCTTCATTTGTCCTGTTCCTTCAGGACGTGGTGATCATGGCTCTCCATTTCCTATCCGTCATAGCTGTAACTAATGTTTGTCTTTTCACAATACCTCTCCACCCCTGCCATCCATTTAAACAAGCTCGTTAGGTAACTTTATCGCCGCTCTCCCTTTCATTATATCCTGTGAGTGTCATATTCTCCAAGCATTCTTTTTTGATTATGTATCCCAGAAATTTCAACTTTATATTTCCGATTTTAAGTATAAGTGTCCTTTTTGTTTCTATCTTTTCCTTAAACTTTCTTCGTTACTCACATGTTTTAGAGAAAATGAAAATATAAAAGACACTCATAGTTAACACGAGGAAGCGACAGTTGACATTTCTAAGGCGCATAATGAGGAAAGTGGGCTTGGAAAATTTGGTACTCACGAGACATATTGAAGGCAATAGGGACAGACGAAAGCAACGCATAACCTATCTCGTGAGCATGAGTAATAACGGAACAAGGTTTAGGGGAGATGGTAAAAGGACAATATTTATTAAGAGCTATAAAGGACAGGAAATTCTGGATAATGTTTGTTTTAATTCCAATTAATTAAACATTAAATCAGTTTAAATAACTTTCAAAAAATATATTTTTGTGGTTTGGGACAGATTTATCAATATGGTCGGTTTTAGCAATTCTATTGAAAATCAAAAAAAATAATTTCGTTCTTTGAAATATTAAATTTAATCAATTAGCTTGGAATTGAATCTAAAATAAAAACTTCAAGAAAGTTCTTTTTTATTTTTAAAATACATTTTAAACCATACGTAGCGATTTGTTGGAGGTACACACACACACACACACACACACACACACACACATACACATATATATAGGGTGACCCCAAAAAAACGGGAATTTTTTAAGTGCGTATTGCCAGACATGAGCAAGTGGCAACACTGCGAGACAGTGACCTTGAGCAAGTAAACATTTCGCCATTTTAGTAACGACAATGAAATTCACAGTATCCCAGCTGAGATGTTGCAGCAGTCAATGAGGAATCTCAACAGCAGATTTCAAGAATGCATTCGTACAGGAGGACGCCACCTACAGGACGTAATTTTTAAAAAATGAAAATTCCATTATTGTTTCTTAAATGTGATGTTTTAAGGTTTCAATTACTATGAATTAAATATTTTTCTTCCATCACTCTTGGTTTTATTGGATTGTTAAAAAGTTCCCGTTTTTTTTGGTCACCCTGTGTATATATATATATATATATATATATATATATATATATATACACCACACACACACACGTCTGTATTTGTTGTTTAAAATGAAACTATGGTACACTCATTTGACAAAATGTTTTCACTCTCAGCTTTTAATGTTAAAATTTTTATGCGAGATCAATTATGGAAACACGCACACACACACACACATACATGCATGCATGCATGCATGTATATATACTACAGTTAAAAAGTTTATGGCCACCTCTGGGAATTTGGGGAAGTCGACCAGAAAGTAATTTTTTTACTTTAAATAAAAGAAAATTTTTATAGATGGTCAACAAAAGTGAGCCATGATTTTTTTTACTATTTGAAACTTTATGACAAAAAAGAATCAAAAACATTCATAATTAAACTTTGCACTCGTCAAAATATCCTCCTTGACCCTTGATTACCGCAGCACAAACTGTTGGCAATCTAAGAGGATTTTTCTTTTTTTTTTCCTCTGTCATCCCAGGCTAATTCAAGGTGGGGCTCTAAAATAATGTACTGCAGTGCACACACACACACACACACACACACACACACACACACACACATTTGGGATTATACAAATCTGATCATAACACATTGGTGCCGTACCGTAGACTATTACTACGATTCTTTCTCAGTGGCTAACATAACAAAATCCAGTCAATGTTTATGCTATACAGATAGATACAAACATACTATATATATATATATATATATATATATATATATATAAACATGCGATATATATATATATATATATATATATATAAACATGCGATATATATATATAAACATGCGATATATATATATATATATATAAACATGCGAGATATATATATATATATATATATATATATATATATATATATATATAAACATGCGAGATATATATATATATATATATATATATATATATAAACATGCGATATATATATATATAAACATGCGATATATATAAACATGCGATATATATATAAACATGCGATATATATATAAACATGCGATATATATATATATAAACATGCGATATATATATATATATATAAACATGCGATATATATATATATAAACATGCGATATATATATATATATATAAACATGCGATATATATATATATATATATATAAACATGCGATATATATATATATATATATATATAAACATGCGATATATATATATATATATATATATATATATAAACATGCGATATATATATATATAAACATACGATATATATGTATATATATATATATATAAACATGCGATATATATGTATATATATATATGGATGGATACAAACATGCGATATATATATATATATATGCGATATATATATATATATATATATATATATATATATATATATATATATGGATACAAACATGCTATATATATATAGATGGATGGATATAAACATGCTATATAAATAGACACGAACATACTAT
>OZ038499.1:56167483-56172483 GCA_964036315.1 Acanthosepion esculentum
GTGACGCCCGACGTAAAATATATTGTCGGACATTGATTTTTTTTTTAACATTTTAAAATTACTGACGGGAAAATTACACGTAGATCGATAACACCGGTTCCAAGCTTCGTCAGATTTTATTATGCAAGTCAAAATTTTCCCAATAAAATTTGTAGACCGACTCTTGTAAAATTGTCAAACTATAGTAACCACTACATCGTGTGAGGTTCACTTTATCCTTTATCCAGGATTTTTTTCACCCTAAGTAAGGCCACAATGCCATTAACACGAAAGTGGTTACAGGGTGTGAAAGAAAACTAGAAAATTTTAGTGGGGAGAAAGGACGATAAAAGAACAGTGCTCCAGAAGATAGCGATTGGCGCTATATTTAAATTTTTTAAGATTGTAGATGTGCTGTTTAGGTGTAAAGAATACTGTCGTATGTTTGGGTATGTAATCGTGGCTTGTTATGTTTAAAATAAAACAGATTGAAGACCAGTTTTCCACTATCCCCGCTTTTGGTCTTCTGCCGCATTTTTGTATTACTCAAAATAAATATTGCTTTCCTCCATATTACCTTGACCGCATGATGTTAAGCGCAGTACTAGATTAGCAAGTAGGTCTCACTGTTTTACTATTGAAATAGCTAACTGTAACTGTGTATTCTATTCTAACAGTTTCTTTTCTTGCTCTTCTCACCTGTGAAACTCCCTTCCTGTTTTTTGCTTCTCTGCCATCTACAATCTGCAAAAATTTAAATGTAGCGCCAATTACCATCTTCTTTCTTCTGGAATCATGTTCTTTTATTGTCCTTTCTCCTCAGTAAAGTTTTCTAATTCTATTTCACTCCCTATATCCATTTTCGTGTTAATGGCATTGTCGCCTGACTTAGGGTAAAAAAAAAAATCTCCCTCATAAGAATAAAGTGAACCTCACACGATATAGTGGAGAGACATAATTTCCAACCCCCACCCAGCCCCGGAGGTGAATTGCACATAGAAAACCTTAGATGAAAACAGCGTGAAAATTATTTTATCAGTAACCCTCCCCAACAAAAAAGTAAATAAATAAAACAGACAAAAATCTATTAAGAGCTATAAACCACGGGAAATCATGGAGAGCTATGATTTCCAACCTACAGAAGGAGAAAAGTCTTTAGTACGTAGGCGACCATGACTCTACAGATCCGTGTCTTTCTCAAGGGCATTAGTTCAAAAGTTAAATTTTACACAGTTTTCCACCTTTGCAACAACGCAAATCTGCCGCCATTTTATCGATGTTACTATTCTTTAGTTTCAACAATTCAGACATTTACAGATAAGACTGTCTTTGGTCGTTCGACTTTTTTCGTCAAAAGCCCTGTTGGCTAGTTAATGTAAATTGGTAGTATTATTTCGTAATGACTTTATTGGGTTTATGTTTAGTGTATAAGAAGGAATGTCATTCATTTGAAGCCGATTTGTGAGAGCGGGTAGTTACAGTAGGCGGGAAATTAACAAGATCATTCGATAAAGGGAGCTTTGATTATCGCGAAAACACCTTTAAAAAGATATTAGATTAACATCGAGAGAAAAAACGTAGTTTTATTATATCAGAAATTTATTTGCTTTGTTAATAATTTGGACGCATTAATATTATTAATGATGACGTTAGATGATGAGACAACGTAGAAAATCTTATTAAAGGCGCGTTTCGCCGAAGAAGCGTATGTACTCTTTTGGCTTCTTCAGTTTAAATGACAGAGAGACAAAACTGTGCGTGAGGAAAATGTCTTGGTATCTCTGAGAATTAGTGGGTATCATAAATCAAATTAATTACATTATTACCTCCTAATTTCTAAACTTGACGAATGCTTGTCTGTCTGTCCGCGTGTTTGTATGGTTTATCTCCATCTATATTAGAGCCGGCTTGTTATTGTAGGATCTTAATTCGGGAATTTTTGTTTTACACACACACACACACACACACATATATATATATATATATATATATATATATATTCCAATACAAGGACTGACCAAAAATTAACGATGAAAAAAATAAATAAAAACTACAGGCAAAGTGCACCTTCTTCAGAGCCCCTGTAGTTCACTGCTACTCTAGCCGAAACTAGTCGAGGAACCTAATTTTTAAAAATAAAACAAAAATATTAATATATCAGCCAGTATGTCTGAAATTTTAATTTTTAACATTTTTTATTGTTCTGACACACACAACCATTTATTATTTGGAAGATTAGTTAGTTGACAGAAACACCTTAAACACATTTAATAACTAATCCTCCAAATAATAAATGCCAACCCCACTCCCAATTGCTAATGAACTAATCCAACATCACTGCCTGGATACCCCGAAATAGTATCTATAAAAAAAGCAACTTACTTCTCAAAACATGCAGCCATGATGACGGTTGACGACCATTTTTTTTTTTTTAACTTAGACCCAAATATAAAGAAACTTGCAAGAAAAACAAAGATTATTAAACGGAAAAGTCCCGTAGTCATTAATAACACATGCCTCAATATATATATATACATAATGTGTGTGTGCGTGTGTACGCACTTTTATATTTATATATGTGTGCATACATACACATCCACACAGGCATATACATATATTAGACGCCTATATATATATATACGCCCATCTTTCTTTCACGTAAACTGAAGAAGCCAAAGACAGCATCCGCTTCTTCGGCGAAACGCGTCTTCAATGAAGAATTTCTTCCATTTCGTTTCGGCTACTCTTATCCATCCTACAACTCCACATGATAAAGATTCTAAACTCAATAATTTATTTAAAGTATATAAGTACAATAAATATAATTGCGACTTTTTTGTCAGTCGTACCATTAAATTTTTATTTAATACCATGACCCTTTCCATCATGGCTCGCCATAAATTTGATTTCTTTATTCTCTGTCTATTGTCAGACGTCCTTGGGAAAGATAAACAATTAACCTGCTGAAACGTAGTAGCGAAGAGGTAGTGGAGACAAGAGACAGATTCGTGCCTTTCCCTAGGGCATAGTTACAAAAGTTAAATTTTATATAGTTTTCCAGTCGCAAATGAGACGGAAAGAAAACCATAAGATAAGAGCAGTAAAATAAAGCAAGAAAGTTTTATATTCCGTGCTAATAGGAGTATATACTTGAAAAACAAGGTGGATAAAATAAATAAAAGTTTATTGTAAAAAAAAAAGTACAATAATAATAAAGGTAACAGTTATGCGCAAAGTCATTGCAAGTCAATCCAGTAGTGAGTGCTACTATTGGAAGGTCGGTAGATCTCGCGTAAGTCTGAGTCGTACTCAACAGATCCCAGCAAGTCTCTATTCGACAACAGCTGAGAGCTGAGTAACAGATCCCAGCAAGTCTATATTTACCAGCCTCCTCACGAGGTAGGATGTAGCACAAGGTCGAGTTTAATGTGGGGCAATCCGAGCCCGTAGGCTCGGCCAAAAATTCCCCGTAAACCCCGCATAAACTGATTCGGGTCTGCCTACCTCCCCGGACGAGACTCTGCCCTTCGGCATAGCCTCGTCCGTGTTCCTCTCTGCCCGAAGGCAGAGAGTTCAACAGCAGCTAAGAACTGAGTAACAGATCCCAGCTAGTCGGTATTTACTAGACCACCCACCCCACAAGGGTAGATGTGGTACAAGGCCGAGTTTAACGTGGGTCTTCTCTCTGCCTGAAGGCGAAGAATTCGACTGGATTGCTGAAAAGATTTCAGAAATTCCCCGTAGACCCCGTAAAAAACGGGGTCGGGTAGCTGTCTACCACCCTAGACGAGACTCTGCCGTTCGGCATATCCTCATCTGGGTTCCTCTCTACTCACAGGCAGAGAGTTCGACCAGCCAGCTGGAAAGATTTCAGCTAGTCAATATTTACTAGCCCCACCTCGCCCAAAGAGGGTAGATGTGGCACCAGGCAGACTTTTACGTGACTCTTACGAGCCCGTAGGCTCGGCCCAGAGAGTTCGACTGTATAGCCGAAAAAGATTTCGGCTAGTATATTTGCCAACCGCCCCACGCGGTCGGATGAGGCACAAGGCCGAATTTAACGTGGGTTTATCCGAGCCCGTAGGCTCGGGCAAAAATTCCCCGTCGACCCCGTAAAAAATCGGGTCGGGTAGCTGTCTACCACCCCAGACGAGACTCTGCTCTTCGGCATAGTCTTGTCTGGGTTCCTCTCTGCCCGAAGGCAGAGAGTTTGACAGTACAGCGGAAAAGATTTCGGCTAGTATATTTGCCAACCGCCCCACACGGTCGGATGTGGCACAAGGCCGAATTTACGTGGGGTATCCGAGCACGTAGTCTCCGCCAAAAAAATGCCCGTAGAACCCGCATAAACTGGTTCGGGTTGGTTAGCCTCCCCGAACGAGGCTATGCCGAAGGGCAGAGCCTCGTCCGGGTTCCTCTCTGCTCAGAGGCAGAGAGTTTGACCATCAAGCCGAAAAGATTTTGGCTTGAATATTTAGCACCCCCCACCCACGAGGGTTACATGTGACACAAGGCCGGGTTTAACGTGGAGTTTCCGAGCCTGTAGACTCGGCCAAAAATATTCCTTTCGAACACGTATAAACTGGTTCAGGGTCGGTCTACCTCCCCGAACGAGACTCTGCCCTTCGGCTGAGCCTCGTTCGGATTCCTCTCTGCCTTCGGGCAGAGAATTCAACCGCACAGCCGAAAAGTTTTCGGCTTGACTCTGTAGGTCATTGACTTACAGATATATATAGTAGTTACTACCTATAGTGTCGTCACTCATGGGGGTGACAGGTTTTTCCATTGCATCATAAAGAATAACGATCAACTTTAAGAAAACAGTGCTACGTGATGTTGTACTCCCTTCATCTGTCTTCCATTCATTGATTTTGTTAATTTTTCTATTGTTTCGATTTTAACATTCTCACGCCAGTTTTTATTGATTCTCTGTGAGCTTTGTTTGAAAATTGCTTTATAGATAGAACTAGGGATCCTACCAGGGTTTGTTATCAGTGGACGTGATCTTAACGATGTAAGAT
>OZ038499.1:56174983-56182483 GCA_964036315.1 Acanthosepion esculentum
CAAACTACCACCAGCCACGATTAATGGATGTCCCCTCGGGGAGACTCCGTCCTTCGAGAAACTATTGGACCTTAAACTCACCCCTGAAACTCTTATATCCGACCCATCGCTAAAGATACAGGGAAAATGGTCGGTCCCTTGTACCGTACTAGTATCTAACTCCTCCTGCTATCTTCTACCTTTGCAAGTGCCAAATCAGGCCGAGAATGGGGCACTGTTGTCATATTTGGGAAGGAGCTGCCCAGTTCTCACTTTGCAGTCTCGATAAAGCCCAAAAGCGTATCCAAGTCCTTGTGGGTGACAAATTATTTTCCACCCTGTAACCTCTTTCTCACCGACGGGATGTGGCAAGCCAAGCCTCTCATTCGTCTATTGCTACTTCCACGGAAAGTGCTCAAATGGACTGTATTCCTGGGTTCCGCCAGTTCTAACCTTCACTGCTAGGACCCGCCCTGCCACGCCCATTGTAGCGGACCACCCTCATTCCCTCCGTATTCCATTTGTGAGATGTAAGTTCCACACGAACGGCTTCTTCCCGTGAACCATTGCTTTGTGGAATCTACTCCCAAGAGGATGTTTCTTCGATCACTACAATCTTAACCTGTTCAAATCTAGGGTTAACCGTTATCTTCAACTCCAATCCGCGTAAGCTGCCTCTTACTCTGTAACCCTCTACCTCGAGTGGCCCCCGGGCCTTGTACAGGATGAATCTCACTGTTAAAAAAGGGGGGATTCGAAGGAGAATTGTCTTGCAGGGATATACTCTTTAGCTTAATAGGCTTACGGATGTTGGAACACCGGTTCCCGTACGTTCACCGAATTTAAGCAACGTCGAGCCTGGTCAGTACCTAAATGGGTGATCACTTGGGAATACCAGGTTCTTGTAATCTTGAGTGTACAAGTGGTGTAATGGATAATGGCTTAGAACCATTTCTCGGAGAACCGAGTTCCAGTTCTCGTTAGATTCGTTATGTTCACGTACGTGCAAATATCTTTTGGGAAAGATAGGAATCCACCTTCTCTTTCCCTCACCTATGGGTTAATTAGTATGACTTGTATCACTAAACCATTATCATCTTCAAAAATATTCTTACAATCTAAAAATATCAATCTAAAAAACTACATTCCTTAGTTCCACCAGTTCTAACCTTCACGACGAAGAGCCGCCCTGCCACGCCCATTGTAACGAACCACCCTCATTTCCTCCGTATTCCATTGGTTAGATGTAAGTTCCACTCGAGCAGCTTCTTCCCACGAACCGCTGCTTTGCGGAACCGAATCCCAAGGGGATGCTTCCCCGATCACTACGATCATAACTTCTTCAAGTCTAGAATTATCTTCCACATATATCTGCATAAACTGTGCCTCTTACTTTGTAACTCTCTATCTCAAGTGGCTCTTAGGGCTTGTACAAGATGAACATCATTGTAAAAAAGAACTGTATGTGTCCAATATAAACATTTGTGTATAAATAAAATACAACCCTATTCTCCTTCCTAAAAAAGATCTTTTTTTTTCTTTCTACTCCTTAACCATAACTTATTCTCCTCTGTTTTACACAACGGCCACATAGCGTTCAAACACCGGTTCTCGTACAATCACCGAGTTAAGCAACATCGAACCTGCTCACTACCTAGATGGGTGACCGCTTGAGAATACTAGGTGCTGTATGTTTGGGTGTGCGGGTGGTGTAATAGATATTGGCTAGAATTGTTGGGTTCGTTATATTCACTTACACGCCAATACCCTTAGGAAAAGTATGAAGTCACCTATTCTCTCCCCAGCTATGGATTAATTAGTAAGACTTGTATCACTAAAATCATTATTAGCCTGCCCCCTCCAAAAATTCTTACAATCTAAAAATATTTTCTGGATTTAAATAACCTTCAAAAGTTACTGCCGTGTGGAATCGACTCCCAACAGGATGTTTCCCCGATTATTACAATCTTAACCTATTCAAGGCTAGGGGTTAATCGTTATCTCTCACATCTATACAAACAAATGACCTCCTAACGTAACCCTCTTTGTAACGGACTTTGTAAAGAGTGACTCTCAAAAAAACCGTAGAAAACGAATCAATCAATAAATTAGTTTAATGCTTCTTGGTTCAACTCAAAAAGCTTTCTTGCCCATTAACCTAGAATAATTCCCTGCCTTTACCTCGAGACTGTTAACAATTTTGAAAAAACCTATGATTTTACTACCTACATTACTAGCTCTAAAAATCATTACTTCACAATTTTACTGTTATCTTCTATATGTTTTTAGTTAAGTTTTTCCATGAGAGACCTCACTTCTTGCTCATCCATCAGACCCATTCAACGGAACTGTACATTGATAAACAAAAGTTGGTATTGATTTCTTCGCGTTTAACTATGAAACTGCTGTAGTGTGTGATATCTATATCATTCTCCTCATAGCTTCCTGCGTGTGTTCAAGTGTTTCGCTTTCAGACAGTATATTATTCTGCTTGCATGAAGTACAGAGGGCTCCCTCATTCACTTTCTTTTGTTTCACAGAAGCAGACGACATGGTTTTTCCACCGTGTTTGCATTACCATGACATCAGAAGCTTCCTTTGATATTTCAATCATATTTTTTTTTATGGCTCTTTCTTTACCTTATATTTGTCCCTCTATATTTCGCTTTTTATCTATTTATCTATTACTTTTTCTTTCGCCTTCTCTCCCCCCTCTTTCCCCCTCTCTCTCTCTCCACTTGGCTTCCTCTCTCTCTCTCTCTCCACTTGTCTTTCTCTCTCTCTCTCTATTGTTAGCTTTCTTTCTCTTTCTCTCTATATCTTTCTCTTTATCGTTCTTTCTCCTTTTCTCCCTATCGTTTTTCTCTATCTCTCTGTCCCGCTTTCTCTCTTTTTATCTCTCTCTCTCTCTCTCTCTCTACCGTTTTCTCTTTCTCTCCCCTCTCTCCCTTACTGCCTCTTTCTTTGTTTCACTTATCTCCCCCTCTCACTCTGCATTTCACGTTTTGTCTCTTTCTTTATTTCTCCCTCTCTATCTCTCTCCCTTCCTTTCTCTCTCTCTCTCTCTCTCTCTCTCTCTCTCTCTCTGCGCTTTAGTTTCTCTCTTTCATTCTCTCCCTCTATGCTTCTTTCTTTATTTCTATGTGCATAACTAAGTATAACTTAATTATAGTGAAAGTAACTGTATTTTACCTGGTAAAGTTGGGTTTTACTTGAGCCACGTGTCGCACGTTGATTATCCTTGAATCTATTCTCGACTCAGGCGAAGCAGCAGAGGTAAAGCTGTGCGCATGCGCAGTGATATATTCGCTGAACGTAAATCAAAACTTCTTTCTTTCTTTCTTTCTTTCTTTAACATCTGGTGCTCTGCACCCCGCCGCCCCCGCCGATATTAGGGTGAGGAGAGAAAGTGAAAGGGAACAGGAAAAGTCAAAAGCAGATCAAGCAGGTTTTTCTAGTTTGACATATTAGGTTTTATACTGGCGTCCTGGACTTAGAAAATGAAGACAATAGTCGAAAATGCTTTTAGATATTTTGAACATGGGCGCAGAGAAATGTTTAACTCATTTCACACACAAAAACATACATTCGACGCACATACATAAGGCCATATCACATTGAAACATCGGTTCCCGTATCATTACCGAAGTTAATCAACGTCGAGCCTGGCTAGTAAATAGATGGTTGACCACTTGGGAATAGCAGGTGCTATAAGCTGGCATGTGCGGGTGATGTAATGAATAATTTCAGTTGGTTTCTTTATATTCACTTACGCGCAAATACCCATGTACTCTTCGCCCCCATGTATGGGTTAATTAGTCAAACTTGTACCACTGAAACAATTATTATCTTAAATAAAATAAAATAAATTTGCGTACACAATATTTAGATTTCGGCAATAAATAATCTATAGACGTTGATACACCGCTAAACAAAATCAAGCAAACAACATACACACTATATAAGTATATAGTGAGTGTAAATTTTCTAATATAAGTTTGTAGCTGAATTCTGTATAAAAATACAATGTTTCTTCTTTGTGATTAATATTCACAAGTTTGAATTAAATACAGTGACATAGGAGATAATCAAGCTGATAAATATATAATTGTTACAAAAATACTTTCTCATTATGTATGGACAACAACCAAACTCCAAGCCTTCAGGTGGACGTCCACTCTTACGCTACAAAGACAAATTGAAACGTCTCAACTTTTGATCTGAAAACCTGGGAAACCCAAGCATCAAACCGTAAGGAGTGGCGTAAAACATGTTTCATTAAGTGAAAGGGTTTTGAAGACAGTAGACTGAAGCACCGTGATCAGTTTTTGTCAATCTCTCAAGCAGAGATACCATGAAAACCCTGCTTTAACAAATTACATCTGTCAGTGTGGCTTTGTCGCCTGCAGCAAAGGTGGGCTAGTATCACACTTAAGAAAGCACAAATGAAATATGTCTTTCCCTTACCTGATTTTCTCCACAATAGCCCCTACTAGCATGCATAAGTGTAAAACGAAAGGCACCATCCAATGCTGACCCTCATTTATCGTTCACGATAGAAGAATCCACCATATAAATTATTTATGCCAAATAATATACACACAGATATATATATATATATATATATATATATATATATATATATATATATATATATATCCTCCAATATGTGAAGGTACTTTTTAGTGTGTGTATGTGTGAGTATTGTTATTTTATCAACTAATATCTGTCTGTTATTATGTACATAAATATGTTTTTCTAAGAAATATTGTTTAATAATACTAAGATCAGTAAAGGGACAGTTAATCTAGGGAGAGCGTGGTTATAATAAAATCAATATATGTAGTGGGTTTATTATTAGTATCAGAGATACAATACATACATACACACACATTATATATATATATATATATATATATATATATATATATATATATATATATATATATATATAATGGTATATCAAAATTATTTTTAAAACATTTTGCGCGACTTCCTGACACCAAAACAAGCAATTATTAATGTCTGCTGCATAAACCAATTGTTTTATGTGGCCCCAAGGATAAAATCCAAAGGATTGAGGTCAGGGGAATGTGCGGGCCATAGAACCGGTCCTGACCTCCCTACCCATCCATTAATGGTAGATGTCAGCCAATCCGTCGCGCACAGTGTAACTAAAATGTGCTGGGGCCCCATCATATATGAACCACATGAATCTTCGTATTAGCAGAGGTACATCCTCTAGCAGGGTTGGAATTTTGTTCGAAATAAAGTCTTAATAAGTCCTATAAGCTGTGCTGGAAGAACATATGGGCCTACCAGACATTCACCAACAATTTTTCGGCCCACACATTAATCGTAAATTGATGCTGGTGTCTCGCCTGTATTGTACCATGCGGATTCTTATATATCCGCCCACAAATATGGTTGTGTAAATTGTTATTCCATCTCTACCAAATGTTTTCTCATCCGTAAACAAGATTGAAGAGATGAAAAACGGATCGGCAAAAGTTTTCCCGGGATGAGTGATCAGAGGGCGAAAGACTCTGCAAAACAAAGCAACTCACTCTCAACTAACTTACATTTCAAACTAGTCACATCACATTACATTACATCTAGACATATGGTTCTGTTGTTAATATTTCGGTCTCACATGTGGTATAAGGTCAGAGAACCGCATCAGGAATTTACGACCTGCGTCTGCTATTCCGCGACCATTATAGCAATGTTCTATGTCAACAGAATACATTTTTGATTATGAATATCTTTGTTTAAATATCCGCATAACCCCTCTGAAGATGGCTCATGTGAGCCGAAAGCTTAGATCAAGGAACAGCTTAATAAAAAAAATATCCAAATGGACAATTTTCGTATTTATTTTCACCCGAAATTAAAGATGTTTAGAATGGCTCAGGATCAAACATACACATTCATTGTCTGTTATATTTAAGAATATATGTTTAAATATTTTTATTTATACATAATTATGTATATATATATATATATATATATATATATATATATATATATATATATATATATTATTTATACTTCATATATATATATATATATTATTTATACTTCATATATATATATATATTATTTATACTTCATATATATATATATATTATTTATACGTTATATATATATATATTATTTATACTTTATATATATATATATATTATTTTATTTATACTTTATATATATATATATATATTTATTTATTTATACTTAATTATATATATATATGTATTTATTTATACTTAATTATATATATATATGTATTTATTTATACTTAATTATATATATATATATATTTATTTATTTACACTTAATTATATATATATATATTTATTTATTTATTTATACTTAATTATATATATATTTACTTATTTATTTATACTTAATGATATATATATATATATATATATATAAATATATATATTTATACTTAATGATACATATATATATATATTTATACTTAATGATATATATATATATATATATATATATATATATATATTTATACTTAATGATATATATATATATATTTATACTTAATGATATATATATATATATTTATACTTAATGATATATATATATATATTTATACTTAATGATATATATATATATATATATTTATACTTAATGATATATATATATATTTATACTTAATGATATATATATATATATATATTTATACTTAATGATATATATATATATATATTTATACTTAATTATATATATATATATATATTTATACTTAATTATATATATATATATATTATTTATACATAATAATATACAGTATATTTACATAAATATATTACTTATATATTTACAGCAATAAAATATTAAGTATAAATACTTTAATTAACAAATATACATTTTTCGAAATAATTATCTTGTTCCTTGTCAATGCTCTTAATCCAGCATTTCCCGGTTAATCTAATTAATAGAAGTAACATTATTCAGTAGAAACTTCAGATCACGTCTCATGCAAATGTATATTTGTATGCACCTTTTTGTGGGCGTTCATTCTTACTTATCGGGCAATGGCTACTATATCAAAATAATATTCAGTCAGGTAAATTTGATTTGTTCGCGGGACGGACATTTATTTACACTTAAACGCAAACACATGATGGCTCTATTTCATCACGGAGTGACAGACAAGCGAAGATATTTACACGGATAGATAGACGCGGGCAAGGATGGGTACAGGGTTAGGGTTGTGCACGCCAATTGCCACGTCAGCACAGGTAACGTGTGATGCATAATGAGATAGATGCAGACAAACTGAGATAGATAATTAAAAGATTAACATAGGTAGATATGAAGCTACTTAGATAGATATATAATCAGATATATAAATGCATATATGTTGATATAGATATGTAGACAGATATATAAATGCACAAATGTTTAGATAGATATGTAGACAGATATATAAATATATATATGTAGATAGATATGTATTTAGTGTCTACATATGTATGTAGATATGTAGACAGATACATA
>OZ038499.1:56187483-56199983 GCA_964036315.1 Acanthosepion esculentum
AGCCTCTGAGAACTCTTCGAAGACATATTGAAAAAAATGTGTCATCATATTCGTCGTCACACTCTGGATTGACCAGTCAGTGTTGTTCAATGGACGAGCCGTACACACACACATATATCTATAGATAGATAGTTTGGTTTGTTTTACGGCATATCAACCTTCATTTCATGCTGACAAGGTTTTTATTACTGCTAATATTTTTTTTTAAATGTATTGCTTCTAATATATTTTCCTTCAAAATGTGTTACTGGTAATATTTTTTTCTTCAAAAATGTATGATAATATATATTTCTTTTCATAAATACATTGCTAGCAACATCCCCTTCCCCCAAAGTGCATTGCTGGCAGCATTTTTCTTCAAAAATTCATTGCTGGTAATAATTTTTTTTACAAAAATGTATTGCTGGTATTAAAACCTATTTTTACACTTTCATAGTGTTCTTATCCCCAGCTCGGTGGTCAGCCACATGCCCGGATCTGAGACCCTAACAGAGTGGACCCGGGAATACCAGCAATTAAGAGGTGGTTCCATGCTCCATAAAACCTCCCGACTAGAAGCCCCGCTGCTGGATGCAGTTTATCATCTTACCCAGGACGCGGATGCAGTCTATCGTCTTACCTAGGACGCAAATATATATATATATATATATATATATATATATATATATATATTGTATAAACTGTTAGATATTCAACTGAGATA
The DNA here is from genome assembly GCA_964036315.1 of Acanthosepion esculentum. Classification (NCBI taxonomy): domain Eukaryota; kingdom Metazoa; phylum Mollusca; class Cephalopoda; order Sepiida; family Sepiidae; genus Acanthosepion; species Acanthosepion esculentum. The sequence continues at coordinate 56,188,187 of OZ038499.1, forward strand.
CAATTCAAACACAGGCTAACGTTGATTTTCTTAATAACGTGATCAATATCCTTTAGATAGAATCACATAATGTGTATATTATGTTTTTTTCTGGCTCTTAGTGCAACTTCACGTAAACTGATAGACGCCCTGACACTTCTATTGTTTGCGCCTTTATATTTGCGGATATAAGGCACTATTTGGCCTTGCTTGATCGGCGCCGCCCTTTTTCACAGAGTCGGTCTAAAAACTACGTCTCATGTACCGACGGTTTCTCCTGCAAAGTGGGACGCAGGTTCGAATCCTGTCGGAGAACGCATATTTTCCTCTTAATAAGATTTCTCGAATATTCAGACCGGTAGAGGAAAATAAATAAATAAATATACTGTTTAATAAATAAACAGAGCGTCTACTCAAATATGGGTATCCACTAAAAATAGCGTTTTTAAAATGATAAAATGTGTCGGATTAATGAATTAAAAAAAGTCATTTCTTGTTTAGATATATACAGGGCCTGCAAAGTAGGTATACAGTATTATAATAGTGGTTCCAGGATTCTAGGATACTAGAATCTATTTCATTCATTAGCATCATCTATATATTAAATGCGAATGTGTCACCGTTTCACACTTTTTCGACTTTATTCCTAGAGGCCGTAGCCGAAACTATCATACCATCTTGGAATCAAGCCGACTCCGTGTGCAAATTAAAAACATTCTGGGCTGGTTCCGGACCCGCAATCCTGAAATTTTGGATTCCCAAGTTTTCATGACTGCGATTGTTTTCGGCAATGTTTTTACGTGATTTTTTTTTTAGACGAATTTTCTTGTACGATAACAATTTTTATAACTTGGGAATAAATTTGGGAATAGATATAAATTGCGAAAGTCACTCATGAAATAAAAATAATTGTTCGTAGGGAAAATAAGGACCTGCGTTCTTCAAATTGTCTTTAAATTAAGTGGCGACAGAAAAATTATCGTTGAACTTTTATAAGGTAAGCTTAAATATTAATGCAATATTTAAATACAGCGATCAATTTTGAGTTCCTCTGTAGCTTATCGTTGCCTATCGCATCTACTGCTCCCTAGCTATTGTGATGCAGGCCAAATCAAGATCCCTCCGCAGGAGCTAGCTTAAATGCCGCCTGATAGGGCGGCTTTTAAGCTAGTTTTTAATATTTTTATTTTCATAATTTTTAATACATTTATGATAATTTTTTAATAAGTAATAATACATGTTTTGCAGGTAAAGAGGAGTGTGGGGATGACAGGAACAATCAGTTAGGTCATTTGAGGGATTGATATGTTTATCATTGATATGTTATTATTGATATGTTTGTATAACTAATACAATATGTTTTGCGCCCACATTTTGTTTTGCTTTTATTACTGTACTAGCAGCATGGCCCGGCGTTGCCCGTGCTTGATTCAAAAATCGTACGACTCATACAGCAATCGTTATCACTTGACTTAAATTATTTTTGCCCTTTCCTTGCCTTTAAAGGAGTGCCCTATTCCGTGCTAATGTTGCTACATGCCTTACTTCTTGCCCATCTCACACTGCGAATTTTTTCTAAGCTCTATACTAAACATTAAATCTGTTACGAAAAAAGAACTAAACAAAATGAACACAAAACGATCAGCTTTAAAAAAATGGGGGGGCTCGTAACTGGCAAAACCGAATAGAAAAAGAATGTTAACAACAAATACTTTTTCACACCCAACGTAGTTCTGCGGAATCAGAAACAACGTTGAATTTATGCAAGCGAATGAGCCAATTGGGTTAAAGTGCCATGCAGATTAAAATTTTTCCCACTTGTGACGAATGCAGCTATCGATTTTTTTTGCATGTTAGCATGCTAGTTAACATTCGTGTCAGTCAGCTGTTGGCTCTCACGCTGGCCAATAGAATCTTCCTAGCTATTCGTGTCAGCCAGCTAGGCTCTCACTCTGGCCAGTAGAAAATGGCCGCAAACTTCATGAAAACTGCCGTAGAAGCATGAAAAAATCGATTATTTCCACTATCGATGGGAGTTGGGAAATGCAAACTTCCCACTAACTTGGAACATATGCATGTAAATTTTGGTGCAAATCCGTCGAAAAATGCGACCGTGCATTCGTTACACACACACACACACACACACACACATCCTGCCTGTTATAAGAGATACCTACTTTTGCACCCCTCCCCCTGTACAAAGAGAAGGCGATACGGTCAGACATAAACAGAAAGTAGTTGATTAAAAAGAATAATATACATCAAAACAACATAACATTGAAATGTGCCCACGCGTTCGCGCCTCTCTCTTTCCCCCTCTCTCCCTCCCCTCTTTCCTTCCCTTCTCTCCCCTCTCTCTACCCCTCTCTACCTACCCCGCTCATTCTCTCTCTACCCATCTCTCCCCTCCCCCTCTCTTTTAGACTGAGGTCATCAAGGGTAGTTGTTTCGTAAAGTGGACAAAGTTTAATGATTCAAACGTCGTTAAGCATCCGATGAACTGCGGGGAGAATGTGTCACTCGTTGTAATCTGTTGTAAAAAAAAAAAAAAACAGTTCGAGAAAGAAAGAAATTATAAAAGATGTGACGGAAGGGCTCAAAAAAATAAAAGATCATTTGAAAAAAAATAATAAAAAATAAAGAGTCAAGTTGCAAATGAAACGAAAACACGTATGCCTCGTGGTTGATACAATACTGCACGGTAGGCGCAAATACATCCGATCCAGTGCAAAGTTTATTTTAACACCTTCAAAAGTGAAAGAATTTGGAGCACAATAATTATTAATCAGTCAGTTATGTGCCATGCGTGATACACGCTTAGGTGATCATGTATCTTTCGCTATATGACTGACGAGGCAGATTTTTTCCCGCAGTAGTTTGCCATTTCTTTCTGCGGTACACCAGTTGCCATCCAAGGCTATAGAAGCCGGTCTGTCCTTCTATTTACCCATAGCTGGGGGGAGAAGAAGAGGATTCATACCTTTCCCAAGGGTATTAGCACGTAAGTGAATGTAATGGATTCGAACTCGACACTCGGATTTCTCAATCCGAGCCGCTATCCATTACTCCACCTTGCCTCTCTAATTATTAGCACTAACGCAAAAAATACAGCAAATAAAAATATTGAATCGAAATTGAATTGTTATGCAATAATAATCATAAATGTTCTGTTCAAATTCCGTTAGTTTCGAAGTTTTGTATAAAACTGAACATTTTTGCAATCACTATCTTACCTTTTGATTGAATCGTTTTTTACGGTTTGTCAACCATTTGCAATGAAAATATCTTTAGATATTAAGATTTTTTAGATAATGATTTAGTGATACACGTTTTACACTTTAACCCATAGCTGGGGGAGAAGAGGTGGATTCATACCTTTTCCAAAGGTATTTGCACGGAAATTTGCACGAACACAAATGGAATTGGAACTCGACTCTACGATTAACAATTCCCAGCTATTATGCATTACACCACACTCACATGCAAGCTACCAGCCCCTGGTTTTCTCAAACGATTACCCATCAAGCTACTAACGAGGTTCGACGTTGTTTAACTTCAGTGATCGTACGGGTTTCAGCGTGATGCGGGCGTATGGCAACTAATAATTGGTGCTTTGAGTCGAAGTAAAATCTATATTTTCGATGACCGATTTTCAAAGAACATATTCCCCATTTTGTGAGTTTGGCGCAAGACAATCTTCTTGCCACAATTTTCCTTACTTAGCCTTGTGTTATACAAAGCGATCTGAATAAACTAAGTTCAATCGTTTTGTGGCTAAAATGGTTGCGTATTTCCCGAAGGAGTCAGAAGTAAATGTAAAATATATTATCGAATGTTGATTTTCAAAGCAAGCAGGCCCACCTCGTTAGAAGGAATGGTGCAGCACAATCTTCCTACTCGTGATTCCTTCGTATCTGGCCTTGCGCTGTACTCAGGTAAATTTAACAAATGTCATTTAAATCCGTCTACCTCACGGCTAAAATAGTTGAGAATTTCGCACGCTTACAAAAAATCAGGTTTCTAACCCACGCAAGGCTGTAGAATTTTGAACGAGAATTTCTTTTTCTTGGTGCAATACAGTCTTCCTAATCCTGTATCTCCCAATTTGCTCTTCTACTGAACAAACATAAATATAAATAACGTTTCTTTTAATATTCATGTCCTTGATTGTTGGGTAATTACCCTTCAGGATCTATCTTAGGCCAAGGAGCAATCCCTTGGCAACACCCATTTCCTGTAAATTACATGCGACAGGATGTACTGGGTTATATGGTGCCAAGAACAAGGTTTAATCCTTGATCTAATTTTGGGGAAAACAGCGTAGTGCCCCACCGCAAAAAAGTGAACGTAATAGACGCGGTCAGAATTTGAACTCCACTCGCCGATTTCATTTTCTGTCCCGATAACCTTTACGCCACATGTGATAAATAAGACGTTAGATGGAAAAGGGAAAGTCAGGAGGAGGATTAAAAGAAAGCATGAAAGAGAAGAAAGAAAGAAAGAAAGAAAGGAGCATGAAAGAAAGGAAGGAGAATGAAAGAAAGAAAAGAAAATGAAAGAAAAAAAGAAAAGAACTCAAAAGGGAAAGCCCCAGAAAGAGGATTAAAAGAAAGAATGAAGGAGGAGAAAGAAAGGAAGGAGAATGAAAGAAAGAAAGGAAGGAGGAAGAAAAAGAAGAGAGAAAAGAAAGAAGTAAATAGCAGAAAGAAAGAAGAGGAGAAAAAAAGGAAAGAAGAAAAGAGGAGAAAAAAGGAAAGAAGAAAAGAGGAGAAAAAAGAAAGGAGAAAAGAGGAGAAAGAAAGTCGAAAAGAGAAAGAAAGAAGAAAAAAGGATAGAAAAAGAAAGAACAAGGAAAAGGAAAGAAAAATGAGAAAAGAAGGGGAAGAAGAAACGAAAGGAGAAAAAGCGAAAGACAAACAGAACGGAAAATATGGAGGGTAGAAGAAAGAAGGAGTAAAGGAATAAAACAAACGACCGAAAAAAAAAGGTACAATTAAATTTAGTGACAAGAAAGATAGTCTAAGAAACTAACGAATAAAATAAAAACAAAACAAATCATGCAAGCAATGACATTTATAAGTTAATCGAAAAAATACCTATGCTTGGCACGATGCCTAGGGACAGGGAAAGAAAGGAGAGGGGAGGGCGTTCAGTGACGGCACCTAATGCGGGTAAGAGAGAAATCGTTCATTTGTTTGTCTCGCTCTGATTTGTTTGTCGTTTGACGCACCAGACCACCAATCTATCCTTGTGAGCATGACTCAACGCGATGAAAGAATTATTCAATCCTCCAACGATGAACCTCAATTAGTCAAGTGAACATTTAAACCACACACACACACACACACACACACACACACACACACACACACACACACACACACACACACACACACACACACTTTCAGACAGAGGCATATTTATAAACTTAATAAACATATTTTTACAAGAAAGCAAAGCTCTTTAAGGAAATAAGTCGCAGTTACACAAAGGCGAAAAGGTTCGGAAGAAAAGTACTGATGTATAAGAATACACGTTTTATATGTGCTAATTATAGCTGTGTCTGCCTCTTCCAAAGATAGCCTGACTATCAAATATACGTGGCTATACACTAAGACTTCAGGTCGTAGGCGATATTGGCCCTCCACTTCCTCCTGTCCATTTTAGCTCTTAATAAGTTTTGTCTTTTTGTTATTTCTCCTAGACCCTGTTCCGTCATCCACTTGCTTAAGCCCGCAAGGTATGTCACGTGTTGCTTTCCCCTGTCCTGCTTTCCCTCTATCCGTCCTGTGAGTATTAAGTTTTCCAAGCCCTCCTTCCTCATTACGCGACCCAGAAATTTCAGCTGCCTCTTCCTGATGTTAAGTATAAGTTTTATCTTTGTTTGGATTCCCTCCAAAACCTCGTCGTTGCTCACATATTCGGCCCATGGTATCCTCAGCATTCTTCCGTAGAACCACATTTCTGTCGCTTTGAGTCTCTTCTTCATCTTTGAGGAGATTGTCCAGCATTCGCTGCCATAAAGGAGGACAGATATCAAGTTGGAGTTCAGTACTCTTTACTTTGTTTTCAATGAAATTTTCCTGTCTCGTAATACTCTGCTTAGTTTTTGGGCTCATCTTTTTACTGATGACCATGCATTCTGTCTTCTTATAGTTTATGTTTATTCTCTTCTTGCTCTCCTTCGCTACCTTCTGTAGGAGGTTTTGTAGTTTCCTTTCCGTGCCTGCTATCAGCACTCTCATCTGCATACCATATGTTGTTAAGATTGTGACCACCAATGAGGAGTTCTCTCAGAATTGCTTCGTTCTATAAGTTGAAAAAGTTCGGTGAGAAGACACATCCTTGTCTTACACCACTTTCTATTTTTGTATATCTGCTGAATTCATTTTTTATCCGAATGCAGGCGGTTTGCCACCAGTAGAGATTTTTGATTATTCTGTATATTTCCCGAAGATGTCAAGGATGCTGAGCACTCCAACAGATCTTTTTTGCGTATTTTATGTTCCATATCCTTTCAGGGCGTAGGCGATCAGGGCTCTCCATCTCCCTTTATCTCTTGCAGTTCTCAACAATTTCCTTCCCTCTGCTTCCTCCCCGAGACCATGTTCTGTCATCCACTTGCTTTTTCTCTTCACTCTCTTTCCCTCTATTCGACCCGTGAGTATCAGATTCTCTAGGCCCTCCTTCCTCATTATGTGTCCCAGAAACTTTTATACGACAGACAACTAAATTTCTCAAAATTTATATTGCCCAATAAATTAAATATGTAGAAATAGGCCCGGATTAGCTAGACATGTGAAATCTTACATTGTCTTATGGCAATCAAAACTAGATTTCAAAAAATGGTACATCACCGAATTTATAGGTCACTTGTAGATATTTCACTGATTTTATCGTATATACTCGTGTATAAGTCGAGTTCATGTACAATGCGGACTTTTGGGGGCATGAATTTTAACCCTTCCAGAAAAGATTTATCAGTGCATAGTGTAACCGGTAATGCATGATTTTTAACCTGTTCAAAAACATTACCTGTCTCTAGTGCGACCCGCTCTATTTTACGTAATTAAAACTTGCAATAAAAACTCGCCCTATACTCAAGTATACACGGCGTTCTTTGTTTTACATTTATTTTTAATTTTATATATAGTTCACTGAAATGTAATTTTGTGGTGCGGAGGTGTTGTGGTGTCCTCCCTCTAATGAGTCTATGTTGGACTCTCCCGCCTACTATAAGATTAGTAGGAGAGAAGGACTTGGGGGGAACAGCGCTCTAGCCTGTTCTACTGTCAAACTCTCTTCCTTGAGCAGAGAGGAACCCGAACGAGGCTTTGCCGTAGGGTAAACTTTCGTCCGGGGAGGTAGACAGGCCCTGAACCCGTTTATGCGGGTTCTAAGGGAATATTTTTCGCCGAGCCTACGAGCTCGGAGAACCCACGGTAAACTCGGCCTTGTGCCATATACATCCCTCCTTGGTGGGGGCTGTTAAATATTAACAGTTGAATATATCTGTTCGACTGTGCTGGTAAAACTCTCTGCCTTCGAGCAGAGAGGATCCCCAGATGAGGCTATGTCGAAGGGCAGTTTCTCGTCTCGGGAAACAGCTACCCGACCCCGTTTTATACGGGGTCTATGGGGAATTATTGGCCGAGCCTACAGGCACGGATTGCTCCACATTAAATTCGGCCTTGTGCCACATCCTACCTAGTGGGGAGGCTGGTAAATATAACAGTCGAATAGATTGAACGCTAGGTCATCCGACACACTCACTAGTCGTGCAATACTCTTCTGTTGTACTTACTGTTTAATATATGATATATCTGTAACACTTGTTTTGTTATTTCTTTAAGCATTTACTTGGTCACAACATCTTGAGACTCTTTAAAGGGAGGTCACCACGTAAGTAGGTAAGATTTTATGTAAAACTCCTGAAACATATACATTAATTGTAAGTTATTTTAATGGTTAATCGTATTTGAGTAGACGCTCCGTTTATTTATTAAACAGTATCCTGGTCATCGACGCATTCTGTAACCGAGAGGTCCTAAGCATGTTAGATCTAAAGACGGTTTCCCCTAGGGGAACGCAGGTTCGAATCCTACCTAAGGGTATTTTTTTTTCTCTAATAAGATTTCTCGAATTTTCAGGCTAGTAGATAAAAATAAATAAATATACTGTTGAATAAACAAACGTTTATAAATAAGTTGTCTGATGATCGCAGAAGCGTGAAACCCAGGGTTATAAACTCATATTCATATTACTTATAATGTTACCTCTATCACTTATATTCGACGCTTTGCACTGAGCACCACTCATATAGAATAATATATATATATATATATATATATATATATATATATATATATATATATATATATATGAGAGAGAGAGAGAGAGAGAGAGAGTTGAAGATCAAATGTAGATCGAATATGGATAGGAATCCGACAAAATGATAAAATAAAATGAAGAACAAGTTGGAAACTTATTTCAATCTAACATGTTTTACTTGCATCAGTAGATGGAGCTTAATAAATGTGAAACATGTCACATTGAAATACGTTTCCTACTTGTTCATCATTTTATTTCATTATATATATATATATATATATATATATATATATATATGTGTGTGTGTGTGTGTGTGTGTGTATATATATATATAGGAGATTTAATCCGGACAATAATCGATACAAAAATCAATTCAAATGCCAGAGTTTATCAAATTAAATATCTACAGTGCAATAACATGTACATTCGGGAGACATCACGTGATCTAAAAACCCGCATCCAGGAACACAAAAGAGATTTGCGATTAGATAGACATTCAACCTCTCTTGTTTTACACCGCAACGACGTAGGAAATAACTTTAATTTTCACCAATGCCAGCCTTATTAAAAATGAATATAACCCTTTAAAGAGAAAATATTATGAAAACAAATTTATAACAATGCTACCAACTATTAATACGTTTAAAAAGCTACATTGCATTGCAATTTTTCTACAGATCTATTATTCATGAATCTAACTTATCTCTTTCTAATACATAAAAATCAATGAAGATCTATACAAAATACACACGAGATATACTTTAATGAAAAATCAAGCCAAAAGAAATTAAAAAAAAAACATCCTGCAGCGTCTCACTAACTTTTACACACTTTAGCATTTAGAATGATTCTCACATATATTTAGATATTATCTGTTACTTCATTACACGTATATAACCAAATACAACATACCATAAATCTGCGTCTCTTTGCTTTTTATCATTTATAATCATATCTATCTGGATCTCTGACGAAGCTTTAATAAAGGGACACATGTTAAGTTGAAATCTGTTCCCTACTTGTTCTTTATCCTATCATTTTGTCGGATTGCTATCAATACACAGCGTATATTTGATCTTGTCTTCATATATGACTATATAAAGCACTGTATATTGAGTGATGATGGTAGTAAAACAATACCCAATATATAATAAATGCTAAAAAAATCTACATAACCCAAATTTACTAAATAAAAGAAATGATTTAATGGCCATATGTAGACATTAAAATAAATATCTTTTGAAAAACGTTGAACCGGACTGAGTTCAGTACTTGCCGACAACCCTCATGTTTACAACATTTTTATTCTATTATATATTCATTTACTTACATTTTTAAAGCAGACTTAGACGTATGAATGTATCGTTGCTAATATCTATGTCTATTCTTATTTGCATATATGTATGATTGTCATTTAAGATATACGTAATTTTGAACATATGTACATATTGTTATTTCTTTTAAAGTATGGATGTGTAGTTATATGTATATGTAAGCATATGTGATTACATGACTCGTATGTGTGTGTATATATATATTATGTAACGTTTATATCAATTATAGTCAAGATATATACATTGGGAGTTACCTATGTATACACAATTATATAATGTCTGAATATGTGCATATATATTTTATGTGCTTGTATATATATATATATGTGTGTGTGTGTGTATACATGTACATTTGTGTGCGTGCATGTGCGTATATATATATATATATATATATATATATATATATATATATATATATATATATGAAGAAATATAGTCTTAAAGTGTGCTATATTTATGGGATAAAGTGCTCAATATCAGAGATAGAGCGTGTGTAAATATCAAAGTGGACATGGAAGTCACCACTTCGAGGCGACAGACTGTCGCCTCTAAATGCTGACTTCCATGTCCACTTTTATATATATATATATATATATATATATATATATATATATATATATGATTTACTAAGCGTTGCTTAGATCTGGCACACGGCCAAAAGGACGGGGCGCCTAGTGCAGATCGAATTCACCATCCAGTCGCAATTGATCTAGCGAGACAAGTTTCCTAAATATTATACCAAATCAAACTGCCCTTGGATTATATATATATATATATATATATATATATATATATATATATATATATATTTGAACGATAAAAATTATTAGAAAAATCAATTAAAATCTTCAGACACACTGGGTTGTAGATTAATATTCTTATGCTTTTATTATTATTATTTCATTTATATATATATATATATATATATATATATATATATATATATATATATATATATATATATATATATATATATATATGTTTGGGGGAGGGGTCAAGGTATTTCCATTTTGTTTTTTATACAATTTCTCATGCGATTTAATAATTTTTTTTCCTTTTCAGATGATAAATTATATAAAAACTGTCCGAATGTTCTTTTTATCCGAGCGCTTTCGGCTATATATTTAGCCATTTTCAAGGATTCAATATTTTAACTATTAAATAAGACATAGTTTGTTGCATGTATGTTTTCTAAAATGTTTTCATTTTTCAAAACCCGGTCAAAATATTGTGTCTATGTTCATAGTTGATAATATTAAGTGTTGGTCTTTTGTTTTTATTAATAAGGCTTCCATTATTTTTAACCTTTTTTTTTTTTTTTGCATGTAGATGATGCTATTATATTTGTCTTGACAATAAGTATGTTACGAATAGTGTCCGGTAGGTCTCCATGAATATTTAAATGAGATCTAATTGAGCTATGGTCAGAAAGGTGTAGAGTGAGTCTGCGTGTCAAACATGTTGTAGTGTGGCCTATATAATTATTTATGAATATTGATTGATCAGGAATACAATTCCTTAATGTGCATTTAAATTCGTAAATAATATTTGCCCTATTTTAATTTTTTAATTTAAGAGGTGATATATATATATATATATATATATATATATATATATATATATATATATATATATATATATATATATATTAATTAAAGTGAGATTCGCCCTTTACAAGGGCCACTTGAAGTAGAGGGACTATTTTGTGTGTATAGGAATGGAAGATAAACGGTTAACTCTGGCCTTGAACATGTTAAAATTGTAGTGATCGGGAAAACCTCTTGTTGGTAGTCGATGTTTGCAATGGTTCACTGGAAGAAGCTGCTCGTGTGGAACTTACTTCACACCTATGGAATACGGAGGGAATGTTGGTGGTTTGCTACTATGAAAAAGTATGGGCAAAGGTATGAATCTTCTTCTTACCTTGGCAAAGGTATGAATTCTCTTCTTTTCCTCCCAGCTATGGGTAAATAGCAGAACAGACTAGGTTCTATAACTTTGGGTGTCAACCGGTCTAGTAGGCCCTGTATATGAGTGTATATTTAAAAACTCTGAATTCAAAACTGGCCTGGAGCGGGTTGAGCTCCATCAGGCCATCTTGCCCCAAAAAAACACTTCTACTGCGGCTGCAGTACACATGGGGCCCCTACGAT
>OZ038499.1:56202483-56219983 GCA_964036315.1 Acanthosepion esculentum
ACCGTCATATCTGAAAACCTGGAAAAAAGAAACTGTATTTGTTTAGTGTTTTTTAAAACACACACAGACACAGATATATATATATATATATATGTGTGTGTGTGTGTGTGTGTGTGTGTGTGTGTGTATGTTTGTGACGAGTTGACCGAACAATTACACAAAGGTTCGTCTGCGAGACTCTAGCGTAGATGTAATGAATATAACATCGGCTACGTGAATTTATATTTGCAATAATCATATTTATATATATATATATATATATATATATATATATATATATATATATATATAATAGACTGTTTGACCAACACAAGGAATGTTAATAAACTCATGTTAAAAAGATTTATAAAAAAACAAATGAAAACTACAGACAAAAGTTCATTTTCTCCATCAAGACATTCATTTCTGTAGTTTACTGCTACCAGCAAGCAGAAACATTTTTTTCTCCCGATGATGGCCATGTTGGCCGAAACTAGTCCAGGAATCTAAATGAAATAATAATAATAATAATAATAATAAAAACATAAGAATATTAATCTACAACCCAGTATGTCTGAAGAGTTTAATTAATTTTTTGAATAATTTTTAGCGTTCAAAAAAAAAAATATATATATATATAATTACTATAAACGTTATATGTAGTGGGTACCCGTGTTTTAATATATATCCATCTTTTTAAATAGCCACATTAATATCCACCGGCCTAGAAATCAAAAGTCTTATTAAAGTAAATCTGCCTCTCGGCAGACCCTTGATTTGTTGTAATAGCTTCCTGTAGCTTAATGTTAAAAGTACGCCTAGCCTCTACCTGGTTTCTCAGACTAAAAAAATGAGTCAGTTTCCTGTCGGGAGGCACATTCTCTTTAATAAGAATTTCGATCTCATTAATTCCACTGTTTAAAATAACAGGAGGTCTTGCGGGATACTAGTATGTTTGGGTAAATATTAGTCGCCATTATGTTGGGATATCACCTCTTTGGTTGCGATGTATATAGATATTTTATAGTAAATATTTATGGGCTCCTGGAATATTTATCCCGCAAATAATATTGGCGAACTCATGTGAATCCCGGAAAAATAAGAAACAAATGTGATAGTGATTTGCATGGGTATTTTTCTTGGTGAGAATAATATGTAGAACAAAAGTTCCAAACCACTGGTCATTTGTGTCCTGGTATTATTATAAATATTAGCCTAGTTCCTGGATAGCCGTCACCTATACAGTACCTCCCCTTTGCACTAAAACGAGAGCAGATTTTGGATTACTGTCTACGCTGATATGCTGATGAAAGTTAGTAATTGTATTACCATTTTTGCACTTACCTTTTCAACAGTAGAATTTGCGCGTGGATTCTACTAGGTGTCGCTAAAGTCTGGAAACCTAGGCAAAAATACATATTTTCAAGAAATGAAATTTTCAACATTTTATTGAATCGGAATATTAACAGATAACATCTTCAATATGATTTCCATCATTTGTGATGCAAAGTTTGATGCACTGTGCAAAAAGCACGTCAGTTTTAGCACATTCACTCTTTATTCGTTCAATCAAGTGTGCTGTATCAGTGCTTTTCACTGACTAAACCTTCTCCTTTAGCATACACCTGCAAAACCATGTTTAATTTGTGGAAATAAAAAATATAGTAAATAAGATTTTTGTCTATCAACGTGCTTCTAAAAAACAAAAAGTACAATTACTTTTTATCCAATTCTACAGATATTCTCAAGAAATTAAAATCTATATGCGATCATTGACTATGCTGCTCTCGAAAGCCGTTGGTACAGATTTCAATATTCGATTCTCTAAATAGGTTTCCATTTTAAATAATATAAAGGAACAAAATAGATGTCCAGGAATAAAATGGCTCCCATTTTGAATAAATAAATAAACTCGCGGTGTAACAGATTGAAAATAGATTCCCTGAAAACAAATCTGACTCCTTAGCATAAAACCTTCCTCTTATTTGCTTTAACTGGGCCCGCCCGGTCGAGGTTGACAATGATTGTAATAAACATTTAGTGATGCTCGGGCAGATAAGGTATGCATGATATGTGTCTGGAAATATAGACAAAAATGTATATTTTCAAGAAATGAAATTTTCAACATTTTATTGAATTGGAATATTAACGAATAAAATCTTCAATATGATTTCCATCATTTGTGATGCAAAGGTTGATGCGCTTTGCAAGATTCACGTGAACTCGATGGAATAACTCCACATTGCCGTTAATTTTAACACATTCACTCTTTATGCGTTCAATCAAGTGTGTTGCATCTGTGATCTTCATTGAGTACACCTTCTTTAGTATACCCAGAAAAAGAAGTCAATTCTTTCTTCTTTTGACAAAACCATGTTTAATCTGTGGAGGTAAAACAAAATATAATTAATGAGATTTCCTGTGTGACCAGACTTTAGGGACAGCCGGTAGTGCTGAAAAGGCCATTCCGGTAGAAAAAAAGAATCCATTTTCTCATTATCATTTAAAATTAGAACACATCCCTGTTTTGAAGGAATGATCTTCAAAGTTTCTATGTAGTTTCGGCTATTTTAAAAACTTTGTTTTATTTTTAAGCCCAGTTTCAGACATTCCAGTACAATTCAGTATCATGTCTATACAATTTGGCACAATCGATTTTCTCTCATTTATAGCTTGTTGGTCGATGCAGGAAATTCATCGACTGAATTGGAAGCGGCTAAAAATAATCCGTTTAAATGTAGTACTTTTTTTTATTTTGTCCATTTTTTTTATTCATTTTTAATTAAATTTTTGAACAGACACTCTCGACATATTTTCAGTTGTATATCTCACTTGACAAAAATGTCTTTCGGAAGAGACTAATACGTCTGCTATTCATTGAACTCGGCTACCTCTCACCCACTTCAAACCCCCTTTCCGACAAACATATATATATATAAAAAAAAGTTTCGAAATATTTACATTAATCGGAAGTATTAGGTCATTTGCCTGAAGTTCCACGTCAGTGTCTTCTGCGAAAGAGGTTTGTCATTTCTCTCTGCTAATGAGTCAATGAAACAAGACCGAATTATCGTATGTTGTTTTGTTTTCTCGGTACAACAATTAGTCATGGTGGGTACAAGATATTAGATATATTTTCACATAATCTACCTTCCTTCAGTACTTCGATGGGTGACCAATTGGGAACACCTGGTGCTAAAAGCTTGGATGTGCAGGTGGTGCAATGGATACCATTTCCTATCCTTCTCTCTCTCTCTCTCTCGCCTCCTTTCTATCTCCCCTCCTTCTCTCCTTTCTCCTCCTCTCTCTCCCTCTTCTCTCTCTTTCCCATCCTTCTCCTTCTCTCTCTTTATATCACCCCTCCTTTTGTCTCTCTCTCTGGCACCCCCTCCTTTTTTCTCTTTCTCTCTGTTTCCTCTCCTTCTCTTCCCAGGTTTGGGTTAATTAGTAGAACTGGTATCAGTAAAATCATTATTATCTCCAAAAAAATTCTCACAATTCTTACAGTTAAGCAACGTTGAGCCTAGATGGGTGACCGCTTGAGAACACCTGGTGTTGTAAGCTTGGACCTGTGGGTGGTGCAATGGTTAACATTTTTCTTCCTGCTCTCTCTTTTCCCCATACTTCTCTCTCTCTCTGTTTCTCTCTCGTCTTTCTCTGTCTCCCCTCTTTCTCTCTGTCTCCTCTCTTTCTCTCTTTCTGTCTCCCCTCTTTCTCTCTCTCTCTCTCTTTATCTCCCCTCCTCTCTGTCTTTCCTCCTTCTCTCCCCAGCTTTGGGTTAAGTAGTATGACTTGTATCAGTAAAATCATTATCTCAAACAAATACTTACAGTTAAGCAACGTTGAAACTGGTCAGTACCTAAATGGGTGACCGCTTGGGAATACCAAGTGTTGTAAGCTTGGATATGCAGGTGGTGTAATGGACAACATTTCTCATTCTTCTTTCTCTCGTCTCATTCTTTCTTTTTCCCCCTCATCCTCTCTTCCCTCCCTCCCTTCTTTCTCTCTCTCCCCTCCTTCTCTCTCTATGGTTTAATTAGTAGTACTTTTATCAGTAAAATCATTATCTCAAAAAAAAAAATCTTACAATCTAAAACTATTTTCTGGCTTTAAAATAACCTGCAAAGGGTTGATAAACCGTAAAAAAACAAATCAATTAATCAAAACAAGTATGTGAAAGATACTGGAAATTCAATATTCGATGTTACACAGCAACAAAATAAATTTTGTATAAATGCCACAACCGCGAAGTATAAACGTTAAAGTGAATCCCCAAAACAACCTCAAATTCAACTCATTTATCCAACAAATTAGTGAATGCTAAAAGTAACTCCGAAAAGCATGCTTCTTTTAAAATTATCTGATGATTTAAATTCTCTAAACAAATTCTATTCTTCTTTTTCTTCTATTTGACTTCTTGCTGACTTGTATATAATTATAGTGTTGCTGTTTTCATCTTGAAGATAGATATGCCATGTCTCTTCAAGATGTCGGTAAATATGACTCTCCACAAATTCCTATATTTTGTTGCTCTAAGTAACTTTTACTCTTTTATCGTCATTATTTGTCCTTGTTCTGCTATTAATCCTAGAACACTAACCATGGGTATATAGTACCCAGCGCAAATTTTCCTATTTTTAATTACAATTTTCAGTACCTGATTTTCTTACCCAAATAATGTTTTTCAGTTCCTATTAATGTTAACTCAAAGTACAAAGTTTGAAGTACCTGCATGTAAAATATTTCAAATAAAGATTTATATTTAATATTTTTTTTTTATATTTTCAAAATCGGGTATGATATACCCATGGTTAGTAGTGGTGTAACTTTAATTGATGGTTAGTGTTCTAGGGTTAAACTCGTTAAGTATTTGATTCGTTGTTATTGTCAGGTTATTCAGTGAGTGTTAAATTCTCACAGCCTTCTTTCTTCGTTACGCGTCCTAAAACTTTCACCTGTTTTTTTTTTCTGATTGTTAGCCTACTTGTTTATATTTTCTTTAAAACATGCTTATTATTCGCATGTTCTGACCATGGTATTCTAACAATAGATGTAACCCTAACTTACTTCCAGGTACATTATTTACATTATTCGGACTATTGTCCTCATCTTTGTCGCCATATTTATCACAGTGTTTCGGCCGTTGTACGCTCCGGCTTTCTTCAGGTGGTTGGAATGTCGAACTGAACCTTTTATTTCGCTCACTGGGGTAGACTGTTCTAGTTCCACGTGCCATGTTTAATGGATGTCAGTTATCAGTTATCTCCTGTTAATTTCCCTCTGAAAGTTCTCCACTGCCTTAACCGGGTATTGAACTCACACTCTTTGGGTCCTGTCACTAGATCTAACCAACGCCTTTATCCATTGTGCCATGTCTCTATTTCTTGACACCTTCTCTTACATTCATACCACACGCCACATTCGGAATTACCGTTTAGCGTGAAACCTTCTGCCTTGTGTGGTTCTTGAGTCTTGTGTTGTATGAACTTTAATATCGCAAATATTTTAGAAATGCAAGAATACCATTCAGTATATCGCTATCAGATTTCACGTATTACTTATGGGATGTACCTGGCAGATTGATAAAGAACGAAGATTATTGGCTGCCAGCATGGGGGGATGTAAGCTATTTACATGGTTATTTTAGTCTAAATCATGTAAATAGGATTTCTATTTATACCGAACAAATCAGATTAGAGTTGTATGCTGGTTTAATGAGCAAGAAAATATGAAGATAAACATTCTGACAAGTCGGAAGTTTCTAGGAATATTTAGAAAAGCTTTCAACCTTGTAGCCTCGAAGCAACATTGGCCTTGACTTTTGCATAATCTCTAACCAGTGTCTTAACTTGTAACCACACACACATACATACATATATATATATATATATATATATATATATATATATATATATATATATATATATATATATATATATTGAAATAAAAAAAAATATATATATATATATATACTGAAATAAAAATAAAAGCAGACCACTTTAAGGCTCCATATAATAAATTATTTCACCACAGCCCTTTTAAAGGACCGCGGATCATCAGACTTTACTTCCAAAGGTTGAAACGGATTACCTAGTTTTTCGTAAACTAAATACATACATATATATATATATATATATATATATATATATATATATATATATATATATATATATATATATATATATATACAGTAGCGGCCATAATTTAATGAACGGAAACAACAAAGACATAAATATGTGTATTACTTAAAAAGTCATGCATGATTAGAAATGAAATTTTTACCGAATAAAGATTAGGGTGTAATGCATGAATATTATACAAATTTACATAATAGTTTTTTTTTAAATAAAGATTAAATGGAACAAAGGAAATAAGCTACTGGACAAAAGTTAAGGAACGATCTTGTTAATACTTGATTGTGAACAAAATATCAACAAAATTTAATATTTGGTAAACATCCCCTTATTTTCAATGACTTCTCTGCATCATCGACCACATGATCTAATTAATTTCTTGCAAAAATCAGCAGTGATTCCCTCCCATTCGTCTTTCAATAACTCCCATAGGTGATCCTGGTTTTTCGAGTTTCTTTTCTGAGCCCTTTCTCCAATTATCTCCCAAACATTTTCTATTGGATTCAGGTCAGGGCTCTGGGCTGGCCACTTCATTAGCGTGATTCCTTCTTCTTCAAATAAAACCATAACCTTCCGAGCCTTATGACAAGGTGCATTGCCCTGCATGAAAATAGGAGATTCATAAAGATTATGGTGTAATCTTGGTACCACATGCTGCTGAAGAAGCCTTTTGTAAATCTCAGCATTGATATTGTCATGTACGCAGATGATAGGGCCAACTCTTGCAGATGAAATCATTCCCCATAGATTCCGGGATAGTTGCATTACTACAATAGGGTCTAGAAGAATCGCTGTCCAGGATAACTTTCATTTCACTATCTGATAAGAAAGGTGTGGATCAGTTCAAAAATTTAGCCAGAGACACTGTAACTTTTCGACTTATGAAGAAGACGTGTATTCCAAACTCTGTCGAAAGATTTTAGAGATGTGCAAAGCAACAACCGAGCTTCACCATTCTTATCCAGACTTTGATAGACTCTGTCTCTAATTTGTATCTAGATACATTGTATTTATTTTCATTTTTTTCTTGTTGAATTGTTCACCTATATTGCATATGATCCATTATTGTACATAATTAGATTACAATAAAATTTGAATTTTATATGAATACTACCTTGTGACAATTAAGATGTAGTAGAGTTGGGGGCGATCATATCATAGATTCGGGGTGCATGAGGCCCTTGCACCTGCCCCCCCCAAAAAGAATATTTTGAGCAAGCCTTTAAAAACTTCTTTTAGCGTAACTTATTGTAAATGAACAAATTATTTCTGTTTCAATTTCACACTGAATAAGAGTCCTTCTGTATTGTGCACCTACCAATTGACATTTCTTTTATCATTTCACTCCAAGCAAGGCAATAAAGCCACTAAAACACAAGGGGGTTACTGAGTGCGAAAGAATATGCGAAAAAGAAAACATATCAGGAGAGAGAATAACAGAAAACTTGGAATGCAATGGTCTATTATGACATGTCTCTAATTTATATTTAGATACATTGTATTTACTTTAAATTTTTCTAGTTGAATTGCTCACCTATATTGCATAGGATCCATTATTGTACATATTTATGTCATAATAAAATTTGTATTTTATATAAATACTACCTCATGAAAATTGAGATGTAGTAGAGTAGGGGGGTGGCTATCATGGGGTATCTAGCACGTCTCATAGATTCGGGGGAGGGGATGCCCGAGACCTTTACACCGACTCTGATCATGACGAAACGGCATGTCCACGAATTGCAATACGTTTCGACAAGTGACAAGTCAGTTTACAAACAAAATAGAAAATGGAAAAATACAATAAAAAAAAATTTAAGACAAACCTTGTCGGTTTAATTTAACAAAACTTGTTTTGATGATTTTTTTTTTCTGCCTTTTAGGCCGATGGAATAAATTCGAAAATGCATAATAATAATAATAATAATAATAATAATAATATTTATTGTATATTATTAGGTCATTAGAGGGAACAGAAAAGCATGAGAAAAACTGTTAAAAATCGGAATTTTCGGACACGCCTGTGACATAAAATTTGTTTAGCGCATGCGTAGATTTATTTATTTGAATAACATGCAATAAATATTATCACTCTGTCTTTTCAAATTTCTCTCAAAAGCCTACTATACCTAGAATCTGTAAGAAGCATACGTGAGCAGTCTTTCTCCCATGGCCGACTACTCCCTGTCACAAATCGACCATGGTGAGATTCGAACTCGGCTTTCATGGGAGCGTTCTAAGCCCACGGCCGTGTGCGTGTGTGTGGGGGGGGTGAGTGTGTGTGTGTGGATGGATGGATGGATGGATACCAGATCATTATTCGAACATAAATTGTTAAATATAACAGACAACGAACTTCAGCCGTTGTAAGCTTCATATGAGTGTTTTAATCTCAGGATTTGTGAGTAGCGGCGCTATATCGAGTCCTCGGTGACGAAGAAGAAACTAAATAGTTTCTTCTTCGCCACCGAGGTCCGTTGGTACAGTTGGTATGACGCTTGTGTTGTATCGAAACGGTAGTGAATGCGTACTGCTGATGAGTCCCAAAAATAGGACGAAACAGCCGTCCAGTGCTTTCTGCATTCTGTTAAGGATTCTTCTGGACTTGATGAATTACTATAATGATTCGCCTAAATCCCCAAAATTCTATTACTTATATACACCTATACTTGGCTACATTCATAATACATTTGTCGCTGCAATGTTCCCTAGTATCGTTGGAGGACATGTCTACGCGTCAGTTTTCTTGACATGTTCAAATAACCCACGTACCTCCAGATTTTATTTTTATATTTTAACGTAGATCTGACGTTTATTTCGTTAATTTAGACATACCCATAAGTATAGTTTTTATTCTGACCTTATGCCTCCCCACCCCGCTTTAACTTCCGAAAAGAGGTAACGATTTGTTTTTAAATTTCCCTAATAAATAATTTTTATCACAAGTTATCTACCATCGCCTGAGGAAGTAGTACTGAAACATGAAAGTTTTTGTGTAGCGATGTAAAATTTTTATATTGAATTTATTATCATAAAAATGTCATATATATGGTGTTTCACAATTTTTGAAGCAAAATGAGCGGCCACAAATGAATGACCTCAAATGAGTAATGGAAATTAGATTTATTGAAAGGTAAAAGAATAACATTTTAGGATTTGCAACTATTTAGTCTCGAAGATGAACCACAAATGTCAAGAGGTGTCCTAAAGTACTTGCTCCAGATGTCCGCTATTCAGTTGAAGGCACTGTTGAATGAAAATTTGCGGATAACGCGTGCACATTCCTCTTGGGTGATCGCTTGAATCTTCTCAATGATGGATGCCTTCAATGCAGCAATAGTGCGAGAGTTGCTCTGCTAGATGTTGCCCTTGAGGAACCTCCAGAGAAAGAAATCAGGCGAGTGAAGTACCCATTTCAAAACTTTTCACGGAGCCAGTTTTCTAAGTGAAAAACGCCAGTCTATATACAAAATCAGATTTCCTGCCCCGAGTTTTACCTGGACTCGAACACCAGTCACTTGTACTAGAGGTAAATTTGCAAATATATCAGCCAATAGTCGGCCCAAACATTCATTCTCTCTTTCTCTCTCTTTCTCTCTCTCTCTGTCTTGCTTGCTCTCATTCTCTTTCTTTCTCTCTCTTGTCGGTTTTTCTCACTCTCTCTATTCTCTTTCCCCTCTCTCTCTCTCTCTATTCGCTTTCTTCTCCTAATCTCTCTCTAGTCTCTTGTTTCTCCTACTCTCTCTCTCTCGGTCTCTCTTGCTACGCACTTTTTTCTCCTACTCTCTCTCTCTCTCTACGCACTTTTTCTCCTACTCTCTCTCTCTAGTCTCTTTTTTCTCCCACTCTCTCTCGCTAGTCTCTTTTTTCTCCCACTCTCTCTCTCTGTGCAGAGTCTTTTTTCTCTCTCTATTTAGTCTCTTTTCTCTCTTTCTCTCTCTCTGATTAGTCTCTTTTTTATCTATTTATCTATCTAGTCTCTTTTTTCTCTGTCTAGTCTCTTTGTTCTCTCTGTCTCCAAAGTCTCTTTATTCTCTCTCTTTCTCTCTCTCCAAAGTTTCTTTATTCTCTCTCTTTCTCTCGCTCCAAAGTCTCTTTATTCTCTCTCTTTCTCTCTCTCCAAAGTCTCTTTATTCTCTCTCTTTCTCTCGCTCCAAAGTTTCTTTATTCTCTCTCTTTCTATCTCTCGAAAGTCTCTTTATTCTCTCTCCAAAGTCTCTTTATTCTCTCACTCTATCCAAAGTCTCTTTATTCTCTCTCTCTGAAGACTCTTTATTCTCTCTCTCTCTCTCTGAAGTCTCTTTATTCTCTCTCTCTCTGAAGTCTCTTTATTCTCTCTCTCTCTCTCTCTCTGAAGTCTCTTTATTCTCTCTCTCTCTCTGAAGTCTCTTCAGCTTTTCTTTCCCTCTCTCCCAAGTCTCTCTCTCTCTCTCTCTATTCTCTAATCTCTTTCTTTCTCTCACTCTCTCTCTCTCAAGTTATTTCTCTCTCTTTCCCAAGTCTCTTTCTTTCTTTCTCTCTCTCAACTCTTTCTTTCAACTCTCTCTCTCTCTCCTCTCTCTCTCTCTCTCTCTCTCTCTAATACGGAAGAATAAAGTCTGGGCGATTAATCAATTTTATGCGTATTCATGGTGAAAGGTCGTGCTGACATTCGATCTTTATTGGATACAGTTGTGTCTTGTGCCGTCTTTTATTAAATTATTATTATTATTATTATTGTTGTTGTTGTTGTTGTTGATGAATATCATTAAGAGCAATAAAAGGAAGAAAATTGCAACTTTCATTAGAGATGAATGAAGCAAACTGTCTCAAAAGGTTTATAAAAATAAGCACGACAGAGTAGGAACGGTCATACATTAAGAACTATGCAAACGATTTGAGTTCGACCTTGCAAATAAATAATATCACTACAAACCAAAAGCTATCGTAGAAAATAAGAGAAAAAAACAGTCTACTCTGCGGACCATCACATCTTGGCGAGAAAACCGCGACAAGACCAATAGGTAAGAAATAAAAAGGATCAGTTGTACATAGCTGCGTCAGTGGACGACAGGGTATAAACAAAGGAAGGTATAAAAAAATGTAATCGATTTAGAAATTTGGGTTTCCCGAAAAACAATTCATTTTTAGACACCAGTACTCAGAAAGAAATAGCTGATATTCCTGTGACATACAATGAGGAAAGGGGACTGGGGAATTTGATAATATTATAATTATGAATATACAAGAAAAGAAGAGGGTAAAAAAACAAAAGATTCCGAATAAAAAACAGGAAATCCGAAATTACCATGACCTCACTCGAGAGCAGAAAATACAACTAGAAAACATGGTTAGTATTGAAATCTGAAGGTGATAAATCTAAAGAATAGACAGCATATGAAAGAATTATCAGAATTCATTTGTCTTCTGTCATATTTGTAATAAGTGAGTGACGGTTAGCATGCAGAAAATCACATTGTCGACTCCCTAACCCATAAAAGGTATTTTTTTAATTCCAATATGCCATTCCAACGTGCCAATTGCTCATTGTAGCGGTTTGTTCAAATTCCTGTAGTTTATTATAAAAAATTCCCTTCCGATTCCACCAAACAGAATATTTCTTTTTCTCCAGTAGATGCCATTTAAGAAACGATGGTATAGGTTGTTTTGGACCTCGCTACGATTTCCTTTGGTTTAGGTTTCCCGAGAGAAAAATTCATTTTTCAGCGCCAGTACACAGAAAGAGAGGCCGATATTTCTGAGACGCATAACGAGGAAAGAGGCCTTAGAGAATTTTATATTATAATTATAATAATGCAAGAAAACAGTGTTTTCATATTTTTGTGGGTTGATATACTTTGAACCCCTGCCCCTAGCTATGGGTTAAATCGTAAAGTTTGCCTGTCAATCAGTCCAGAGAAACCCTGAATTCAGAACAGTAGAGAAAAATCACACTTTTACTTTGAATCAGAAAGAGAAGGTTGAAATTTGAGGAAAGAGTTTGGAGAATTCGACACTCACAGAACATATTGAAAGTAAGAGGGAAACAACGTGTAATATACCTAATGAGCTTGTGTAAATGGATGGCAGAAAAGGGAATGAGGGGGACTGCTTAGAGTTATAACAGATGGGGGTTGCGGAAAGCTATGATCAACTACGCCAAGTTATTTTGTTAAAATATACTTTTCGGTATCGACCAAGAAAGATAATGTTTCTTCCTTTCTGTGTGTTGACGAATCGGAGAGCCGAGTTTGAATTCCAGTCGAATGCATCACATTCACTTACGTGTTAATACCATTGGGAAAGGTATGAATCCTCTTCTTCTCCCTCCAGCTATGGGTAAATAGCAGGACAGACTAGGTTCTATAGCCTTGGATGGCAACTGGTCTACCGCAGAAAGAAATGGCAACCTACTGCGGGAAAAATCTGCCTTGTCAGTCACGTATCGAAAGATTCATGGTCGCCTAAGCGTGTATAACGTATGACACCTAACTGACTGACTGATTTTTTTTTCTTTTAATACATGTAAACTATATACTGTTTAAAAATATATATAAGTAAACTTCAATCAGTTTTAAGATTTCCCAAGACGTTCAAAAGAAGGCGTCGGGAACTTTTGCAGCAACAGTTACGTTTTGACCGATTTTCAGAATAGATGTTTTGGAGTATTTTGTGTTTGTGCTGTCTGATTTAATATCAGGATAGATAATTGTTGTTAACATCTTTTTTTTATTTTTTATTTCTTTTATTGTCGAACGCATGAATGCACCAGCAGATATTAATTTCCTGTCGTCTGCTTCTCTTCCATTTTCTTTGTTCATGCAGACTCCGTGGCCATCTTTAGTTCTCATGGATTTGTATTCGTCTGATTGCCTCTGTTTAGACGATGGCTACATAATAAGGAAATTGTTGCCTGTCCCCTCTTACGCAATTCTTTAGTTCTCCCTGCCCCCCATATATATATATATATATATATATATATATATATATATATATATATATATATATATATATATATATATATATACTGTGGCTACATAAAACTAAAAAAAAAAAACAGGGATCCGATTGTAAGGTGGAAATTTTTTTAAAAAGGCAAAGCCTTACAACAGCCACAACAATATTTGCAACCTCTGTCAACAGGAAATATTAGCAATTATGACATTTCCGGATCTAAAGAATTTTTTAACAAGAAATCCGAAGTCTTAAGTTCTTGCTTACATATTAGAAAGTTCCTCACATATGAGGCTGGATAAAAATAAAAGTAATGTACATTTTAATTAACCCCTCAACAATGCATTTATAATACACTTATCTTTCTTCTCTTCCTCCTCCTTCTTCTTCTTCTTCTCCTCCTCCTTTACATCCTCCTCCTCCCCTTCTATTATACCCAGCGTTGTGCGTTTGTTTATTCATTGGTTTTATTTGTTCATTGGTTTTATTAAAAATTAAAGAGTTAAGAAGTCATTTGATGAAAAACGCCTGAGGACACCATAAGGTTGAAACCAAGGTAGCGGATTCAACTGACCTCTTGATTTTTAAAGTTAAAAGCTCTACATGTTATTTTTACTTTTATTTTATTTTTGCACACGTGTATTGAGCAATTTTAATACTACTGTTTCCTGGTCTGATTCAACTCTGACCATTATACTAATATATATATATATATATATATATATATATATATATATATATATATATATATATATATATATATATATATATATATATATATATATAGCGACATAAAACTCTGAGTAGTTGATTTTGGTATTGATAATATTATATTTTCACTCTGTCGATTTTGCTTCTAGCCTACAGTTTACGACTTTGGGAAAGATGGCAAAAATACTAAACAACATGGAAATTGTGGAGAGCCAACGTTCTAGCATGGCAAACAGAAGCATAAGTATTAGGAAGGTTCACTTTTAATATTCTACCTTTTGGAATGGGGTTGTGACAGTCTCCATGCTTGGAGTACATTTAGAAACAAGATCAAAATCGGGATATTGATTCTTTCACTGACGATCGAAGAACCTAATTAACATTTTTATCCTCTTCTTTTCTGATATTTTAAGTCAGGCAAAAATAGGCGTGCGGCAGACGTAACGCTTATCGGCCTAGAATCTGGAATAGGCGAACCGAGATCAAATTCCGCCTTCGTCTGTTTTCAGGCAATTTAAGGCATGTATCATTTTCTTCTCCCACCCAGCACAGCGCTGGTAAGTAAGGTAAACTGGGATTTCTAAACCCATATGGCAATCAGTCGAGGAGAATGCATACTGTGAATTCAAAACCGTAGAGTAGGCAACGGGAAACCACTTCAAAAATATTAAAAAATACAGCATCCCTTGTAAAATTAAACTTACATGATTTTTCAAACAATCAATGGATGGTGATCATCCATTGACAGTTTGAAATAATGGTTTCTTAATTCCGATTATATAAAATATATTGCTCTGTTTATTATAAAAAAAACATTGAGCTCTGTGTGTGAATCACTTTTAATATTTAATATTTTATATTGTGTTAATAGGATTCACTTGGATTATATACCAACGGATTACTACCTGAATATATATATATATATATATATATATATATATATATATATATATATATGTATGTATGTATGTATGTATATATGTGATTATTTATTTATGTATGTATGTGATTATATATATATATATATATATATATATTTTTCTAAGGAATTAATAGATTTTTTTAATTCGGCATTTTTATTACTTCAAACGTTATTATCATGGATACTCCGTATGTAAAATAGGCGCCGTGTAACGGGAAACCACTCTCCAAAAATTAAAATTTTTAACGGCTTTTTGGAACTATTCAGCACCTCTCCTGTGCGCATATATATATATATATATATATATATATATATATATATATATATATATATATATATATATATATAAATTTTTAATTTATTGTATTTACAACTAATTAATAAACATAATTTTCATATAATTAACTGTACACAGATGCATAAGAACTAAATATGCATAGAAAACAGAAAAAAAATTAATTTCATAGAAATAAATCCCATTTATCCATTTTAATGGGTGAAAAAGTATTCGTACAATACAAAAAAAGAATATATAATCTTCATTTAATACTTTGTAGAATCGCCATTATTCACTTCTACAGCAACCAAACTTTTTCTTGTAGCTCTCAATTATGGATTCGCAAATTTTAGTTTGTATGTTGTTCCATTCTTCTTCGCATATGGTCTTCAGATCCGGGATGTTTGTTGGAGCTCTCGATTGGATTGGATTTTTCAAATAACGCCATAGATTCGCGATTGGGTTTAAATCTGGGGACTGACTTGACAATTTCAGGATATTTACATTATTTTCAGCAAGCCATTTCTTCATAGATTTTGCAATGTGCTTAGGATCATTATCTTCTTGGAAGATCCAATCAGGAGGAAGTTCAAGATTTTCAACCGAAATCATTAAATTTGCTACCAAAATATTTTGATATGCTGCTGCATTCATTCTAACATCTATTACTGATATGTTGCCAGTACTTTTTTTCAGAAAAACACCCCCAAACCATGATGTTGTCACCATTAAATTTCACTGTGGAAACTGTGTTCTTTTGTTTGAAGGCATTGCTATCATACTCCATACATGATTTCTAGAATTACGTCCAAACAACTCAGTTTTGGTTTCGCTTGTCTATAATACGCTTTCTCAATACGATTTTTCCTTATCCTTATGTTCATGAACGAATTTCAACCTGGCATCTCTGTGTCTTTTCAATAGCAGTGGAGTTTTCCAAGAGAGTGTGACTTTAGATTGTTCCTATGAATTTCATTGCTTATTGTTCGTTTAGTGACACAGATTACTTTGATATGCTGCTGCATTCATTCCAAGGTCAGATTAAAATCATTAATTAAAAATTAACTTTTCCTAGTTTTCGCGGATTTGATTTCATAATAAATGTAGTAATCAAACATAACTATAAGAATATATATATATATATATATATATATATATATATATAGGGACAGAGAGACTGAGTACAGACACATATATACAGACATCCTGGAACTCTTGACGAGTAACCAATGGATTTTGTTTAATTTGATGCATTAATTTCCTCGAAGACCTTGAAGAAATCTTCCGTGAAGCATCTGTTTCTTCTTTGGTTTTCAACAATTTTGCGTTTTTTACACCTTGTAATGAATGAACTAATGGTAGTAAATGGAATATTCAGGGTGTTTGAGATTTTCCTGTAACTTTTACCTTCTTTCCAGAGTTTAACAATCAGTTCTTTTTGCGAATTTGTCAGTTCTTTACCTCTTGCCATGATAAAAACCTTCTTGCACGAATATAAATTGCAGAATGTACTGTTTGTATTTTGTGGGCTGAAAATAACTACTTCTAATATTCTAGAATATTCCACTTGAATAATCTAAAGTATTAAAGCAATTTTAACGTTTTAAAATCTGAAATTTGCATTGTACGAATACATTTTCCACTCATTAAAATGGATAAATGAGATTTATTTCTATTAAATCAAATTTGTTTCTGTTTTCTATGCATATTTAGTTATTATGCATCTGTGTACAGTTAATTATATGAAAAGTATGTTTATTCCTTAGTTGGAAATACAATAAATTAAAAATTTCTATCTGTACGAATATTTGTTCCCCCCACTGTATAAATATATATATATATATATATATATATATATATATATATATATATATATATACAAATGAGAGAGAGAACAGATGAAGTAAAAATCTGCTGTTCGTAGCATATACTTTTTAAAAAAGAGCTCAATACAAAGTAGAGCAACATATTTGAGTTTAATTTTCTATTTAACGTAGATCTGACTTTTAATTGGTTAATCAAGACAAACCCACAAGTCTGTTTTTAATTCTGACCTTGTGTTTTCTCACCCACTCCCTTTATCTTTCGGAAAAGAGGTAACTCTTTTGCTTTTGAAATTTTCTTTAAAAGTCATTTAATCATCAGTTATTTACCATCGCCTGAAGAAACACGAACGAAAAGCTATTGTGGAGCGATTTCAATATGTTTTTGCTATAATCTCATATATATATATATATATATATATATATATATATATATATATATATATATATGGATTTATTTTTAATCAAACATTTTTATATTTAGTATTTCAAAGCAACTATTATAAACGACAATTATTTATAGTAACATGAGAAGCTGATCGCCTACGTTCTGAAATGATTATGGTCTGTTATAAACTTTTTAGTGGCGAAATAGAGATGTTATAAATAGTAGATTTCCAGTGCCCAAGCGTAAAAATTTATATTATATAATACTCACTTTGTATCAAGAGATCTTTTCCTGTAAAATTTCTGAATAATAAAATAGCCATATGCTCGTAGA
>OZ038499.1:56224983-56272483 GCA_964036315.1 Acanthosepion esculentum
GAATGCCTGCTAAGGTTGCCTCGCCATGGTATTTTGGCACGCTCAGCAAAGCTGCCGAGTCGGTCATCGCCACGGCAAGCAGAAGAGTGCAAAGCA
This sequence comes from Acanthosepion esculentum, assembly GCA_964036315.1. Classification (NCBI taxonomy): domain Eukaryota; kingdom Metazoa; phylum Mollusca; class Cephalopoda; order Sepiida; family Sepiidae; genus Acanthosepion; species Acanthosepion esculentum. Next base: position 56,225,080 of record OZ038499.1, read on the forward strand.
GAGGTTGAAGTAGACGCCAGCCGCTTCTCCCCCAAGGAGGCGCACTCAATGGAATCCTGCTCCCGTTTCCCCTTAGCCGGTGAGGCTTTTTTAGAACGCCTGCTAAGGTTGCCTCGCCTGAGTGTTTTTGCAGCCTTTGCAGAGCTGCCGAGTTGGTCATCGCCACGGCACGCAGAAGAGTGCAAAGTAGAGGTTAAAGTAGACGCTATATGATCATCTGTAACCGGAGATATTATGTGCTCCTCCGCAGTCGCCTGTTCTGCATGTGTAACGTTAACAGTGTTAGGGGTCTTCAGTTGCTGACGTGCGGATGTTCGTCGTGTGGGAGCCATTTGAAGGGTTGTAGAAATGCTGTGTAAGAATGCGAATAGAAGTTGATGCCGCAGCTGAAGCGGTGCAACCTCGCTGCATACGAAAACTAAAAATTCAGTAGAGCGGTATGGAAAAACCTTCTCCTGGCTATGGGCCGTGCTTTCTGGCAGCACGAAAACGTCGCTGTAGGAAGAGGTTACGCAACGAAAACGTCGCTGTAGGAAGAGGTTACGCAACGAAAACGTTGAAGCGTTGAAGCTTAAAAAGTAGTGAAACACTGAGGTGTACTGGGCCGCGTAGTAAAGGCAGAAGAGAAGTAACTTGCGACGGCAGTTAACTGTCTAATAGCAAAACTGAACTACGAAAAGGTAGAAATAGGTATGGAACGCTAAGATGGACTGGGATGCGCAGTAAAGGCAGCACGCGGAGATAAAGCGGGTAATGCAAACGTTTAAGCAAATAGGCAGTGGAGTACTGAGGTGTACTGGGCCGCGTAGTAAAGGCAGTACACTTCAACTTACAGTGAAAAATGTAACGTGGAAGTAAAATAGGTTGGGCAAACGATTGAGTAAATAAGTAAATTGGGACAGCAGTTAACTGTCTAATAGCAAAACTGAACTACGAAAAGGTATGGAAATAGGTATGGAACGCTAAGATGGACTAAGCTGCGCAGTAGAGGCAGCAAGCGGAGATAAAATGGGTAATGCAAACGTTTTAGCAAATATGTAACTTGCGGTAGCAGGAAGCTGTCAATTAATCCAAGGACAGATGCGTTAATGGCGATCAAATCAAGACGTGAGTGCGGATGCAGCCGCGCTGAAGGTATTTAAAGGGAGCGTGACTGTCATTAATTGGTGTAGCCTGGACAATGGCCATGACTTAGACCAATGAATGAGCTCACGCAAAATGGAAGATGCTAGCGCGCATTCACGCACGCGCGCATGATTTAGCAAGCGCAAGACTTGGCCGTAAACGGAGTCAAGCTGTCTGCTGCATATGCAGCTTGGCTCTAACGCACGTGATGCCGGCGATGAGAATGCAAGGAGCTGCAATGAAGCCTTTGCTCGTTTGGTTTGTGCGACAACGAAAAGCCGCTAACCGTTTGCCGGCATTAGTTTTGAAATGGATTGGAAGGAAGCCCTGCTGTTTTAGCGCAAAAACTCCTCGTCAGGTCTGGGATGCGGCCTGGGATAGGAGAAAAGGTTTAAAGAATTGGAAAATGGACTGCTGAGGGCGGAACCATTTTCACTCAGCACATATGCGGGATTTTTTTTTCAGCAAAGACGCGAATAAAGGAAGTGCTTATTTTGGTAAGATGCGACGATTAAAGCAAAAGTGTTGACAAAGTCGAATATGTCATTTGTGGCTCAAAGTCAGACCTGGTAGCAGGGATAAAAAAGCCGAATTTCAATGGGCCTGCACCCATTCCAGAATTTGAGGTGAAATGTTTTCTTCCACTCCACTGCACGCACTGCCCTGTTTCTTCCCGCGCATAGCGTGACCTTAAATTAATCTGCATTTAGGAAATACCCAACCGGAAAAACATTTTTAAGGGTTGACCGATTGTCGATTTGCACTCTGTTTGGGGGGGTGCTCAGAGTTGAAATTTCACATGGTGACTCCCAATGGCCTCCTCATAAATCCGGTTGGTTTTCGCTAAAAACCGACATGCGGTTCAGGGGCAATCTGGGCGTATCGGGTTTTGGGTTTTATCGATTTTCCGCGCTGTTTCGGAGTCCGTGGTCATGAATCTTCTGGACAACACTTCTAATGATAGACTCTAAGAGGGTGTCAAATTTGGTTGAAATGCGATCATTCCTTCTGTAAGCAGATTTTTTTGATTATCGATTTTTTCGGAACCTGAGTCCGAACTCAAAAATCGGGCTCCGTCATGTCCTTACGGCAGCCATTTGCAAACTTGTGATGAAAACCGCATCGAAATCGAGTGAGAAATGCGGCTTGGGCGAGGTAACAACGCCCACGACAGACAGACAACATGAGAAATATAGATAGTAGATATATATATATATATATATATATATATATATATATATATATATATATATATATATACACGTTTTCAAGGCACTGCGAAATATTAATCCCTATCGCCTGTGTTATAAACTAAGTAGAGATTAATGGTATTGCCAAATCATATAATAGCATACGATACAATAAAATACTATTTATTCTGACATATTTTTAATATATTTCGTTGTTTGAGGGCTTTCATTCATATTAGTCTATACTTCCGAGTATCTGGTCAAAACCGGTATGGAGACACCCATGAAAATCGTCAATGTTTTTTAGAGTCATTTATTTCCATTATACGACAATTTCTTGTTTTACCCAAAACTGGCCATCACAGCCCGACAACAATGTAATCGTTAAATATAGCCGACATTTCTTGACGCTGTAAGTAAAATAGTAAGTAGTAAATTATTTTCGCTGTTATATAACACTAAAATTTTAAAAAAAAACATATATTAAAGAATTCTACATAACGTAATTTTTAGGGCGGGGCGGTGACAATCTCCAAACACTCCTCCGTTTCAGAATTAAAAAAATAAGATAGATAAATAAACTGTACTTTGTTAGGATTATCTTTAATCGACATAACGCTTGCTATTTTTGCTTGATGCTAATCTCTCTCTTGATCCGAATAATTGCCGCACAAAATCCTATTCTCTCTCTCTCTCTCTCTCTCTCTCTCTCTCTCTCTCTCTCTCTCTCTCTCTCTCTCTCACTTATGCATACACATGCATACAAATACACACACACACACAGACAATATGACTTTCTTTCTTTTGCTCATATGTTCATCATCTCAACGGCCGTTCTGTTCCAACCTTCCTATTCATATGTGGATGAAAGTCGTTCAAGAACGAAGTAACTGACGCGTGGAATCTCGGTTCAACACACTGGTTTTCACGTGATCTCGCTCTGATCTCTAGAACGCTAAAAGTCACGATAAACGGTGACTCGCTCTCCTTTCCCTTGTCAAACCTCTACCGGTCATTTCGGGTGCAGATTTCAATCCACAGCTCTTGTCTATACCACTCCTGTCTACACCTCCTCACGGCCACATCACGTTGAAATACCGGTTCCCGTACGGACACTGAAGTTAAGCAACGTTGAGCCTGGTCAATACCTAAATGGGCGACCGCTTGAGAATACCAGATGCTGTAAGTTTGAATGTGTGGGTAGTGTAATGGATAATGGGTCGGAATTGTTAATCGGAGATCCGACTTCCAGTTCCTGTTGGGTCCTTTATATTCATTTGCGCGTAAATACCTCCAGGAAAGGTATGAATGCACCTCTTCTCCCCTGGCTATGGGTTAATTAGTAAATTTTTTATTATTTTTTTCAATCCTTAAAATCTGAAAATATTTTCTAGCTTTAAATAACCTGCAACGGGTTGATAAACCGTAAAAATGGATCAATCAAAACACACCCAGACACTAAGCTAATAAACGAGGACTCGCTCGACTTTATTCTCTTTCACTTTCACTCCATGTAACCCTTTATATTCTAGTCGCATTATCGGCTTGTTTAGGGTGAAATGATTAAAAAAACAACTTTTACCTTGATTGGCTCAAGATAAGTGAACTTTAGTATCACAAATACATGCTATTTATCAAGCGTAGCTTAAAGACAGAACAGTGCGACACTGAAATCCGAAGAATAAAAGATGCCTTCCAAAAAGCTAAGCAAAGTATTAAGAAACAGGAAAATTTCGTTAGAAACAAAGAAAAGAGTGCTAAACTTTTATATAATATCAGTTGTCCTATATGGCATCGGATGCCGGACAATCTTCTCACAGGTAAAGAAGAGACTCGAGGTAACAGAAATCTGGTTCTACAGAAGGATACTGAGAATGCCAAGGACCGAACATGTGAGCAACAATGAAATTTGAGAGAAAATGAAACAAAAAGGACACTTATACTTAGAATCAGAAAAAGACAGTTGAAATTATAATGAGGTAAGAGGGCTTGGAAAATCTGATACTCACAGGATATGTTGAAGGACAGAGGACACCAGCGCATAACATATCTAGCGAGCTTGTGTTAACGGTTGGCAGGACAGAGATGAGGATGGACTGCAAAAATACAAAATTACTACTAACGGCTACAAAGGACAGGAAATTGCGGAGAGCCATGATCACCCACGGCCTGAAAAGATACGGCACATAGAAGAAAAGGTAGAAATGTTAATATTAGTCGTTTCCTTATAAGGAAACATTCAACATTCATTAACTGAGCAGTCAGTATGTTTATCGGTTGAAAATTATAAAATCTTTCTCTTAAAACAGTTTTTCAAGAAAATAAGTTTCTCATGCCCAGTAGCTGTTATCGCTCTTTCCAGTACTGATAGAGGTTTCCTTCCTAACCTTTTGTTTAAAGTCGTGTGGAATATCGACATCTTCATTAAATCATTATTTTATCTTCATGTGCTATCCATTTTAGTTGTTACTGCTGTTGAAGTAGGGCATTGTAGAAAGTTATGATACATTACATACTGAAGGGACACTGCACGCAGAAGAATAAGCTTATACTGATACAAAGTTAAAATAGTGAGTTACGCAATAAGGATCGAACTCACAACCTTAGAGAGTGGATTGCAAGACGAGTTCTGTTAAGACTTAAGCAAAACGCCTCGCTTGGGACATTTCTAAGACCTTCGAATTTATTAAAAAGTCATTATATACATGGGATGTGTGTTGTGGTGTAATGGATATCAATTCGGAGAGTCGAGTTCGAATTGCAGTCGAGTTCCTCAGATTCACTTACACATGAATACCCTTGGGAAAGGTATGAATCCATCTTTACACCCCATGACCATATATGGGTAGAATAGCAGGTATGGGTCGAATAGCAGAAGAGACTGTGTTCTTTAGCCTTAGTTGGCAACCAGTCTACCGCAGAACGAAATGGCAACCTACTGCGGGAAAAATCTGCTTCGTCAGTCAGGTAACGAAAGACACATGATTGCCCAAGTGTGTATCACGTATGGCACTTAATTGACTGACTAGATTGACAGCTAGATCTCAGTGTTTTACAGCTGAAATCGCTACATGTGATCATAAATTCCATGCTCATAGTTTCTTCTCTCGTACGTTTCGCTTGTGGAACTCTCTTCCCGTTTTTTGCTTTTCCAGTTCAACAATTTAAATGCAGTGACATTCATTGCATCCATTACGTTCACTTACGAGCTAATACCTTTGGGAAAGCTATGAATCCTCTTCATCTGCCGCACCCCACCAGCTATGATTAAATAGCAGGACAGACCGGGTTCTATAGCCTTGGATGGCAGCTGGTCTACCGGAGAAAGAAATGGCAACCTACTGCAGGAAAAAAAATCTGCCTCGTCAGTCATGTATCGAAAGATACATGATCGCCTAAGCGTGTATCACGCATGACACATAACTGATATATATATATATATATATATATATATATATATATATATATATATATATATTTAGAATTGGACATAGCCCGACAATTTATTTAAAGACATTTATATTATGTTTAACGTTCTTTTTATAGATACATGTATTTAACAGAGCATTTGCTTAAATACATGTATCTATAAAAAGAACGTTAAACATAATATAAATGTCTTTATATATATATATATATATATATATATATATATATATATATATATATGAGAGAGAGAGAGAGAGAGAGAGAGAGAGAGAGCGATATTGATAATATTAGTGGTTAGTATATATATATATATATATATATATATATGAGAGAGAGAGAGAGAGAGAGAGAGAGAGCGATATTGATAATATTAGTGGTTAGTATATATATATATATATATATATATATATATATATATATATATATAATTCCCAAGAGGATAGAATCCAGGTAGAACTCAATGTCCAGGAAAGAGTAAGAATAATAATATAAAAGGCTCAAACAGTATAATATTCCATGGTTATAATTTATTACATTGGAATCGTAAATACGATCCAATTCATCAGGCCTACAAAATCAATTTGTGTGTGTGTGTGTGTGTGTGTGTGTGTGTGTGTGTGTGTGTGTGTGTGTGTGTGTGTGTGTGTTTAAATAGAGTAGTAGAGCCGAGTTCGAATTCCAGTCGAATCCATTACATTCACTTACGTGCTAATACCCTTGGGAAAGGTATGAATCCTCTTCTTCTCCCCTCAGCTATGATTAAATAGCAAGACAGACCAGGTTCTATAGCCTTGGATGGAAACTGGTCTACCGGAGAAAGAAATGGCAACCTATCTGCCTCGTCAGTCATGTATCGAATTATACATGATCGCCCAAGCGTGTATCACGTTTGGCACTTAACTGACTGACTGATACATTATTTAGAGTTAGAGTAATATCCTCGTCTGTGTTACTATTTTTAAAACGTTTCGGTCGCCGTGTTCTCTGGCCGTCAGAGAACTTCGAACTTCGAAACCTTTATTTAATTTCACGGGGGTATGTTGTTTTCACACCGCTGTCCATATGTGAGGATACCTCGTCTTTTTTTATTTTTTTTTATTTTTCTTAGTGCTGCTCAGTTATAGCTAGTCCTGTTTCCGCATAGTCCGTACAAGAACACAACCTAGGGATTGAACTATAACATCAAAATCCGTCAGCCAACGCTGTTGTCCCGTAACACATTTTCACAGCGTCAAATGATCAACAAGGATCATACTGTTAATTTGCACGTGTTGTGCACCACACGTTGCCTATATATTGCAGCTTGCTGGTGCATCATCACAAATGTCGCAGTAGATTTGAGTTAGTACTAGGATGGCCTCAAAAGTTAATTCCGTGATTTATCATCAGGATGAGGAGTGCTTCGAGGTAACTTAATTCAAATAGATCTTTCTTGGCTGTGCTGCGACACGACATCTGTTATATCAATGTGCATTACTTCGACATTTTCTTAATCATTTCTCCAAAAGCAAGGCAATAAAGCCACTAAGACACAAGAAGTTACTGGGTATCAAAGAATATGAGAAAAATATTAAGGAAAGAGAACAATAAAAGAAAAGGAATTAAGAAGACGGAAGATAATGATTGACATTGTGTTTAAATTTTTAAAGACCAAAGTTGACTGGAAAGCAAGAAGCCTGAAGAGTGTTCCACAGGCGAGAAGTGCGAGAGAAGAACCTCTTAGCATAGAACTTACATGAGAACTATCCGCTAATCTAGTATTGCGCTTAAATTCATAAAGTCTAGGGACCAAAGAAGAAAGTTTATCAGAACAATTACCATGAAAATATTTATAGAAAAGGCATAGGGAAGGTTTGAATTTCTGACCTAGCGTCTCGGCTTAAGTCACTTTTCCGCCGCCGTAAAGTTGTTTCCGTGTGTTTTTTTCTACAAATATTTTCATGGTAATTTTTTGGATTAGCTCTTCGCTGTTGCAATTAGATTTTTAATTGTTTTTATATTCCCTAAAACAGACAAGAATCGTACATATGAGGACTAGTTAGAACTTCATAGAGACCCTGAGGTATTATATTGAATGTTGTAAGAATAGTAAGTAAGAATGCGTTCTTTTGATGTGATTGTGGCCAGCTAAGTTCAACGTTAAGACAAAAGAAGACCATCCTTTTTCTCCATTTTGGCCTTGTGTCACATTTATGCAAAAAATGCGGAATAAATTTCGCTCTTCGATATGGTACTTAGACTATATGAATTTAAACGCAATAGCAGATTGACATCAAGGTCTCATCGATTTACAGTTAATTGACTAGATGTAACCGGAAGTTCTATGCTAACAGTTTCTTTTCTCGCACTTTTCACTGATGGAACTCTCTTCCGGCTCCATGTTTTCCGGACAACTTTGATCTTCAAAAATTTAAATGGAATGTCAATCGTTATCTACTCTTTTCCAGATTACTCTTCTAGTGTTTTTGCTCTAATGTTTTCCTTTTTCTAATTCTTTCACATCCAGTAATCCTATGTGTTTTAGTGGCTTCACTGCCTTGCCTGGGGTGAATTTGATTGATATATAAGGAAAGCACGTTTCTCGTTGGGACTTCTGCTTTCCTTAAATAGGTACTTCAAACCTTGCTCTGTCAGTGTTTTGGGTTTTTTTTTTTATTTGATTTAAATATTAAATCTTCTTTTATATTTTTCATGTCGTTTGAAACTAGCGTCTCCAACAGTCCCGCAAAATGCAATCCTGTCCCACAGAATGCATAATAAACACGAACACCATTGTATTTCACTCTGAAGTTCGAACTGAGCTGTTATTTTGCGCTGACCGTATAAAATTCTTGAATGATAATCTGTTACATATGAATTCCTAATGCTCAAAAGTGACAAACATTTAATTAAGATCTGTTGGTCTGTAGAGGAGGTACGGTGGAGTAATGGATAGCGGCTCGGATTGAGGAATCGGAGAGCCGAGTTGGAGATTCCAGTCGAATCCATTACATTCACTTACGTGAGAAAGGTATGAATCCTCTTCTTCTACCCCCATCTAATGCGGGGAAAAAATCTGCCTCGTCAGTCATGTATAGAATAGTTGGGAACATTTCCATAAGGGAGCTCGTGAACACCATTGCTGGAAATCTGTCCCCAGGATCCGTGGTCCCCGTTGTTGGAAAACCCCAGCCTCAAACCACACTCCCAACATTTATTTTAGGGAGTTTGACTGATATGTACTTTAATACATAATTACGCACCATGACGTGGTGGAGGAGGTGGACATCTCTTTATCTCTTCGTAAGTCTAACCTTGCCAGACAGCTCAGATAAAAAAATAAAAATAAAAAACTTAGTCACCTGGAGGAGCAAACCTCAGTGACAAAAACATGGAACGGGCAGCAGTTCTCCACTTGCATAGATCGACAACAGACTGATATATTAGCTTAATATTCAGTGATTGATAGCAGATGATAAGTGACACAAGTCATGGATCAGTTAGTACTAGTTAGCTGAATAGTAAGAATTGCGATCACTAGTACTAGGAAGTAATTGAAAAACAACAATCAGAAGAGGATTGGCTACACCACCAGAAGATCTGCCAACATTGAGTAGGACCCCACAAGTAAAGAGTAAGAGGAGAAGGCTCCCAAATATATGCTAGGGTACACTGAGAAATAGACAGGGAGAAGTGGCCATTCCTAGATGACTATGACAAGTGCACTTACAGAACACTGACCTATGCTCCGCATGGGACACAGATTTTAACTCCATATTCGATTTGTGTAGTTTATGAAGGTGTTCCTATAACCCAGAGAGTTACTCGCCTAAGAAATCATCTATGACAAAAAAATAACTACAGTGAGCAGTAACTCTCCAGTTGCATAGTGTTATATAGGAATAAAGTGTCGCTGCCGACACTTTAGTTTGAACATAGATCGCCAGTGAGCAAACACAGGCGATCCCATTATTGAATTAAGTTGACCACGTGACCACAGAGGAAACGCATATATGGAAGGAAGCGTGACGTCTAATTGTTCACCATTTCTAGCCTATCCTCTCTTATTATATGGATCGCTGTTCTTTATTCACTATATTATTTCTCTATTCTGATCACTATTCAGTGGTTACTTTTCGAACGAGTATTGTCGAGCAAGTACTATTAGTGCGAGTGTTATTCAAAGGCGTCTGACTCCAGTAATGTTAAACAGCGTTACTATAGTTGTATCTGCGATTACAAAGTCTCTACTACAACGAGCAATACGAAAGTGGTAAAGCGTATTCGTTGGTATTACAAAAGTGGCAACGTGTGTTCGTTGACATCACAAAAAATAGATAGGCAAGCATCAACAGGCCGATACGTTGGTTTGATATGCATTGATTGATGGCACATGACAATTGACACAGTCAGGTACAAGGGCATGGATCAGCTAGTACTGGTTTAGCTGAATACTGCGGTTAATAGAAGGAATTACGACCATGCGTACTGAATCAAGGAAGCAATTGAAAAACAGCAATCAGAACAGGATTGGCTACGCCATCAGAAGAGCTACCAACATCATAAGACAGACTTTGAGTAGATGCCGACGGATACAGAGGAAGAGAATGCCCCAAAATGCATGGTCTAGGGCCACTAAGAAATAAACAGAGAGAAGTGGCTATTCTTGGAGCAATCTGAAGATTGCATAGAGTCAAGTGCACTTAAATAAAAAAAAATATCTGATTTGTTTAGTTCAGGAAGGTACTCCTATGACCCAGAAGTTATCCCCTGGGAGGTCCATCCTAGTCAGACAGGTCAAAGGTTAAGGGCCAGGCAAAACCATAGCCACCTAGAGGAGTGAACCAGTGACAAAAAAAAACTAGAATGGGCAGCAGCTCTTCAGTTGAATGGATAGGCAAGTATCATTATATGCTCAATAAGTAGCGATCGATCGTGGATGATAAGTGACACAGTCAACTCCAACGGCATCGATCAACCTGTTCTAGTTAGCTGAATAGTATGGTTGCTATCAGGAATTGTGCCCATTAGTACTGAATCAAGGTAGCAATTGAAAAACAGCAATCAGAAGAGGAATGGCTACACCATCAGAAGGCCTACCAACATCACAAGGCAGATCTTGAACAGGAGCCCACAAGGAGAGAGAAAGTTGAAAATACATGACCCGGGGACACTGAAAAATAAACGGAAGTGGTCATTACTTAAAGAATCTGGAAAATTGCCCAAAGTCAAGTGCACTTAGAGAACAGTAGCCGCATGGGGCAAAGGCGTCAACTAGAAATACGATTTCTACAGTTTATGAACCCAGAGAGTTATGCTAGCAGGAAGTTATCTCCTGCCAAGTCCAATTTAGTCAAACAATGGGTATGGGCCAAACAAAACTTTTGTCATCTAAGCAAATCGCAATGACAAAAACCTGGAATCGACAGCTGCTCTCCAGTTGCGTAGATAGGCAAACATCAACAGGCCGATATATTGGCTTGATATGCAGTGAGCGATGGCGGTCAGGTACAAGGATATGGATCATCAAATAGTCAGTTATGTGCCATGCTTAGGCGATCATGCATCTTTCGATACATGACTAACGAAGCAGATTTTTTCCCAATTTTTTGCCATTTAACTTTTGTGGTAGACCAGTTGCCACCCTGCCCTGCTATTTACCCATAGCTGGGGGAGCAGAAGGGTATTAGCACGTAAGTGAATGTAATGGATTCGACTGGAATTCGAACGCGGCTCTCCGATTCCTCAATCCGAGCCGTTATCCATTACTCCATCGTGCCTCCAATACTAGTTAGCTTAATTCGGCGGTTGCTAGTAAAAGCACATTGGCCTGTGCACATCGCGAGACAAAGGTCTCAAATACAAATACGATTTTTTTTTTTTAGTTCAGGAAGGTGCTCTTTTGAGCCAGAGACATATGCTCTGCAGAAGGTTATTCCCTGGCACGTTCAACCTTGCCAGACAGGTCAACTGGTAAGTGCCAGACAAAACCTTAGTCACATAAGCAAACCTCGATGACAAAAAAACTGGAGTGGGCAACAGTTCCTCAGTTGTAAAGATAGGCAAGTATCGACGGAAGGACATATTGAATTGAAATGCAGTGATCGATGGCGGTCAAGTACTAGGGCATGGATCAACCATTACTAGCTAGCTTAATAATGCAGTCTCTAGTAGGAGTTGCAACTATCATTACTAAATTATACTTAAAATGTAAATATGAAAGCAAAGTTGGTTCCCTGTGCCGAGCCAGGAAATTTTTCTCCCCGGAATCGATCCTCCAAGTCTATAAATCGACCATTCGCCCTTGCATGGAGTATTGCTGCCATATATGGTCTGGGGCCCCTGCTGTTTGCCTCGGGGTTCTTGATAAGATCCAGAGACGGATATGCAATGTGATTGGCCCTGATCTGTCATCTCGTCTGCAGTCGCTCTCTCACAGACGCGATGTTGCATCGCTCTGCCTTTTCTACGAGTACTTTCACGGTAATTGCTCCGAGGAGTTGCTTTCGCTTGTCCCTAGGCCTCATGAATTTAAACGTCCCACGAGGCTGGCATCCCGTTCCCACCCCTTCACCGTTGAAACTGTTAGATGTAGACGTCTCTTCTACTCCAATAGCTTCATGTCTCGCACATCTCGCCTATGGAACTCCCTTCCCTGTTACTGTTTCCCTGACAAATACAATCTCCAACGGTTTAAGTGTAGCGTCAATCGACATCTCCAGTTGCCTTGATCTATCCACTTCCCTTCTCCACATCCTTTCCCCCTTTCATTCCTATCTGCTCTCGCTCCAAATCTTCTGTAACCCCCTTGCCTTGATCGACCCTCCGTCTTTCTCTTTCTCCACATCCTCTCCTTTACCACTCCTATCTGCTCTTCCTCCAACCCTTCTGTAACCCCATGCGTGATAGTGGACTCCAGCCTTGCTTGGGGTGATACGCTTAAAAAATTTTTTTAAAAATGGGAAAAAAACGTCATGACTAGTTAATAGAATTCTTCATATAACATCACTCCTTGCGTGGGTCAACAAGGAAAGCGTCCTAACGGGGGAAGTCAGGCTGGGATCGTTCGTAAGAGAAAGAAAAGAATAGAAGAATAATGTTCGAATCGGCACTAAATAATGAACAGATGAGATTGCCGCATAAATTAGTCAGTTTTAAATGATAATATTAGAAAATAAAGGCCGGTTACTAAAAATAAGAGATGCGTCTAAATTTAAATTATCTTCCTATTTTCAGTAACCAGGCTTTATCTTGTAATGTCACTATTTACATCTGGCTGGTTCAGATATTAATCATTGATGTAATTAAATGTACATTATAAATAAACTTGCTTAACAACTACTGTTTTGTATATATATATATAACAAATATACGACAAATATATATATATATATATATATATATATATATATATATATATATAGCAAATATATATATATATATAACAAATGTAAATAAAGTATCAAATATACGACATATATATATATATAACAAATGTAAATAAAGTATCAAATATACGACATATATATATATATAACAAATGTAAATAAAGTATCAAATATACGACATATGTATATATATAACAAATGTAAATAAAGTATCAAATATACGACATATATATATATATAACAAATGTAAATAAAGTATCAAATATACGACATATATATATATATAACAAATGTAAATAAAGTAGCAAATATACGACATATATATATATAACAAATGTAAATAAAGTATCAAATATACGACATATATATATATAACAAATGTAAATAAAGTAGCAAATATACGACATATATATATATATAACAAATGTAAATAAAGTAGCAAATATACGACATATATATAACAAATGTAAATAAAGTAGCAAATATACGACATATATATAACAAATGTAAATAATGTAGCAAATATACGACATATAACAAATGTAAATAAAGTAGCAAATATACGACATATATATACATAACAAATGTAAATAAAGTAGCAAATATACGACATATATATATATATAACAAATGTAAATAAAGTATCAAATATACGACATATATATACATAACAAATGTAAATAAAGTAGCAAATATACGACATATATATATATATAACAAATGTAAATAAAGTAGCAAATATACGACATATGTATATATAACAAATGTAAATGAAGCAGCAAATATACGACATATATATATATATATAACAAATGTAAATAAAGTAGCAAATATACGACATATATATATATAACAAATGTAAATAAAGTAGCAAATATACGACATATATATATATATATATATATATATATATATAACAAATATAAATAAAGTAGCAAATATACGACATATATATATATATATATAACAAATGTAAATAAAGTAGCAAATATATGACATATAAATATATAAATATATATAACAAATGTAAATAAAGTAGCAATTATACGACAAATATATATAACAAATATAAACTAGCAAATATACAACAAATATATATAGCAAATATAAGTAAACTAGCAATATATATATATATATATATATATATATATATATATATATATATATATATATATATATATATATATATATATATATATATATATATATAAACTAGCTTAACAACTGCAGGTTCTTAATTGAGTTTTAAGTATAAGTTCGTTTGTTCAATAGCATATTAACTTTTTATGGGTCATTTAATGCCGACATTTAATTTTCTTGGGAACTTTGATGTAATAAAAATATGTTATTCTTCTTTCACAATTGAATACATGGTAGGTGATACTCAGCTTTTGTGCATATACACGTTTGTATGGACATAACTACTCGAGGCGGTGATATACGTGTTTTATGTTGTAGTTCTGTTGAAATTATATTTTGGAATACAGTTTGACTTCTTTAAGAAATTGTAGAATATTATATGGATTAATAATGTCATAAAAATTCTTTCATGTTTGTCGTTTGATTGGTTGGTTGACTGATTTTGTTTAGGGACACATCAACATCTACCGGCCACCCAATGCCAAAATCCAAATATATTGAAAACAATCTTATGGCTTCGACTATATAAAACTTATTGTTGGTCATTTTACTATAAATATGTAATGTTGGTAATTTTTTATATATAAAAATGTCTTGCTGGTAGTTTTACAATAAAAATTTATACTTTCATAGTGTTTTGTTCGGGGGGTCACTATTGTCTACAGCTGGGGCCCTAACACGTGCAACCACCCCGGGTCAAGGTGGAACAGAGAGCAGTTTTAAGTGTTAAAAACAACTAGGTTTAACTTTCGATTGATACCGATTTAGTTTAGCTGAGACTAGCATCCATATCCAGCTGGTCGATCAGAAAAAGCGTTCAATTAAAATGGAGCAAAACCAGCATCACGTTTACATGTAACAGAGTCTATCTTCTTCAATTACTTTAAATTATTTTCATTAAAAAAAAAACATTTTGAATTAATGCAGTTACAGACATAAAAGAAGCAGCCTGTATTTATTCAATCGAAGTTAGCCGAGGACAAGTAGGGGTAAGACAGACAACATGAAGACCCACTTTAGGCCACAATTATTTTTGAGTTTTTGAAATTCATTTTGTCAGTGTGCTACCAGGAATGTAAAAGAGGATATATTCATAAAGCAATTGTTAAGTTTAAGGAAAATTGGTTGAAAATCCCCCCCACCCCCGAGAAAAAAGAAAGCCATAAAAATCACCATTTTTCGCTATTTACGCAGGTTTTCACTATATGAGTGGACTCAAATATCAAGTTAAATGACTGTTAAACAATCAACTTATTATTAGCCACAATTTAGTGAAGTTTGTATTAGATAGTTTGAAAATTAAGGGAGGTTTTAGTTTAAAATTTGTGTTGAAATCGATTTTTTATTCTTCGGTTTTCCGCTAAACGCTGTGGCGTAGAAATAAAAATGAGGTGTCGTTGAGCTCGTCATGATGTAAGTAACCTATATACCGGGCTTGAGCGAGATCGAAGGATAAAAGTTGAATTTATCGATTTTTGATCGGATTTATCGATTATTGATTTTTTAAATTATCGATTTTTTACGCTAAGAACCTATCTCTTACATTGTACAATGTATATGCCAAGTTGGGTCAAAATCAGTTGGATGGATCTCGAGTGAAAATGTATCACACAGACAGACATACACAGACATCCTCTGATTTATATATATATAGATAGACGCCTTATCAAATTTTTGCGCAATATTCCTATCGGAAAGAGCCAGCTGGACTATTTTAACAGACTTTCAGATCCTGCTCAGACACGAACACAGATACTGGAGAGAAAATACTGAATTAATCGGCAGAAGGCGTTTAAATTTTTGCTGAAACGGTTAATCTCACAATTAACATTAACATGAAGTAGTTGACATACTCAAAATATTCAAAACTAAGTTATTCAAACTTGGTTATGTTAGTCACTTTGATGTGTGGCTTCCGTATAAATATTAAAGGACTATTGAGCTGTTTTCCATTGTAAAAATTAAATTATAACATTGTCTGAAAAATGCAACTAAATAGTGAAACAAAACAGCAAATACCGCGTTCAAAGTTGATGTCAAATTTTTTTTCATTAAAATATAAGTGTTTTTTTTATATTTTTCCTGTCGTTTGAAGCTAGTGTTTCCGACCGTCACGCAAAATACGAGATTGTTCTGTGTGTTTATGTTGAAGAGTCTTTTTTGTCCTGCAACTTTTAAGCTTACCTTAGTTAATTACAGGAATGTTTCACCTAATGAGGATCGATCCGTTGTAAGGAATATTTTCTAAGCTGTGGTTTGACTGGAACAAGGAAATATCTATGAAACACTTAGTGAGGATCTAATCCACCTTAATTCAGGCTTAACGGGCATTTTGCAGTGGGCTACAATTGTAGGTCACTGGCGAGTATTGAATTCACTGCACACTAGTAACTGTATGCTAGACTTCGTTAATCACTATTGGCTACAAGGCGCACCAGTTTGACATTCTAAAATGAAAGGCTTTATTGACATTTGTGTGCGGTTACTGAGTGCATGTCCCCTGCATCGATTAATTATCTGATTTGTCTGATCAAAATCGAAACAGTTGATGATACGTTTCAGAAACTACATTTCTTATATCGATTTGTTGTCAGGTGGTTTGACAATCAAATATACAACCGTAATGTGTTTTCAAGTGACCTTTATTTCCATATATATATATATATATATATATATATATATATATATATATATATATATATATATATTATGAAATGGAGTAAGTCCGACAATTATTTTAATGTATTTATTGTTTATATGTTATTTTTACAGATACGAATATTTAAGTAAATGCTCTTTTTATAATAAACAGTATTAACAACATAGTGAAATTTCACAGAAAATATGTGTCCTCCGACAGGAATCGAACCTGTACCCTACACGGAACCGTCATATAGCCTGACGTGCTATCCGATTTAACTACAGAGGAAGTAATTCGACCTTGATAATCAGGCGCTTCCTCTGTAGCTAAATGGTGTAGCACGTCAGGCTATATGACGGTTTCGTGTAGGATACAGATTCGATTCCCGTCAGGGGACACATATTTTCTGTGAAATTTCTCAGACATTTAGGCCGGTAAATGTTGTTAATACTGTTTATTATAAACAGAGCATTTACTTAAATATTTGTACCTATAAAAATGACATATAAACAATTTTATATATATATATATAGCCAGTAATCTTTCTTTTAAATACCTTTCGATAAATATGGCAGACAAGGAAAATTTTATTAATTTTTTTTTTTCCAGCGTTCTTTCCGTTTTTCCTTTTGGTGGGTGTGACCGAGTACAAAAACTTTCCATATCGTCGATTGTCCTAAGCACTTTCGGACACTTCTTTAGCCATTTTCAAGGAGGTTGTTATTGGTGTTATTAGTATATTTTCATGTTTTTAACTATGCAAGATGTATTATTCGTGTATTATAGGACTCCAGTATCTTTCTTGAGGAGTTTTGCAGATTATGGGCTGATAAATGTCGTTTTATGGCGCTTTGCTGTGACATGTGAGGCGTCTACTGAAGGTGGTGGTTGTATATCCTTGTCCGTCATATTTAATGAAAATAATATATATATATATATTAATTTAAACAAAAAACAAACTTAAAGGTCTATTGATTATATTTTATTTCTCCAGGAAAGTGATATATGTCTATATTTCTGAGATGGGGTATTATGTACACTCTTTACATTATTCGGATTATTGTCCTCATCTTTGTCGCCATATTTATTACAACGTTGTACGCTCCGGCCTTCTTCAGGCGGTTGGAATGTCGAACTGAACCCTTTATTTCGCTCACTGGGGTAGACTGTTCTAGTTCCACGTTCCATTTTTTTAATGGATGTCAGTTATCAGTTATCTCCTGTTAATTCTGCTCTCCAATTTCTCCACTGCCATAACCGGGTATTGAACTCACACTCTTTGGGTCCTGTCACTGGATCTAACCAACGCCTTTATCCACGAGGACAGTTCGACATTCCAACCACCTGAAGAAGGCCGGAGTGTACAGCGGCCGAAACGTTGTAATAGATATGGCGACAAAGATGAGGACAATAGTCCGAATAATATAAATAGTAATATATATATATATATATATATATATATATATATATATATATATATATATATATATATATATATATATATATGCGAATATAACGCTGTGCAACAAAATTATGACTTTTTATGTCTTTGGTCAGTAAGTATTTTATCCTAATTTTTTCTGTCTCAAATATGAAGAAAATGACTATTATTCCATTCAAACTTTAGTGACCTGGACATTGATGTTTTGAAACTAACCTATTTTCCATTACATTTTAGCTATATTCAGTGTTGGGTTTATGAAGGAGAATTTTCTAGAACTTTCGAGAACTTTTTTTAAAGTTTCAATAATTTCTAGACCATTCTGGCTACCAAGGATCGTATAACGAAAACATGATGGGTAACTATATCTGAGGGCTGATTCCTGAAAGTAATTTACAGTATAAGCGTAAATCGCGAAAACTACTCTTTCTAAATTATTTGTAGTCTTTCTTGTGCGATCTTAGAATAAATAAATGCTTCCTTTGAATCTGATGTCGTCTTGTTCCTACTTTGCGCGAAAGAGAATGTTTACATTCGCCAGGTTTCCTAATGGGAATAGGTAAATTTTCAGAAATATCATTTCAAGCAAATTTTGAAGGAAATATTTTTCATACTTTCTATAGGTGTAAGCCTCCCGTCGTTGGCTTTTTCTCGTATCCAAGAATTTAATTTCGGTCCCTTTATGATGATGGCGTTGATGATTACATTCACCGCCAACGGTCCAGGTTCAGGACTAGAAGCTTCCAGTTTCGCCAGAACTTGTTCCCATCACCTATTCCCTATCGCCGTTTGGCTTTGCAAATTTTGGTTGAAGGTGAAAGAAAATCAGAGTAGAAGAAAGTGCGGATGGCGTGAATTTGTTTAAGGTGGACCTCGACTTACCAAAAAGTGACCCACACACTTGATTTCATGATGGTCCTCTGCGGCACATATAGAATGAGACGTGCAGAACCCAGTTATGAAACTGCAACGGACTGCCGCCGACTCTATTATAATCTCGAGTGACGCCTTCTGTAGCATGTCCTTAAGGCGTAGCCCTCTTCATAAGCGTAAGCAAATAGGAAATAACAGTTGCTACCTAAAGACAGAAATCGTGTTACACAGTGTAGTCAACAGCTAAGGCAATGAAGTTATAAAATATTTAATGAAGTTACCTTAGCACAAGAAAAGTAAAATCATGGTCAATGTCCCGAACCGAATTGGGCATTAGACCATTATTGTCTAGTTCTGGAAAGGTGCTGTCTCCAATCTTACTCGTCGATTTATCTAGTATTTTGTTCATTTCTTTTATTTTTATAAGAGAATTCACCAAAATACAAGGCTCGAAATCCACTTAAGGTTTTTGTCAAAATGGTAATGGTGATTGACGTGGATCCAAATAATATAAAATATTAAAACTGATCCACAAAAAGAGCTCAATGTATTCATTATAATAGAGCATCTAATTTACATAATAGAGAAATCCAAAATTACCTCATGAGTCTAGACTATTTCAACTAACATCAATGTGTCAACTTTATTGAGTTCAATAAAGTTGACACATTGACGTTATTTGAAATAGTCTATACTCATGAGGTAATTTTGGATTTCTCTATTATGTAAATTAGATAGATAGATAGATAGATATAAAAGTGAACATAGAAGTCAACACTCATAGGCGACAGGCTGTTTCATGCTAGACGCAATCGTCAGGCTGTCTATGTTCACTTTTATATCTATATTTAAATACGCTCTATCTATGATATTGAGCACTTTATCCCATAAATATAGCACACCTTAAAACTATATTTCTACATATATAAAGTTAAACGTATTGTACAAAATCTGACGGTAATGTTTAAGCAATTTTGAAGTAATTATTTTGGTTATATTATAATCCTTCTTTATAGTCGACTCTATTGGCAAACGGAAGAATAACTTTCACTTTTTAAATACTGTTTCACTCAATACAATTCCTATGAACCGCTCAAGGTAGAAGGTTACTGTACTTACTTGTAAGGGCGTAAATGGAAATAATAGGTGGATATTAGGAAAAAACGTAGGTTAGATAACGGTTAACCCTAGACTTGAAGAGGTTAAGATTGTAGGCCAAAGTAACAGTACACAAAGTAGAGATAGCCTAAAGAAGCAGACAGATGCAAAAAAAAATCCAATGCATTAGCATCCTGATCTCCTCAACTTACTAATAAGATATTACGCTGTTACGCGATCAACACGCGGCGTGTTCACAAATTGGCGATGTGTAATGCCACCTGTTGTGACCGAATATTACATTATCTCAAAGATAAGACCGTATGATTTATAAATGTATCTAATGTGACATTGTTTTGCTTTTCGTGTGTTTTTTTAAAGCGTTTTCCTTTCATATCGCAAGTGGAAATATGGTGGAGGGTGATTGTATGAATTAATGCAAGAAAAAGCAACACGTAACTAACCAGGACCGCGATTATCTCTCTATGATGTGGAAAGCGACACGCTGTATCTGTAATGCTGCTATTCCTCTACCCTCCCCATGCCACCCACCCCTTAAAAGTATGCAGGCGTCATGGAAAACTTAGCCGCTATTTCATTGCTTTAGGCGTCTTTATCTCTATTTCAGACTGAAAGTATCTGTGATAACGGTGTACATTAAAAATTCTGCGGCTATTACGTAAAGATCATCGGAGAAAAACCCTTTTTACCTTCCTGGTGCTAACCCCAGGAACGTGACCCATTGCGCCTTCACGGACTAACGTTTTTAGATGATATGAAGTGGAAAGAATATATTGAATCAATTGCTAAGTTCGTAGCAAAGAAAGTTGGTTCACTATGTCGAGCTAGGCAATTTTTTTTGCCAGGCTCTATCTTACATAAGATAAGTCTACCATTCGTCCTTGCTTTGAATATTGTCTGCCACATCTGGTCGGTTGCTCCTGGTATATATTTAAAGATTCTTGATAAACTCCAAAGAAGAGAATCTGCAATGTTAGTGTCGGTTGAAATTTATAAAAAATATTCTCAGGAAATGAGACTTCTCAAGTCTATTGTTATCACTCTTTCACGGGAGTTTTCTTCCAAACCTTTTGTTTAAGGTCGTGCGGAAAGTTAACATCTTGATTGCCTAGTTATTTTCTCTTCCAGTTACAAGGGGCTGTTCATTTATGGTGTTGTTGATATTGAATGTAGTTTTTGTTATTTGGTAAAGATCTTTGTGATTTTGTAGAGCCAGTCTACAAGGATATAATGAAAGACGTTTATAAAAAAAAACAGTCAGAGCGCAAAATACTGCAATAAAAACTGAAACAAAAATTAAACGCTCATATGTGAAAGGACATAAAATATTAATTTCATAAATGCCATCACGGGTAAAGGTAAGAGGGAAAATAAACCGTTTCCATGCAGAAAACATTCGGCATTCATTGACCGAATTTAGCTATGAGTCCTTATCATTCCATGAGATTTTTGGACGATTAATCCCATTAATTCAGTTACTTTTATTGTTGTCACAACATTTCAGCCGATCAATTTTACGGCCTTCTCTAATTTTTAAATGGGTCCTTATTATTTTATGTGTTTTCTAGGCTATTAATCTAATTCGTATTTTAATTATTTTACTTTTATTGTTGTCACAACATTTCAGCCGATCAATTCTACGGCCTTTTTTAATTTTGAGATGAGTGCTTATCACTCCAGGTGTTTGTTTTTTTTTTTGGTGGGGGGGGGTTGGAGGGGGGGGTCAGACTATTCATCACTTTAATTTTGTTGCTTTCGTCCTTGAAACAACTTTTCGGCTTTCTTCACAGGTATAAATCATATGAAAATAGGAGTGGACCTCTTTTATTTTCCTTTCTCTATTATATCAAAGCGGATATTTATTTCCTATCTAACCAAAGCAAATGTGACATATGGTGACATGTGGTGACTTTTTTCTTTTCTTTCTTTCTTTTTTTTTTACTGTTGTATGTATAATCCGAATAGACACCTGATATAACACCAGATTCAAGGTTGTATTTTATGGGTCATCCCCCACACTTGACCCACCAAAAAATCAGCCTGATTCCGTTGGCTATTACAGTCAATGTTAACGTGTGTTCCTGGACATTTATTAAAATACAATAATCTGTCTATATTTCTGAGATGAGGTATTATGTACATTATTTACATTATTCGGACTATTGTCTTCATCTTTGTCGCCATATTTATAATACGTTGTACGCTCCGGCCTTCTTCAGGTGGTTGGAATGCCGAACTGAACCCTTTATTTCGCTCACTGGGGTAGACTGTTCTGGATCTAACCAACGCCTTTATCCACTGTGCCATGTGTCCTTGGGGACATCTGTGTATGAATTTCTGGGTATTATAAACCTAATGCCTTAGTAATAAGGAGTGCCAGAGAAAAGCGATAATAACAACAAAGTTGCAATATGAGCTCTGGTAAAAACATGGTATGATAACAGCAAAAATTGCATTATGAGCACTGGTAAAAATGGTTGCTGTAGACGTTAGATCCAGTGACAGGACCCAAAGAGTGTGAGTTCAATACCCGGTTAATGCAGTGGAGAACTTTCAGAGGGAAAAATTAACAGAAGATAACTGATAACTGACATCCATTAAACATGGCACGTGGAACTAGAACAGTCTACCCCAGTGAGCGAAATAAAGGGTTCAGTTCGACATTCCAATCACCTGAAGAAGGCCGGAGCGTACAACGGTCGAAACGTTGTAATAAATATGGCGACAAAGATGAGGACAATAGCCCGAATAATGTAAAGAATGTAAAATACAATAACTAGTTTATTCTTGTATAGATTTCAAAAATCGAAATTCTTTTTCGCTTAAACTTTTTAAGGAACATTTTGTTTGTTTGTTTTTTCATTTTGCAATGCGGGTGCAGGTAAAATACTTTTCACATTGTCTTCTTCTTCTGTATGCCATGTTCGTTCAGGATATTGGCGATCATGGCTCTCCTCAATTTTCTGTCCTTCATAGCGATTAGTAAATTTTGTCTTTTTTGTTATCTCTCTTAATCCCTGTTTTGCCATCCATTTACACAAGCTCGTACTTCTTCTTCGATGTGCCGTGTGCCTTCAGGACAGTGGCGATCATGGCTCTCCGCAGTTTCCCGTCCTTCGTAGCGATTAGTAAATTTTGTCTTTTTTGTTATCTCTCTTAATCCCTGTTTTGCCATCCATTTACACAAGCTCGTACTTCTTCTTCGATGTGCCGTGTGCCTTCAGGACAGTGGCGATCATGGCTCTCCGCAGTTTCCCGTCCTTCGTAGCGATTAGTAAATTTTGTCTTTTTTGTTATCTCTCTTAATCCCTGTTTTGCCATCCATTTACACAAGCTCGTACTTCTTCTTCGATGTGCCGTGTGCCTTCAGGACAGTGGCGATCATGGCTCTCCGCAGTTTCCCGTCCTTCGTAGCGATTAGTAAATTTTGTCTTTTTTGTTATCTCTCTTAATCCCTGTTTTGCCATCCATTTACACAAGCTCGTACTTCTTCTTCGATGTGCCGTGTGCCTTCAGGACAGTGGCGATCATGGCTCTCCGCAGTTTCCCGTCCTTCGTAGCGATTAGTAAATTTTGTCTTTTTGTTATCTCCTAGTTCTGCTATCCATTTACACAAGTTCGTTAGGAAGATTATGTGCTGTTTTTCTTCCTCCGTCTTGCCTTCAATATGTCCTGTGAGTGTCAAAATTTCCAAGCCAACTTTCTTCATGAAATTTCAACTGTCTTATTCGGATTCTAAGTAGAAGTGTCCTTTTTGTTTCCACGTTCTCTAAAACTTCCCCATTGCTCTCATGTTCAGTCCACGGTATTCTCAGCATCCTGCTATACGTCTTGTTTCTATAAACTGTAAACCTTTTTCTTCATATCAAAATCCAATCGTTCTGTCTGGTCAGTACATAGATGGGTGGGAATACCAGGTGCTGTAAGCTTGGATGTGTGGGTGGTGCAATGGATAATGGATCGGAATTGTTAATCGAAGAGCCAATTTTCAATTCCAGTTATATTCCCTTACACCAGTGTTTTCCAACGTGGGTGCTAGCGCCCCCACCTTGTGGGCACAGTTGAAAGGGGGGACAGGGAGTTTTTATTTCATTTAGAGGCCGGTGAACATACGCAGGGGGCGGTAGGCATTTACCCTTACTTTTTTTGATTTTCAAAAATTATTCAATATTAGCTACAAAAAGAAATTTCTGAGAGGTATTTAAGGCATTTGGGAAATTGGGAAGATGTCAAACGTTTCTTCATTGCTTTGCCAACTTCCTATATGGCTAAATGTGGTTTCAACGCAGTCACACGGCTTCTTACCAAACAAAGAAACCACCTGAAAATTACAAGACAAGGTGATTAACAATTACTTCATAGAAGAATGGAACCTAGAGTAAGAGCCTTAGCCAGTAAGCACCAAAGCCAAAGCTCGCGTTAAAACCATTGCGATAAGCTATCAAATAAATGATTTATTTCAAGCATTTTACCCATTGGCATCTCTCTATATATAAACTTATAGCCTCTGTCTGTTTGTTTGTTAATAAACTCCTCTCAGATACCCGAAGAAGATTGCAGGATAGGTAGGATAGAAACATTTCGAAAAAATAAAAGCTTGAAGATTAGTCTAAACCAGTGTTTCCAAACGTGGGCGTAGGACACCCCTTTGTTGGCTCTGTTATGTTGAAAGGGGGCATTGGGTGTTTTTATTTCATTTGAGGGTGGTGAACATGCTCAATGGGGCTAGGAGTCATTTATTCTTTTTTTTATTTTTTTTTTCAAATTTTCAAAAATTATTCAATATTAGATACAAAAGAAAATTTCTGAAAAAGGCATCTAAAGCTGTGGGAAGTTATCAAACTTTTTTCGTTACTTTTCCAATTTCCTATATGGCTAAATGTGGCTTCAACACAGTTACACAGCTTCTTACTAAACAAAGAAAACGCCTACAAATTACAAAACAAGGTGATTTATGATTACTTCCAAGAAGAATGGAAATTAGAGTAATAACCTTAGCCAGTAAGTATCAAAGTTTCCATCGCTTTGAAAACATTGAGATAAACTATCAAATAAAATTTTTATTTTAAGCATTTTAATCATTGCCATTTATAATAGAAATGAAAACAATATTAAAATTATTTTTGCACTAATACCTAAGTGTTATCTTGCTATGAAAGATGAATTCAGTATTATATTCGAAATTTCATTTGATGTGGGGGCGTCGACAAAAATGTTTCTGCCCAAAAGGAGTGCTGGTTGAAAAAAAAAGGTTGGGAAACACTGACTTACCCGTAAATACCTTTAGGAAAGGTACGAATGTATCTCTTCTCTACCAACTATGGGTTAATTAGTAAGACTTGTGTCAGTAAATCATTATTATCTCAAAACAACGTTCTTACAATCTAAAAATATTTTCTGGTTTTTATTAACCCGCAATGGGTTGATAAGCCGTAAAAAATGTTGAGGATAAAATTTAATTTAAAATTACTTTTCTTTCTTAACGTGTCAGTTTTTCACCAAATTCCTATGCCCATACATCCCATATCTAAGAACTATTTTCGTAGCATTTACAATCCGGATATGATATAGAATACATGTGAAACCGCGAATTTAGATAACGGAAGTGGTTCCTGGAAAATCGTCCGCGGATACCGAGAGACCACTGTACGAGTAAAAAAAAAATGGTAAGAATAGCGAACGGTTAAATCATTTTGAAACCTAGATATAAGAGCCCAAAGTATAGCCGACGTTTTTCTTGGCTAAGCTGTTTTGTAGCCCAATTTATACCCCAAGTATAAAATGGGCCACACTAGACCAGAATATATTATCTAACGTTACACATAAATTTTTTTAAAATTTTTGTTGCCTTACCTGATAAGTATATGAAAAATTAGTATAATGATTTATGTTAGAAGTCATAGTAGCTGTTTCCTTATGAGAAAAAATTCGATACTTATTGACCGAGCAGCTGGTACTACTGTTGGTTAAAATTTATAAAAATTTTACTCTTCAAACAATTTTTCAGGAGAATAGGTCTCTAAAGTTCAGTTGCTGTTATCGCTCTTTCCAGTAGAAAAATGAAAGCCTAACAATTGTGTTGCCATATTGTGCAAACCAGCTGAGGAAAGTTTTATCAAAATCAATTGGCAGAAAACTGAGAAATCCTAAGTTTCACTACCAAGCTATTAGTGAGGTTTGGAGCTTCAAAATGGACGAACACATTAACTGAATTTTTATTATGAGTTTATGCAATATAAATAAAATGATACAACTTAAAAAAAAAAAAAATGACAACTCTTAAGGATGGACAAATTGATAAATTTAAGTTTCAGGCTTTTTTTCTCTTTTTTCAAATTAATAATATGATACCTTAATGGTTACTGTTTAGCAACTAGACCAATTCTTTATGTAAGAAAACCCTACTAAAGCAGTTTGAAAAGGAAAGAAGGAAACAAATGAGGATGGATAAAGAAAAATACAAACTACTTGAGGTCACTTTTTCCAATCTTATAAGATTGGAAAATATATTTTTTTAATTAAATTTAAAATATCTTGGCAATATCTTTTCTAAATCAGTACCTCACAACAACACCCTACACTCCTCTAAGTTGACTGTCTTAAAGTGCTAGAAATTTGAAGATAGACATTTCTGTATGTCCATGCAGTAATTTTATTAAGTGTAACTTACTTACACTGGATACTGTAGGAGATGCCATCACTGTTCCTTATTCTTGGTTACAATTATAAAGGATATCAAGCAAGTCTTTGCCTTTTATTTGAAGTAGTGTGAAATGTCAGCATTTTGATAAGTCTGAGGAAAGAATAAGAATAGTCACTTTACTAGAGCATTAAACCCTATTACTGCTATATCTATACCTGAATGCTACTGAATGCGTTAATATAAGCCATTATTACCAGTTTATAGACTGAAGCTATCACATAACATTCTAGTTCAATTTTTTCAACCTTTCACTGTACACTTGAACCTATAGTTTAAACTTCCGCATCATACTTACCTGGCACAGACCGGTAGGTTTTATTTATTATCACTCAGTCTCTGTCTTTGGGCAGAGTGAAACTCGGTTGTGGCTCCGTCGGAGGACAGAGGCGCAACTGAGGAAAATCACACTGTGAGGTGCCCAGCCCTGGGGAAAAGATGCCCCAGGCTGCACCCTCGCTTGTACTAGAGAGAGGGATTGGTTCTCGTACCAAGACCAGCGTAATCGACGGTTGCTGGGGCTAGTGAAATTTTTGTCCTTAGCCCGAGTGTACGCGCTCGGGTTCCCCACATTAAACCGACTTTGTGTCACAACCTGATTCCGTCAAGTAAATACCTACTATGAAGTCGAGCTGGGGCTTTTTAATCTCACAATTTGTGGGAGAATTGAGCTCCAATTTCGCATTTATTCATATAGATTCCATAATTATGGGTTTTACTTAATTAGCTATTATGTTTCTCTAACTCTTCAAATGTTGAATGTATAACTCATTCTAATTTCTATTTTCCCACCTTTACACTATATTAATTTTATCTTATAAATTGTCTCCTGTTCTGTCACACATGAAATCAAAATTATTATTTGTACGGAAAATAAGGATCTACGTACATCAAATCATCTTTAAATTAAGTCGCAGCAGAAGAATTATTGTTGAACTTTTAAAAGGTAAGCTTAAACATTAATTCATTATTTAAATGCAGCGACCAATTTTGAGTTCTGCAGTTTATTGATGCCAATCGCATCTACTCCTCCCTAGCTATTGTGATGACGGCCAAACCAAGAGCCCTCCACTGGAGCTAGCTTAAATGCCGCCCGATAGTGCGGCTTTTAAGGTAGTTTATAATAAAACGTGCACTGCAAATTTGAATACAAAAGGAAAATACGAGTTACTCTCCTTAAACCATGAAAGCGACGATAGTGGCTAGTATAATGTATTAATATATATTTTTAACCTCGCATAATCTGGCAACCCTGAATCTGAGCTCAAAGAAAATCGTTCCCTGAGCCTAACTTTTCTAGGGCTTTTGAATGAGTTTTGAATCATTTAAATTGGACCAGTTGGAGCAGAGGAGTTGCTTGGACGCATACATTCACAAACACACGCACAGACACTGTACTTTATATATAAGATAAGATTAACACAAACCAACTTAGTATAATTTGTAATAAAACAATAGTACTTTAAAAAGCATATATTTACTTTCTGCTTATTAATTCAACATTTAATGAGATATCTAAGTTTTTATTTAGAATATCTTCTTTGTAAGATCGAAATTCGGACAGGCATACTCTTAAATCTTCTATAGATTCTAGCCGTGATTGAATTTCGTTTTTAATATTGTTTACTACAGAAAAACTTGCACAAATATGACATTGAGAACGGAAGAAGTATTTCTATTGCTTTTGTAATATTTGGAAATTCACCCTTAAGGGATAACCAAAATAATGTAATATCTATAAGAATGATATTATTTACAGTAAGTTTCACTCTGTATAAAGCCCGGGGACCATTCGAGGTAGAGGTTTGCATTAAGGGGTAATTTAGGAGGTGAAGATAACAGTTAACTCTAGATTTGAACAAGTTAAGATTGTAGTGATTGAGGAAACAGGGAAGTGGTTCTCGGGTAAAAGCTGTTTGAGATGAACTTACTTCTCGCCGATGGAATACGGAGGAAATGTGGGTGGTTTTATACGATGTAAGTGGCATGGCTGGTTCTAATCGTGAAGGTTAAAGCTGGCGGAACCAAGGAATTTACTTCGTCCGAGCATTTTCCATGGTAGTAGCGATAGAGCAGTGAGAGACTCGCCACATCCCGCCTGTGAGAAAGAGAGGTTGGAAAATAATTTTTCTCCAACAAGGACTCGGAGACGCATTTGAACTCTATCGAGGCGGGAAAGTGAGGACTGGGTAGCTCCCGTCCAAATATAGCAACAGGGCGCCATTTTCGGCCTGATCTGGCTCTCATAAAGGTAGAGGATAGCATGAGAGAGTCAGGTACTTACTGGAGCGATACATGGGAGTCAGGTACTTATTTTCGCACCACACCTACGTTCCTCTCACGACACGCTAGTGAGCCGCGATACACCGGTTGAAAAATCACTGTCCTAGGTATTAATACCAGCATTAAAAGGAAGTAAAAAATGTACTTTAGACGGTATTGTTTAGACTAAGTTGTTTTAAGTGCTATCCATTTTAGTTCTTGCTACTTTTGAAAGACTTAAAGGAATTTTTTTTTAATCATTTCCTTCCAAACAAGGCAATAAAGCCACTAAAACGCAAGGGGTTACTGAGTGTGAAAAGTATGAGAAAAAAGAAAACATTATTAAGGGAGAAAACAATAAAGAACAAGAATCAAGAAGACAGATAATAACAATTGATATTGTAATGAAATGTTTGAAGTTGACTGTAAAGCAAGAAGCCAAGAAGAAAATTCCGCGTGCGAGAGAAGAAACTATTAGCATAGGACTTACGGTTACATCTAGCCATTTCAACTTTAGAATGACGGGACCTTACCGCCAATCTAGTATTGCGCTTAAATTCATAGAGTCTGGGTATCAAAGTGGAAATCTCACCCGAACAATTATCATGAAAGTATTTATAGAAAAGGCACAAGGAAGCTACGTTACGTCGGTGGGAAAGTAACTAAAGCCTAGATGCCAGGTCAAGATTGATAACATTGCAGATTCTTCTTTGGATTTTATCAAGAATCTCTAAATACATAGTGTTGTAACCTAGAAAAGGTTGCTGAATGAGGAATAACCAAAACGGAGGTTGGAAATGAAATGGTAATCTTTATAACATCAACAAAATACAATACTCGCCAGCGGCGTGAAGTAGGTAAACCACTGCTAGTGATGGACTACTTAGACAGCATATTACTTCCCCCCCCCCCACTTACAATAGTGTCCTACGTATTTATGAGGATTGGGACGTACCCTTTAGTGTCCATAGGTACGGTATATAACACATAGCAAAAGCATCAGACCAGACTGGACGGGAAAGCAATATTCAACGCATGGACAAATTGTAGGTAGATTTATAAGTGTGTAAGACAGATTCTGACGAGAAAAATTATCTAGCACGACAGTGAACCAACTTTCCTAGCAGCAGACCTAGCAATTGATTCAATGTAATATTTTTCCACTTTATGACAGCGGAGAAAGTGGTCTTCGTTGTTTAGCAAAGTTCTTCATTTGTGATTCTGTATCGCGAGATCCGAGAAAGTACAGTCTTCACAA
Organism: Acanthosepion esculentum; assembly: GCA_964036315.1. Lineage (NCBI taxonomy): Eukaryota > Metazoa > Mollusca > Cephalopoda > Sepiida > Sepiidae > Acanthosepion > Acanthosepion esculentum. Next base: position 56,255,625 of record OZ038499.1, read on the forward strand.
AAATTTACAGGTTTCATTCGCTTGAAACCATTTTTGATCGTTGATGTGAGTAAGGGTAATTTTGTCGCGATTCTTACATTCAATTGCGCGCAAATACCCTTAGGGAAAGCTAGGAATCCATTTCTTCTCCCTCTCCACCACAGTTATAGGTTGAGTAGCAGGATAAACTGCGTTCTATAAACCTTGGTTGGCAACCAGTCTACTGCAGAAATAAATCGACCATGGTGAAATTCAAACCCTGGTTTCATGGCCAGAAAGCAACCATTTTAGCGTCTCGGCCACGTTCCTATGAACATAGCATACAAATGAGCGTAGATTCTGTTTCATTCATATAACACTAATGATTTTTAAAAAGGCATGAACCCATTTTTCTCCAGTTATGAGTTAAATAGCAAGACAAACTGGGCTCTCTCGCCTTAGATGGCAGCCAGTCTAAGAGAATGAAAAGAATTCAGACCATGAGTTTGTGGGAAGGGTTATGTTTAAGTACAGATAATGCCCTTAGTTTCTGTATTCTCTTGGAATGGTTAAATTCTGTGAAGGATGTGCAGCGTAGTTTAATGAGAAAATGGAGAGTCAAGTTGGGTTTATTATATTCACTTACGCGCAAATACCCTTGGGTAAAGGTATAAACCCACCTCTTCGTCGCTCAGCTATGGGTTAAATAGCAAGACACACTGGGTCCTATAGCCTTGGTTAAAAAAAAACTATACCGCAGAGAGAAACGGCAACCTACCCCGGGAAAATCTTCTGCCTAGTCAATCATGAATCGAAAGAGACATGATCGCCAAAGAGTGTATCATGTATGGCACTTAACTGACTGACTGATCCATGGGGCCTATAGCCTTGGTTGTCAACCAGTCTATCACAGAAAGAAACGGCAACCTACAGCGTGAAAATATTCGGCTTAGCCAGTCATGAATCGAAAGAAACATGATCGCTTAAGAGTGTATCACGTATGGCACTTAACTGACTGACTGATCCATGGGTTATATAACCTTGGTTGTCAACCAGTCTATCGCAGAAAGAAACGGCAACCTACTGCGGGAAAATATTCTACTTAGTCATGAATCGAAAGAATCATGATCGCCCAAGAGTCTATCACGTATGGCACTTAACTGATTGACTGATATGAGGAAACGGGTCTATGCAGCTGATAGCTCAAACGTTTCTGAAGGAGTTGAACGATATACTTGATATCAATACGAGAGTGTAGATCTGATGAAGCTATTTAAGAACATGACTCGACTTCTTAGGTTAATGTTTTAGTTTTGTAGCAACCCATGGTATTGGGAAAAACTACCCCTAGCTTGTTCTTTGTTCAGCGTAATGAAAAATACCTTAACGGTATTTCAATGATCTGTGTCCTCTTTCCCAAGCTTAACATTACGAAATGTAAATCAACTAAACTAAAAAGTCAAATTGAAAACTCCAACGTTTATACAATCTGTGTTTTGGCCAACTTAACACAAAAAATTTACTGATTGGTTTTGTTTTAAGGCTTGTCAGTTTTTGTAGTCAGAAAACATTGTCAGACTGTAAGAAATTTTTTGGAGACGATAATGAGTTACTGATACAAGTCCTATTAATTAACCCATATCTTGAGGGAGAAGAGGTGAATTCACATCTTTTTCTGGGGATATTTGTACGTAAGTGAATATAATGAATTCAATTGGAATTGGAACTCAGCTTTCCGATTTCCAATCCCCAGCCGTTATCCATTACACCAACCGCACATCCAAGCTTACAGCACCTCGCATCCCCAAACGGTCACCCTAGATCTTGGTGCTGACTAGGCTCGATATTGCTTACCTTTTTCGTATCAACAACTAGAATGTTATTGATAGTTTCAGTCTATAAACTGGTTATAATGGCTGATATTAACTCTTTTAACAGCAGTCAGGTGTCGATGCTTCTAAAACTTCCGTGATCGTACGAGAACCGGTGTTTCAACGTGATATAGCCTTAAGCTCGCGACAAATTTACATCCATATCTTAATCTGTGAAGACGTTTAATATGGCATCGATACAAATGATAAAGAACTTTTGGGTAATTTGCAGTTTAAACCCCGCACTCAGTTTCTATTAGGTTGGTGCAAAAATAATGTCGTTTTTTGACGTTCAACTTCATGTGAGAAAACGACATTATTTTTGCACCAACCTAATAATAAAAATTTCCCGAATAGTTACATTTAGGTGTAAATGTACACGCTTAATTCGAAAATAAAAAAGAAAATTTACCAAAATCTACCGTTTTGGAGTAATCGACGATAAAAGTTCGGACTCATTCGCATCGCGGCTACGGCACGGCGGCCGTTACTGGTGTTTTTTACATAAGTTTGCCTCGAAGAGACATGCGGTGAAGCTTCACCTGTCTTGATTATTGCGCACGCAATGTGCAAACATTGCGCGAAATTTAAAAAGAACATGATTATTTACAAAATAAAAAAACTGCTAGAAAAGAAATAACAAGAACAAATTTAAGGGTCAATCTGTTTTAAATTAAATTTTAGAGTTTTACAAAGCATGATTATTAAGTACCTTAAAATAAGATTTCTTTAGTATTACAATTTGTTTTATTATTTATTTAATTATTATTTGTTTTATTATTTAACTTCTTTTATTATAAAAACAAAACAAAACAAAACAACACATTGCTTTTCTAAATAACTTTTAAAAAATTGCCAAAAACCCTAACCCTTGCGCAGTAAATGAGACGAGTAAAATCAGTAAAAAGGCCGTTAACTAAGTAAGCTTCCTCGCGTGACTACTCCGAAGCGAATGTAAGTAAACAACGCCAGTAATGGCGGACGGAATCGACGCGAATGAGTCCGAACATTTAGTGTTGATAACTCCAAAACGATAGATTTTAGCAGAATTTTTGTTGTTTTCGAATTAAGCGTGTACATTTACACCTAAATGTAACTATTCGGGGAAATTTTAATAAAACTGAGCGCGCGGCTTAAGCCGCAAATGACAAAACACTTTTTAGGATCAAGCTATGTTTTGTTTTGTTTTGCTGAGTGGACGGACATGTAATATAATGAAATAGATATTGTTCAGTTCTATTGTTTATAGAGGGCGGAAAATTGTACGTTGTCGAATTTTAATACTAAATTCCACACACTACAAGGCACGATAAATCCATCAATGTAGAAGATTACAGTCAAAATGGTAATACTGGATGAAATAGGTGATATGAAAGTGAAGCTTACAAGAATAAGGATCTGAAAAAGTATAAACAACCTTAATTTTTAGCCATGTTCACTGCCATACATAGAGGTGACAGGAGAGGCAGTACGCCTTGGGCGTCTATTTTTTTTGTTTGTTTTGTTTTTTGATTTTGTTTTGTTTTGTTTTACTGAGGCGGGGAACGAAGATGAAATACCGCATATGTCAGCGTACAAGGCGACTTTTAACCTTAGCCCATCAAAAATAAAATAGGGTACCGTCTTATACTCCAGGTATAAAATGTGAACTTTAAATCTTGTGGTTTATGTTAAGTTGTTAGGATGAGGAATTTTTGACAGTAGGCTAACCCCTGCTTTGGTAACTATCGACAAAAATATTTTCTATTGAAACAATTTAATGCACATTATTTTGATAGGGGTAAAGTTAAGTGTAGATTGTGGTAGTTAACCGACAATATCTTGCCACCTTTCTTCGGTGATTTTAAACCAAAACACAACTGGATGTGTGTCTCAACAATCCGTTTAAAGATCGCATTCGAGAACAGTGGGACGAGTGGATGGTTAGTGGGGGAAAGTCATGCATGAGGTATTGTAGATTGTGGTAGTTAACCGACAATATCTCCCCGCCGTTTTTTCATTAGGATTTGAATGAAAAGAGAGTATATGCTTACTGAATTTATTTAATAAATTCAATAGATTATAAAATATATATACAAGGGGTCGACTTGTACGGCGAATATAGCCCAAAACCTATATTTTAACTTGAAAATTATATGTCCAGTCGCCTTGTACGCCAGCGTATACGGTAGTATAATGAAATTGATGTTGTTCAGTTGTTTTTTTTTGGGGGGGGGGGGTAAAGAGGCGGCAAATTGTATAACCTACCTGGTCAGCACAAACGCTAGATACACATCTTGCTAGGTAATTCATTTATTTTACTCGTCACTGTATTACCTTATGCCAGACTATGCGTTACTTAGTTTTACAGAGGTTTATTGCCACATCACATTAAAACAAGATCACAGGAGTTAAGCAACGTCGAGCCTGGTCTGAACCTAGATGGCTGACCAGGTGCTGTAAGCTTGGATGTGCGGGTGGTGTAATAGATAATGGATCATAATTGTTAATCTGAGAGCCGAGTTCCATTTCATGTTGAGTTCGTTTTATTCACTTACGTGCAAATACCTTTGGGAAAGTTATGAATCCGCATCTTCTCCCCCAGCTATGAATTAATTAGTAAGACTTGTATCACTAAATCATTATCTCAAAAAACATTCTAACAATCTAAAAATATTTTTTGGCTTTAAAAACCTGCAGAGGGTTTATAAGCCGTAAAAAACGTGTCATTAGTTTTATAATTTTTTAAAAATATTAACTATAACACTGGTCAACACGATTTTTGGTGCTAATAAACAAAAGACGTTTTTTTAGCTAATTTGATGTTGCTGATTCCGAAAATGACCTTAGTTTTTCATGGTTAGCTGTACTGAAATTGCTCATTTTTGTGAAAAAGATCAATTTACGATCTTGGCTGATAGCAAAATTTAGTTAATAAAGGTCTCTACGACCTTTATTAACTAAATTTTGCTATCAAACTGAACAACATCTATTTCATTATACTACCATCAATTTTTAGGTAGGCCGAGCAATTTATGTCAGCCACATTAAATAAACTACTTTTATAAGAAAAACGAGTCAAAAATTTAAAAATAGAATTTTTTTCCAATTTATCTCTAAAATTCAAATTAACTGATAAACTTTATCAGCGATACACTTTAGTAAAACTGATAATTAAGGTGACATAAAAAAAATGAAACCCTAAAATCTTCTGTTTGACATTCATAAATTTATCCCATCACTTTTAACCCTTCACTACGGAAAGAAACCAAGCACACTGAGAGCATTTTGTTTTCACAGTTGGAAAGAAACTTCAACTAAAGACATCCCAATTGAATGCACCTATTCCATTGTACATGATACTGCTGGACTATCAAAAGGGACTTAAATAACATTGAACATGACAGACAATCAAAAAAGAGAAGTTTTTTACCATAGTTCTTATGTTCACGAAAGTTCTATTTCTGCTGTCAGTTTATTAAATGATTTGATGAAAATACTTGTTGGTCTTGGTATATTCAATCGTGTTATTTTTAAAGACTTAGGGTCTGATTGTTATTGCAAAAATAGTATTTCTCAATAAGCAGACCAATATTTGTTGGTTTAAATACAAATTGGGATGCTTCCACAATTTTATTTTGAGAAATATTGCCATCGGTCAATATCATATATACAGAAAATAAATGAAAAAAATGCTTTTTTCAAAAAAAAGGGGCATTTCTGTACAAAATGGTGGCTAACCAAGAAAGTCATTTTTATATTCAGCACCCTCAAATTAGCTAAAAAATATTTGGTGTCTCGACACCATTTCAAATTTTTTTTTTGTTTTGTTTTGTTCTTTTTTGTTCTTTTTGGGTTTTTTTTGTTGACCAGTGTAATACACTTTTTCTTAGGGTACCTACCGTAGCGTGTTTTTTTAAAGGCTCGCATACCAGTTTACTATTGAGTTAGTTCGTGGTTCATTAGGCGTCTATAAAGGTCAACTAAGTATATTATTATTATTAAATCCCTGCCGTAATGCGTCATCAAACAGTTTCGTCTCATAGACCAAACAGCTTTTATTATGTATAAAATCTTTAGAAATAAAATTTGAAGTGTGAAGCGGCGGAAGGGGGGTTTAATTCGAGATTTGAAATTAATTCATTTATAACTGCGATTACTTTTATTTTATTTCCTCTCTATCCTCTTAGAGCTGTTCGGATTAAGAGGGTGGATCAAAGGACATTCGCACCGAGAGGGCTAGAGATTGTGGAAAAGAGAAAAGGGGAGGTGGGAGGGAGGTAGAATTAAAAAGGGTTATTAAGTGTGAAGAAAAAAGAAAGCAAAAAAGATGGAGAAGCGGAATAGAGAGAAAGAAAGACAGTGGTGAAACGAGATATCGAAAGGAAAGAGCGTAGAGAAGTAGAGACGAGGCTTTAATAAGCGGAGAGAAAAAAAAGAAAGAAAAAGTAGGGAGAGGATAGATAGCAAGAGAAACAGAGAGAGGGGGAAACGAGATATCGACAGAAAGGGATAGAGATTAAAAAAAGGTGTTAATAATCGGAGAGAAAACAAGAAAGCAAAAAGCGTAAAAATAAATGAAATAGAGGACAAAAGAAAGACAGAAAGGGAGACAATATATCAACAGGGTGGACGTCGAGAGATAAAAAAAAAGTTTTAATAAACGAAGAAAAAAGGAAAGAATATAAAAAGATATACATGGAATAAAGAGTAAGAGGAGCAGAGAGAGATTGATAAAAAAAAGATTGGGGTAAGCAGAAAGGGGACTTGGGCCTGAAAAGAAAAGAGGAAAATAGAATGAGACGGTGTACATGAATGTGAGAATATACGTGGCAGGTTTAATGGAGGCAATGAGAAGAAAGTAAGACTGTGTAATGTTGACTAACGAAAAGAGAAAAAAAAAGAGAATAAGAATGAGAAAAAAGAAATGAGGAGAAATGAAAGAAGGAAAGAAATAAATTATTAAAAATGAAAGATCGCAATGGCTAGAAATAAATAAAGAAAACTGGAAATGCAAAAAGTTATTACTGGAAATAAAAGAAAGAAAGAAAGAATTAATGAACGAACGAAATTACTAAAAATTAAAGAAATGACTAGAAATGATTGGAAATGAATGAAAGGGAAAGAAAAATGTCTGGAAATGAAAGAAAGAAAGAAGGAACTGTCTGAAAATGAAAGAAAAAGAAAGAAAAAACTGCTTGTAAATGAAAGAAAAAAAACAGCCTAAAAATAAAAGAAAGAAAGAAAGAAATGCCTGTAAATGAAAGGAAAAGAAAGAAAGAAAGAAAGAAAGAAAGAAATTACTAAAAACTTAAATAAAGAAATGGTTGAAATGAGTGGATGAAAACAAATGACTGGAAATGAAATAAAAGAAATCACTGAAAATGAAAGAAAAAGAAAGAAATGTCTGAAAATAAAAGAAAGAAAGAACTGTATGAAAATAAAAGAAATGCCTGAAAATGAAAGAGAAAAAAACAAAGGAAGAAAGAAAGAAATGTCTGGAAATAAAAGTAAGAAAAAAAGGAATACCTGAAAAAAGAAAGAAATGCCTGAAAATGAAAGAATAAGAAAGAAAAAAAAGGCCTGGAAATGAAAGAAAGAAATTACTGGATAATAAATAAATAAAGGTAGCTAGGTAGGTAGTTTCATTCGTTCTGTGGCGGGGGTAATGTCCTCCTGCACACGGAGGTGGGTAGTAGCCCAGTATTTTAAATGCTTATTTTCAAAGCAGTTCTCACAAAGGTTTATGAAATACAATGTTGCTAACAGTAATAACTCACTCGCACGCGCGCACAACCTTCTAAGCCATATTCACTCCACTTCGCTCGTTCTCCTTTCAATCCATATAAATCTAGGTTGACCTTACGATTTGCAGGAATGAGCAGCAGCAGCTACAACTACTTGTTAACCAATTGGCCGATGCTTGAAACTGAAATTACAAAACCGTTTTCACTGTTCTGTAACTGAGACATTGTAGTGGATCTAAGATGGTTGCCTGAATGTTTTAAATGTTTCGCTGTAATTGAAACATGCTACATCCTCAAGCATAAATTTAAGTAAAAAATCAAATGGTAACGATATTCAATTACGACAAAAAGGATAGCTTTGGGAACAACAAATATATTTTTATATGCAGAATATTACAATTTTGTTTTGTAAAGATGTGTGCGAAAGCTTGATCAGAGTGTTTTAAAGAGTAAAGCTCTTGTTGCTGGTTTGGAAATGTTTCGTATGTTTTTAATGTAGTTTGGAAAATTTCGTACGTACGTGCATGTGTGAATATGTTTTTATAAGCGTCTGACCGCACATGGTCAAGACGCGAATCCTTTTCACAACTACATTTTGTAGTGAGAAAAACCAAGAAAAAGAGAAGGAATGAACTCGTGTCTGCTATTTATAATTAATGTAACCACGTGACAGGCTCCTGGAAAAAGAGCGGGAAAACTTGACTTGGTCACACGCTGGAAAAAGTCTTGTACGTGGGTGGATTTCAAAGCCCACTTGTGTGTTTATTGACCAATTAAAAGTTGAAATTTCCTGAAAATATGTATGAATCTGGATAAGCTCTTTGATCCACTTTTTGCACAGATTTGTACAAAATTCAACATTGATAAGAAAGTGGTATCGGGATGCTAAAACATCGTTGCTCGTTCTTCCGATAAGGTAAGCCTAATAAGTATCAAACAGTGATAATCAGAGGAAATTACCCGAACAGAAGGACGAAAGAATACATATTTCGATAGGAGGAAGGTGTAACCAAAGTAATCACTGCTTCGTCGCACTTTCTATATGCCCTTGAAATCGCTGTTTAGGACGAGTTCGAAAGGGTGTCCCAAAAATAATGTTTACACTTTTTAAATATTAATAGTTAATAATGCATTACCGTGATGTGAGAACTTATATGAATGAAAATATGCAAAACAGATGGATTGGAAGATGGACAGTTGAATACCCACCTAGATCACCAGATTTGGCACCCTTGGATTTCTTTTTGTGGGGGTTTCTAAAAGACAAAGTTTACAGCAGGAACCTGAAACAATTGCTGAACTGAGAGTAGCAATCGAATAAGAATGTGTTCAAATACCAGAGGAAATGATACTGGACGTTTGTAGTTCTATTTCTTCAAGATATGAAAAGTGTATTGAACAGGGCGACAACCAGTTTGAGCAATTGATGTGAACTCATCATTATATGAACATTCTGCCATTGCCCCAAGTAGCTTTTATCTTATTAAAGTTAATTTTCTATGTTTTTTGTATATTTTACTCTCAAATTCTTTAAATGTGTATTTTTTCTCTTGTATTAATCTTATTTACAAGTCAAAATACATAAATTGAATAAGTTATAACGATTCAAAGAGTGTATACATTATTTTGGGATACACTGTATATTCAGTAACTTCCAGAAAAAAAAAGGTTTTGAATGTCACGCACAACGAGCAAGACAATGACTCATGATGACGTCATGTATGAGAAAACACAACCAAGGCGGGCAATCAGCGAAACAAGATCGAATTCCCGCCACGTGTTTTGCGTTCGCTTTCGCGCTGATGCCTCCGAGAAAAGCGTGAATCCATCTCTTCTTCCTCTGGTTATGGGTTCAATAGCGGGAAAGCCTGGGATCTCTAGCCTTGGTTAGCAGTCAGTCTAGGAGAAGGACAACTCAGAATTCAAAACCGTGGAGAAAGGAACGGGGAAATGTACACGTGTGTACGGGTAGTGTATCAATTATCAGAAAGTGGACTCGGCAAGCCAAGTTCAAATTCCCATTTAGCCTGTTGTATTCACTTTCGCACAAATTCCTTGGAAAATACATGAATCTATCTCTTCTCCTCCCATCTATGGATTAAATAGCAGGGTAGACTAGGCTTTGTAGATTTGGTTGGAAGGCAATTTAAGAGAAGATCTTGAAAAATCTCTCTCTCTCTCTCTCTCTCTCTCTCTCTCTCTCTCTCTCTCTCTCTCTCTCTCTCGGTGGGGAGCTTAATATTGATAGAGACAACCGGAAAATGTTGCTTGAGAAGACAGCATTTCTAAACATTGGATATTTTGGAAGAAAAGACATCTATTTTGTGGCTGATATAGTTACGTATTTCTGTACTCATTGGCGTAGTTAGAGTGTGTGCCGCCCAGGGCAGTCCCTAAGTTTGCCGCCCGTTCCGCAACCCACCGGCCTCCGACAAAAGATACAACATATTGCACAGTGAATCCTTCTTATATATATATATATATATATATATATATAGTACAGGTAGTCGATCCGTTGGTATCTAATCCGGGTGGATCCTAGTTATATTAATTATTAAATCTGATCCACAGAGAGCTCGATGTTTTTATTTTAACACGGTTTGAAATAGTCTGTTCCGATGTTGAGGTAATTTTTGTTGTTTTGTTGTAATATTATTATTATTATTATTGTTATTATTAATAGGCCCTAAAGACGAAAAATAGTGCACTACATACCCTCAAACGAACTTCTGTCAAGGAAAATAGCTGAAATTTATATAATAACAACCAAAATGTGTCTCCCACACACAGCGGTGCTGCGGCATTAAAAAACCACACCCTGGGTCCGTTTCACATTGTCAACAATGATCAGTCCTGAATACATTACTGAATAATGTTTATAGTTTGGACAAGATGATAATGGCTTAAATATATATCCTATAGTTACTCTAAATCAAAAATGTTCTTCACCTCTGAGTAGTGCCCATAAATTAAACTCAATTTTATTTCAATATAAGTTCATACAGTAGACTCAAATGTACCGCCCCCATAAAAGTGTAGCTCGAGACGGACCACACCCTCGACCTCTTCCAGCTTCGCTACTGATTGTACTTGAGATCGGTGTCCGGGCCTAGATAAAGAGTCAAGATTTCGAATGCCTATTTTTGAGGTAGGTAGTCCATTACAACGAGGAAGATTGGCAGAGTACAATCTTTTACCTAGTTCACATTCTATCACCACGATTAGTTTACGAAGCTAAACTTTTGATAGAAATGACCAGAAAATGTTTCCTGAACCCAGAAAATGTATGCCGGGTTACTGAAGAATAAGAAAGAAACACAAAAGGCGGCAACTACTTAGAATGTTGATTTTCAAGATAGGCAAGCTTTCGCCAGTTGAAAGTTTGGCACTTATACAAGCTTCCTAACATCTTCATTTGGCCCCTGTGTTTTAAGTTTTAGTAAATAAGAGAGAAATATATAGAGAATTAGGAAGAGATGGGAAGAAAAAAGAAGAAAACTGGGGATAGAGTGGAGGTGATAGAGAAACTTGTGGGTGCTACTAGGTATGATATCTATCGAGGCATTTGCGACCTCCCGTAAATGACGACGCACTCATTATTGCTGGAAAATGCTCAGGAAAAACAATGACCTGTTTACTGCATTTACAACCATTAAAATGACTAGTTGATTTTTTTTTGTATAAACATTGTTAATTTTTAATGCATAACCAGTTCACTGTTCATTGTATTGACTCTAACTCTAACCTTATCTCCTAACCCTAACCCTAACCCCTAAACCTAACTTCTAACTCTAACCCCAAACTTAACTCTTAACCCTAACCCTACCGAGACATTTTCAACCTACACTAAATGACGATGCACTCATTTTTGTTGGAAAATGCTCAGGGAAAACGATGACGTGTTTATTGTTTTTTAAAATGACATCAAATCAGTTTATAAATATTAAAATCACTATTAATTATATTAATAATGATTCTTTATTTTTTTTGTTAATGATTTTTAATACATAACCAGTTCATTGTTCACTGCGTTTAACCCTAACCCCTAACCCCTAACCTTAACATATATCATACTTCCAGCAGTCAGTAATTATCGTACTATAGTAGAAAATAAATAGTAGATATCATTACTATAGTAGAACCAACTGGTGGGATGAAGGGAGAAAAGAAAGGAATAGAAAGGGGAAAAAAGAGCGGAAGTGATACAGTAAGAGGGGGGGTGATAGCGAAACTGATGAAAAGAAAGAGAAGGAGTGGAACAAAAGAAAAAGAAAAAAGTGGGGGTGATAAAGAAATTGTCGGAAAGAAAGAGAATGGGATGAAAAAGAGGGAGTGAGGAAGAAAACTGACGAGATGAAAGTGGATGAGGAGGAGGAAGAAGAAAGTGAGAGGTAGAATTTTGAAATGTGGCAATTTGGGGGATTAAATTTGCTTGTGACGTCATTGTCTATAATTCGGACTGAGCTGCACACGTGACGTGCTAGGCTGCTAAATCGCCATTACAACTGCCTGAACTTAATCCTGAAATGGCGGCCAGACAAATTGTTATTTAAGCTATATATGCACGTATACCAATTCAGCTCAACGCACACAATACCTCCTTTACTCTTGACTGGTCTTCTCATCACGTACAAATATCGCTTGCTTTCATTCATTTTTTTTTTCACTTGTATTTAATTATCAGACCGATGCCAAATTGTGTAGGCACATTGGATTAATGGATAGCGGCTCAAATTGAGTAATCAGTGAGCCGAGTTTGAATTCCAGTCGAGTTCATTACATTCCCTTTCGTGTTAATACCCTTAGTAAAGGCATGAACCAATCACTTATTTACCCCCACCGGTTATGAGTAAAATAGCAGAACAGACTGGGTTTAATAGCATTAGGTGACACCCTGAGGAAGATCATTTCCTCTCTCCATCCCAGCTATGGGTAACTAGCAAGACAGACTGGGGCTTATAGCTTTGGTTGGCAACCAATCTGGGAGAAGGAAAACTCCGAATTCAAACCAGCCTGGAAAAGGTCGGGCTCCATCAGGCTGCTATGCCCAGGAAACACCACTGCTGTTGCAACTGCAGTGCATGGGGTGCCCCGACGATCTTTCAAATTGATTTCACTGGCTTGTGTAATTTTTACGAATCTTTCAAAGATTCCCTTAACACTGTGTGAAACATCTACATTTTATTAAGGCGCCTATAAAAACACTATACGGCTGTATCATATTTATCCTCCTGTTTAGATGTGAACGCTGAACAAATTCCCTGATGAAGGAACTCGAAGCGACATAGATTTGGCTCTACAAAATACGTAGCATGGACCGTTCTCAAGAAAACAGGAACTAGAATAACACTCATGTGTAAAATCAGAAAGAGTTTAAATTTCAGAGAAGAAGGATGATATATTAATGGGAAGAGGGGGATAGATAAACAGTGAGTAACTTGCTTAATGTGTTTGTGTGAAGGGAAGACAGAGCTGGGACAAGACGTAATGGTAAAGAGTCAAACGTTAACTTAAAGACACAAAAGATAGGAAGTTGTGGAGAGCCATTATCGTTCACGTCCTTGAATTATATCAACGATGATGCCTGTCTAGCTAGAGTCCAGTTCGTTCGTATAATGGTCTCTATTCTGATTGAGCATCACAGTTCTGTGACCGTATAACATACTAAGTAAAACTTTAATACATATTAACATCCATCAATGTCACAATTATTGAACCTGGTTTTCATTTGTCAACATTGAAGGCTAAATAATTTTTCATAATAGAAGCGAACAGACAATATGGCGGACGGCAAAGTCTGTTTGGTATCGAATTCATGCGAGATAATAAATTGCGTAGACGGCTTAGATTTCAGTGAATATACGTTTTTTACACAGAGAAGAATCAAGAAAAAAAAACACTTCTGTTGTTGTTATAACGAATTTTTCTTCAAATTAAAACTTATTTACAATTGCGTTATTTTTAAAGTGTGTAGAAAAATTTGAAGAGAATTTTAAATACCTACATGTAAAAAAAAATCGAAATAATTATCAATGGATTCCGAGGCACACATACTTATAAAAATGAAAAAACAAACAAACAAAGAAAGGAAGAAACGCAAAAAGAAAGAAAGGTAGATAGATAGGAGGGGAGGAAAGTTGGAAGACAGGAAGAAAGAAGGAAAGAAAACGAACAAAAAAGAAAGAAACAAACAAAAAAGAACGAGACAAACAAAAAAGAAACAAACACAAAAAGAAAGGAAGACAGATAAGAAGATAGTAAGATAGATAGGAAGGAAGGAAGAAAGAAAACGATCAAAAAAGAAAGAGAAACAAAGAAGAAACAAATAAACAAACACGAAAAGAAAGGAAGATAGATCAGAAGAAAGATAGGAAGGAAGAAGGAAAGAAAACGAACGAACAGTGAAAAGAAACAAATGAAATAAAAATCAAAAAATGAAAGAAAGAATGTATAAATGAAATGACGAATTAAAGGTAATATAAAAGGAAAGAAAGTCCGTTAGAATGATTAGAAGGGAAAAAAATAATCAGTGAGAGGAACCAATGAATAAAAGAATGAATGTAATAATATGAATGAAAGGAAAAAAAGAAAATTTAATATTTTGAATATAATTTATATTAATGAAAAATGAATGAGAAAAATTGAAGAATAAAATACTGAATGAAAGAAATAAACGAATGAATAAAAATAATGAACGAATAAATGAAATTTATTTCGTAATTTTTTATAGTCGCTTGGAATAGTTAATAGACTTGTTAGAAACACCAATTCGTAGGTTCGATTCACGCTGAGTGCTACACTCTTCTGTGATCGTGTGTGCAATATAACTATTTGAAAAAGGGGGCACCTCGGGGGCGGTGTAATGGTTAGCAAGCTTCTCTCGCTAGAACGATTACGACTGAGTAGTGAGTTCGATTCTTACTTGGGTGCCCCCGTGCTTTCGGCTTTGTGCCACATCTAAGCTACGCTTGGAAAATCACTATAACTACATTAGTATCCCTGTCAATCGGACTAAGAAGGCATTCCGGATATTAGGGTTTATATTTAGATTAAAATAAAAGAACTGAAATCAGGTCTAACATTTATTTTCAATATTTTATAATAAACAAAATAAACTAATGGTGAGTGAAATATAATGGAATTGATTTTAAGGAAAAAGAAATAAATTACGTAATGTTAATGAAAATTCATTGAATTAAGTATGCCACGTATGCAAAACAAATAATGTAACGAGGATTTTTTTTCTCTTCTAATGTCATTCTCAACTTTTTCCGCATTTCGTTTTGCTTTTGTTCTTGAAATTTTTTTAATGAAACACACTTTTTAAATCTGCGTGCTTTATTGCAATCGTCATAGCTGAATTCTGGCTTTCTTTCCACAAAACTGGCAATCTTTACAATAGCTTTTTCAATTTCAGTCCAAGTTTCATCACAATCATGTTTTTTATTTCCTTGTTCATTGTAACCGTGTGGACGCTGGGGAATAGTTTCTTTGGAAGATTTTATATCATACAATGTTGACTTTCCTATGTTGAACTCAGCCATTAGTTACAATGAACTTTCACCAGCGTCTAGTCTGTTTAAAATTTCCACTTTTAGCGATAAATCCAAAGTTGTTCTTTTCCTCTTGTTCCCATCATTTTTTGCACCAATACAAGCCATTAGAGTGAAATAAGCATAAGCAATTATCCAAAGTAAATTTCCTGAAAAAGAGAAATTTCAAATCAGTTACATATCACCCAAATAGTTCAAATATACACATCAAAATCATGTCCAGATATGCGGGATTCTACTGTATTTGAAAAGGCCTCCATATTTGGCTGAGAGAATTGTATAATGATGGAGCCTATATAAAATGACCGGCGTTTGAAGGTTGAATCTCAAGACTAACTAACCCATTTCATTTAATGGATTAACTCAACAGTTTTCCTAAGAAAACGTTTTTTACGAATTCAACCTTTTTTTTTCTACAGAAGGATGATGAGGATACCAAAATCCAACGTCCTGGGTATGACGATAAACTACATCCGACAGTAAGGCCTCTGATCAGGAGGTTTTAAGGAGTATGTAACCACGTCTTAATTGCTGGTGTTCCCAGATCCACCCGGACCCAGGCTGGTAGTACCGGTTAGGGTCCCAGCTATGGGCAAATAGTTAAACCCCAAACTGGGGTCAAAACACTATGAATGTTTAATAAATTATTACCAGCAATATTTTTTGGAAAAAAAATATTACTAGCAATACGTTTTTGAAAAAAAATATTACCAGAAAAACTTTTGGAAAAAAAAAATTACCAGCAATAAAAATCTTGTTGGTATTAAATAACCCATTGAGGTAGATATGCCGTAAAACAAAAACCAAACTAAACATGTGAGAAACGCAAAATTTCTGGAGACAATAGAAACGAAAAGGATGCTTATAGTTAAAAACAGTAAGAGACAGTTGAAATTTCTATGGCACATAATGAGGAAAGACGGCTTGGAAAATCTGATACTTACAGGAAAGATTGAAGATAAGAGGGACAGATGAAAACAATGCATACTTAGTGAGCTTGAGTAAATGGTTAGTGGAACAAGGTTTAGGAGTGATATCAAAAAGACAAAATTTATCAAGAGCTACGAAGCAGAGGAAATTGTGGCGAAGGAAACACAGCACATAAAGAAGTAATCTTTTAATATTCTTTATATACAATTTCCACAGAAAGACTTCTACAAACCCTCTACAATCCTAACCCAATTAAACACAAAACTAACAAAATATAACAAATTCCTCGTAAAAGAAACTCCCACTTCATTATTTTTTTTCTTTTCATTTCTTGTCTCGTTGAAAAAGGACACAGGCGTGTCCGAAAATTTCGATATTTAATATCTTTCTCATTATGCTTCCATTGGATCAAAAGGCCTACTAATATACAATAAATATTATCTTATTATAATTCTGTTTGTACCACTCTTTCGCACGACCGTTACGCCCTGGCAATACTTCATGAAAAATGTACTATTCTGTTTTGGTCGCATAGAAAGGAGGGGAAACACTACTTGGTTTCAGCGAGAAAATGAGAAAAAAGAAAGGAAGATAGAAGTGTTTAACGTCTTCTCATAAAGAGCAGACTATTCCGTTTCGATTACGTAGAAAAATAAAACACACGCTTCTGGGTTTCAGTAAGAAAATGAAAGAAAGAAAGAAAGAAAGAATGAAAGAAAGAAGAGTTTAACGGCTGTTTCGGTGAAATGGAAAAGTTGTCAATTCCAAATATTTTCATTTGTACCCGCTTACTTCTTAAAATAACGACCAGCATTCATATT
>OZ038499.1:56284983-56304983 GCA_964036315.1 Acanthosepion esculentum
ATACTGTTAATAATAAATAGGCATTTTTCCTCACCGGTAGCATAACTAAAATTCAATTTATTATCTGTATGAATTTAATATCTATTATTACAGATAGAGCACTTCTATAGTAACATCAGCACTCAATGTGCAATTTTATTTAAATATATATATATATTAAAATCCTTTATTCTACATTCAACAGCATCACTTGATAAGACACCAGAAGTGTTGAAACAAAATGGCTATTTTTGTAGTGATTTTATAACATATTTATGTTATAATTTTCGAATAAATAATTATATATATATGAGAGAGAGAGAGATGTGCAAGCTTCTTTAAATATGATAGACAAGGTGATTTGATTAAGATTTAAGAATTTTTTTTAATTTTTTTCTTTTCAAGAGATAAATTATACAAAAACTGTACATTTTTTTCCGGGAGAATTCGTCTATAATTTTAGCCATTTTCAAAGATGTTTTTTGTATAATTTATCTACTGAATTTGGCTCCATATGTAGTTTGATAGGGTTGTATTGTTTGTGTATTTTCCTTTCGAATGACATTTTGTGGTTATAATATCATTCTTCCATTTTTTTTTTTTCTGTGGCGCCTATGAAAATGTTTCGTCTGTGTTAATGTTATTAGTTACGATAACTTTGTATATTATGCTATTGGTTAAACATTTGTTGTTAAGTGAGCAATTTTCGTTGTTTTTGCAGTTAGATTTAATGGTGTTATTTTGCTGCATGCTATTGTTATTGTAATTGTTTTTGGTTTTGTTGATTCTTTTTTATTGAGCTTAGTTATTTTATCCGTGTTATCCATACAACTCATTTTGATTTTTGTTGATAATTTTTGATAATTTTCAGTTTTTAAGGAAGTGTTTGTCACTTATTTTTGAAGAGTATTTTTCCTATTTTTTGTTTTTATTGTATTGTTGAAGGGGGATCCAAATTATATTTCTTTTTCTGTTGTTTTTGTTTGAATTGTTTTCGTTTTTGTCTTCTAGTTTGTTCGAATATCGAATATCGGCATATGTTTGTTTGTTTTTTTCACTGAATATTTTAGATTTCTAGAATTTGTTGAAATTCTTTTATTTATAGATATTGGTATTTGTTTGAATGGGTTAGTGGGATTGGAATTTTTGTTAATGTATATTGGATTGTTGTTTGGTTTTCTGTATATAACATATAAATTCATGCCAAACTAAAATAATTTAAATACTAATTTACATTTTAAAAAATTTCCAAAAAATCACTTACTTTCGTTTATAATAACATCAGCACTCAATGTTCGATACTTATATATATATATATATATATATATATATATATATATATATATATATATATAGATAGATAGATAGATAGATAGATAGATAGATGTGTGTGTGTGTGTGTGTGTGTGTGTGTGTGTGTGTGTGTGTGTGTGTGTGTGTGTGTTAAACAATAAAAAATATTCAAAAATTATAATCTTCAGACACACTGGGTTGTATATTAATATTCCTTCGTTTTTATTATTATTTCATTTAGATTCCTCGACTAGTTTCGACCAATATGGCCATCATCAGGAGAAAAATAATTTTCTGCTTGCTGGTAGCAGTGAACTACAGAAATGAATGTCTTGATGGAGAAAATGAATTTTTGTCTGTAGTTTTCATTTGTTTTTTTGTTTTTTTGGTTTTTTTAACCTGAATTTTGGTCAGTCTTTGTGTTGGTCAAACAGTCTCTTTTAAGTTATTATTTGAGATAAGAGCTGGATGGATTCATGCTTCTCTGAATTCCCTTGGTCATGTAAAGACAAAAAGAAACTTAGCCGACATGTTTCGTTCTCTGAGAGACTTTATCAAGGCAAATGCAAGGATTTTATTTTGTAATAAGTATTTATATACAAGATCAAAATTTTTTCAGACTATTTAAGTTCCTGAACGCTCATAAATATTTATCAGATTAGATGAAATGTCAAGCAAGCTATGTAGACCGCAAAGTGACACAATTCATGGTCTTATAAACGACTTTAATTATTTTAAATTAATTTTTATGCAAATTAATATTTAAATTATTTTATTTTGGTATTCATTTATGTGTTATAACTTTTAAATAACATGAGGTTAAGGATTTAACCCTATTCTTTCCATTTCTTAACACTTTTGTAGTCATGTATCTTTGGGAAGTAGTAATTCTTTCAGAAATGGTGATATTGAAAATATCCAGGCCCAGATTTATATTTTGATATGATTCGATAGCGGCACTCTCGAGAATTTTCCTTCTCGGTTAATAAATGTGGCATTCTTTAGATCAAAGTTGTGGTTGAATTTATTTCCATGTATAACTAATGCATTTGATAAATTGTTGTGTATAAGATCCATTTTGTGTTCATAGATACGTTTTTAAATTACTGAAAGTTTCCTCAATGTATTGTTAGGAACAGTCGTGGCAATTTTAGTATGTACCTACTACAGAATTATTATTTTTATGGGTATTTTTAGATCTGGTCATATCCATAATAGTTGAAGATGTACTTGTAATTATTTTCATGTTATTTAGCTCGTTTTGGATTGTGGATTTTATAGAGTTAGTAGGTATGTATCTGTTTTTATATAGTTTATTGTTCTTAATAATGTTATCTTTTTTGTGGTCGTATATTCTGTATGCCTTTCTCTTAGCATTGTCCGTTCTTGGTAAGACGATAAACTACGTCTGCGTCCTGGGTAAGACGATAAATTACACCCGTCAGCACGGCTTTTGATCAGGAAGTTTTGAGGTGCATGGAATCACCTCTTAATTGCTGGTGTTCCCAGGTCCATCCTGACCCGGGGTGGTAGCACCTGTCAGGGTCCCAGCTATGGGCAAATAGTTAATAGTTAATAGGAGTCAAAACATTATGAAAGTATAAAAATAATAACAGCAATACTTTTTTTGAAAAATTATTACCAGAAATACATTTTAGAAAAAGAAAAATATCACCAGCAATACATTTTTTGAAAAAATATTACCAGCAATAAAAAATCTTGTCGGCATTAAATAACCCATTGAGGTTGATATGCCGTAAAACAAACCAAACCAAACCTTAGCATTGCGAATGAAATAATAAGTATATTGGAAGTTTTTAAAAGTACTTTCGATATATATTTCTTCTTTAGGTTAAATATTGGTTACTTCCCCAAAGAAGAAACGTTAAGAAATGATTAAAATAAAAGACAATATCCACGTTAAAACTCGAACTAAGGACAGCTGTTTCGAAGTGAAAAGACGACTTCACCAGAGGCCTGAAATCGGTTAGAGGTTACTTTTCCTTTTTGTTTTTTATTTAGTGTGCTGAGCAAAGGCTTGTTTAATAACTGTACTTGCACTCAATTAATTGGACAATGAAGAAGTAGTTCACTCAGAGAAAACCCGTTGATAAACCACTGAATCTGACGCAGTAATTAGAATAATTAGAACAGAAAAGATTAACTTCCTGTCCACTAATCCGTTAAAACGACAAATGTCAACATTAGATGCACAGGCCGCCCGGCATTGTGACTGGACCTTAATGAATTCAAAAGCATTTATTAGCTTGACCAACCGTTTTTTGTTTGTTTTGTTTTGTACTAGCTTCTACTTGCATACATTATTGAGGACTGGCGGTCGCAAGGTCTTCGATACTTGTCAGGATTTTTATGTTTTTGGGGTTTTTTTTTGGTGACGAGTTTGTTTTTATGCTTGGTCAGTGCATCTAGTCTCGTTACCTAACGTTCTCACGGAGACGCTTTGCTGTGTGTCTTAGCTTAGGCTGGACGGTGCACATATTGCTCCAGACATGACCGAAGCTGAATTCCTCCCTCTTGGCGGCCTCCTTGGTCGTGCACACGTGACTGTTGCTGGTAGTCACCACCCATTCTGTTCTAGCTGGTGACTTCATCATGGCTGCCGTGTTAACATCGACAGATAGTACTGGGTTATAATGGTATCAATAACAGAGGAAAACCTCTGACCTGATATTAGCGTCCTCCTTCTATATAACGCATCCCTTTAGCATATGGATGATTATGTCTCTCCACAACTTCCTATCCCTTGTGGCCCTTAGCAGTTTTTCTCCTTTTGCTAAGACCTCTGACCTGATATTAGCCTTCTTCTTTTACTCTGTACCGCATCCCTTCAGGATATGGATGATCATGGCTCTCCACATCTTCCATCCCTTGTGACCCTTAGCAGTTTTTCTCCCTTTGATGAGGCTCCCGATCCCCGTTCCGCTATCCATTCACACATGCTCGTCAGGTAGTTGACTCGCTACCTTCACCTACCTCTCTTGCCTTCAATATGCCCTGTGAGTGTTAAGTTTTCCAAGCCCGCTTGCTTTTAAAAGGACAAAGAGAAAAGGAATTTCAGCAGTCTCTTTCTGATTTTCAATATAAGTTTTCTTTTGGATGCCATTTTCTTTAAGACTTCATCGCCGTTATACATGAAATTCTCAGTATCCTTCTGTAGAATTTCTGTTGCTTCAAGTTTTCTCATCATCCATAGTGAGATTGTCCAACATTCACTGCCATATAAGAGGACAGATATCACATAGCAGTCCAGCACTCTTTTCTTTGTATTCTCTAAATCCTTCTGTAGACTCTCATCTCTGTTGCCTCAAGTCTCCTCTTCATCTATGGGGAAATTGTCTAATATTCACTGCCATATAAGAGGATAGATATCACCTAGCAATCCAGCGCGCTTTTCTTTATTTCTAACGATTTTTTCTGTGTCTCAACATTTTGATTAGAAGTGTTAAACGTTCGTTTATACCTGCTTGATGTTTTATGCATACTGGCTCATTACCATCTTCCCAATCCGTATTTTGCTTAAAGCAGTCGTGTCTTGTATTTTAGATTAAAAAAATATTACACCGATCTGCATTGTGTGCGATATATTTGCGCCCTTTACACTGCTTTTGAATGATATTTCTATTTCACTGCTATGTTAAACACACAACATTTTTGACATGAATTGATACTGAGCAAAAATCGATTTATATTATACCAGGAGTAATCAATGAACCATCGATACCATTGAACGTCTAAAATATAAAATGAACCGTTCCTTTACGCCTACGTTTCTTAGATTGCAGCCTTATTTGTTCAAGACTCTCATATGAAGCACTCAGATACCTTCGTCTATTAAGTGATTGCCTTGCTTCAATTTGGTCTTAAAATAGGCTATGTCGTAGCCGTCTTTGTCATTCTGTTGCTAATCATTTTCTTCTGAGAGATATTTCCATTTCACTGTTATAGTAAACATAAACTTTTTGACATGAAGAGATATTGAACAGAAAGCGATTTGTATAATACCAGGAGTAATTAATGAATCATAGATGTCAGTGAACTTCTAAAAATATAAAGAGAACGGGTTAATTAAACGGTTCATTAGCCTCTAATTAATGAATGAATAATCTCATAGCGAGTTCTACGACAATAAAATATCTGCAGAAATTCCTCTATCGCATCGTTAAATATTTGAGCTAAAAAAAGAAACCTAGAAATTAAACCATATAATAATTATCAATGTGTATTTATTTGTATATTTCCTGTCGCATCTGTAGTGGGAAGGGAGGCAACTGATTGCTTCTCTTAATCGTTTTAATAATTATACAAATAAAATATTTATCTGCATTGAGAGAAAATTTGCCTCCGAACAAAATGAACTGTTTAATTAATCTGTTTCTTTACTCCTACGTTTCTTAGATTGCAGTCTGATTTGTTCAAGCCTTTCATGTGAAGCACTCAGATACATTTGTCTATTAAGTGATTGTCTTGCTTCAATTTGGTCTTAAAATAGGCTATATCGTCGCCGGTTTTGTCGTCGCTGTCTTTATTATCCTGTTGCTAATCATTTTCTTCCGAGAGATATTTCCATCTCACTGTTATAGTAAACACAAACATTTTGGCATGAGGAGATATTGAACAAAAAGCGATTTATACAATACCAGAAGTAATCAATGAATCATCAATACCATTGAATGAATAAAAAATGTAAAGGGAACGAATTTATTAAATAGTTCATTGGCCTCTATTTTAGTTGGGAATTATTTATCTCTGCTTTGTGGAGTCTCAATACATTGTTTCAAACCTTTTGCTTCATTGCATCTCACTATTAAGACTTTCTAACGACTGCCGTCATTTTTAACGGCACGGGTACACTAGTTACATATAATATGTAATATGTTTAAATATAGTAGTAGTAAACACAAGCATTATCCCGTGAAATAATGGTAGCGGCCTGTTTGGACAATAATCAGTCCTTTATCTGCATTTAGACAAAATTCCTTCCCGAAAATAATGAACTGTTTAATTAATCAGTTCTTTTACTCCTACGTTTCTTAGAACACAGTCTTATTTGTTCAAGCCTTTCATGTGAGGCACTCAGATACCTTTGCGATCGTCTTGCTTGATCTTGATATAGGCTTTGTCGTTGTTGTTTACGTCGTTCCGTTGCTAATCTTTTCCTCCTGAGAGATATATCCATTTCAATGTTAAATTGAACACATTAGATTTTTAACATGAAAAGATACTGAGCAAAAAGAAATTTACATAATACCAGGAGTAGTCGATAATTCCTAGGTAGCATTGAGGGCCTAAAATATATAAAGGGAACGGATTAATTAAACGATTCATTGCCCTCTATTATAGTTGTGAATTCTTTATCTCTGCTTTATTAAATCTCAATACATTGTTTCAAGACTTGTTTCATTGCATATCATTGTTAGAACTTTTGAACAATTGCCGTAATGTTTACTGCACAGGTACACTATTAACAATAATAGTAATAATAATAATAAATAAATTTCTTAGTCCAAAATGCAGATTCTGTGATAAATATCCAGAAACAATTGACCATCTTGTATTGAGTTGCGCGGTATTGTTACCCACTTAATAAAAAAACATGGCACGACAGAGTCGGCCAATATCTGCATTGGAAAATCTGCAACACTTACGGAAAGGAAACTGCAAGAAATTGGTATGAGCACCACCAGGACCCGGTTACGGAGATAGGACCTGTAACAATTTTATGGGACTTCACAATACATACAGACAGAACAATCAAAGCTAATCGCTCTGACATCGTGATTAGAGACCGCAAAGACAAAATGGGCCTTTTTATTGACATGGCAGTCCCAGCAGACTGCAATCTATCTTTGAAGACTTTCAAAAAATATCAAAATACAAGGACCTTGAAATCGAAATCTCAAAAATGTGGCACATCAGGAATTAACAATTCTTTTTGTTGAGTCCTCGGATTAATTGGAAAAGATTCCAATAAACTCGTTGAAGGAACCTCTTGTAGTCCATGCCTTAAAGAAATACCAAAAAATTGTACTGACAAGTACAGCCTTACGAAGGGCTTTGTCTATGTAACATATGTGCGATTTTTTTCCCAAACTACTCAATGTCACGATACCATTAAGGACCTTAGGTCTCTGGTTGGGTGCCAGAAAGAAATGAGTATACACCAGAAACCAAAGGAAATAAAACAACAATAATAATAATAAGTCTTTGTATTTACTCAACTATCTGAATTCTTTGAAATATTGCGATCGCATGGCAGACTTATGTCGATCAACAGACAACGTCTATTTTGGTGATCTTTGACAACTATACCTGGTCTGTTTGCTTCCACCGCCTCCATCGTTGCATAGCGGTAGTATGACCAGAAGCACGGGGGAGTAATGGCTAGCAGCTCGGATTGAGGAATTGGAGAGCCGAGTTCGAATTCCACTCGAAAGAAATGGCAACCTCCTGCGGGAAAAATCTGCCTTGTCAGTCATACATCGAAAGATACATGATCGCCTAAGCGTGTATGACCGGCAATGACTAGCTTAGACAAGCTATAACCAGATTTAACCAGCTAAGACAAGCTTTGACCAACTTAGACTAGCTCTGACCAACTTAGACAAGCTTTGACCAGCTAAGAGAAGTTTTGACCAACTTAGACAAGCTTTGACCAAGTTAGACAAGTTTTGACCAGCTAAGAGAAGCTTTGACCAACTTAGACAAGCTTTGACCAAGTTAGACAAGCTTTGACCAGCTAAGAGAAGCTTTGACCAAGTTAGACAAGCTTTGACAAGCTCTGATCAGCTTAGACAAACTATGAACAGCTTAGACAAGGTAAGACCAGTTTAGACAAGCTATGATAAGCTAAGACAAGCTTAGACAAACTATGACCTGTGGGGAGTCAAGTAAATCTCGGGAACGCACTTCACGGCGGTGAGAAAGTGAGTGAGTCGAGATGCCAGGTCAGGATTGATAACAATACAGACCCTTCTTTGGATTTTGTCAAGAATCTCGACGTATATAGCCGGAGCACCAAACCAGATAGGACAGCTATATTCAATACACGGACAAATGACTGATTTATAAATGTATAATGTCTCCGATGAGAAAAATCGTCTGGCAAACACAGTGAACCAACGTTCTTAGCAGCAGAGCTAGCGATTGATACAATATAATCGATCAACTTCAGGTCATTAAAAAACGCGAAGCCATGAAGGCGCAATGAGTCGCCCAAATGGAGGTTAGCATCAGCCATGCTGATAGAGAACAAAAATAGTTCTCTATGAGGATTAAAGGAAAGCAGTTTCTTTTTCGAGGCGTTAAATCCTGACAATTCTAGACAATGTTTCTACCCATTCACGCACTTTTCTTCCGGACGTCTGTAAAAGGGATCAGTCGAAACGTTCTGGTGACAGTATCAGCAACACAAAGAATAAATTCAGTTGTTAGTAGAAATGTCGGAAATGGCAGGCATTTATTTTCTTCTTATCTAACAGAAATCGAGGCCTTTTCTCTTCTTCTTTAAGAAATATTCTATTTACTTATTAATTGGATACATCTAACTTTTTGTCAATATTTTCTTTCTAATTGACAACTTTGAGTTACACGTCACTAATTTAGTTTCAGTGACACATTCCGTGTTTGTTTCTTACACCTGCCAAATCGTCACCCCCACCCCCAATTTCTTGTCCTCAACACCTTAATTTCACGTGAACTTTAACAACACCTTAGAGAAAGAAAGAAAGAAAGAAAATGAAGTGAATCGATTGAAAGAAAGAAAGAAACAAACAAACAAACAAAGGAATTGGTAGAAAAAAAGAAAGGAAGGAATTGGTTGAAAGAAAGAAAGAAAGAAAGAAAGAAAGGAATTGGTAGAAAAAAGAAAGGAAGGAATTGGTAGAAAGAAAGAAAGAAAGAAAGTAAGAAAGGAATCGGTTGAAAGAAAGAAAGAAAGAAAAAGAAAAGAATCGATTGAAAGAAAGAATGAAAAAGAAGAGAATTGGTTTATAGAAAGAAAGGAATCGGTTGAAACAAAGAAAGAAAAAGAAAAGAATCGATTGAAAGAAAGAAAGAAAAAGAAGAGAATTGGTTGAAAGAGAAGAATCGGTTGAAAGAAAGAAAGAAAAAAGAAAGAAAGAAGAAAATCGAAAGAAAGAAATGAAAAAGTGAAATAAAGAAGAGAATTGACTGAAAGAAAGAAAGAACGAAAAACTTAAGGATGTCAAAAATTATAAATATATGAAAATTAAAAAAAGAATGACAGTGCTCAAAAAGAAAATATAGAAAGAAATAAAAATTTAAAGAAAGAAAGAAAGAAAAGTTAATCGTAAACAAAAATCGGTTGTTTGTAACGAACAATCCGCACGGCCAAAAACACCTGATCTTTTTTTTTTTTTTAACTTCATCTTCAGTCATTTTGACAAGAGGTTTTTAGAAGTAACCACCATTCATTCAGTGAAATCACACGTTGGCGTTGAGTTCGAGCCCCGCCCACTTGTATGTACCCCATTAGGAGTTACGTAATGTTGCAATTACAGTCAAACGCTCAGAGTGGTTTCTGCTGGTGCCAAGATAACTATGGGACATTTTCTCTATTGACTCACGGTTATCAAGTACGCGTGATGGGAGCCCAATGCTCCCGCTGCGCGTCAAAAGTACTTCTCTTGTAGTAACTCTCCGCCTACGAAGGTAATTAATCTAAATCCTCAGCATTTTTCAATTTGAACTCTTTTGCACCAAAACTGGAATTTAAAGACAATTCTAGAGAAAATCGCGGTGTTTTTTTTTAAATGTTTTAAAAATAGACGTTCTTTAGACTAACAAATAAATTTGATTAAATATTTGCTCAACTTGCTATTCAGAGATTAATGGATTTTTTTTATCATTTCACCTCAGACAAGGCAATAAAGTCACTAAGATGCCAGAGATTACAGAGTGTGAGAGAATATCAGAAAAGCAAAATCATTATTAAGGAAAGAGAATAATAAAGAACAGAGATTTTTTTTTAAAAAAAGGCAGAAGATAACGATTAACACTGGATTTAAATTTCTGAAGATAAAAGCTGACGGGAGGTCATAAAGCCAGGAGAGAGTTCCACAAGCGAGAAGTGCAAGAAAAGAAACTTAGTATATAATTTACGGTTACCTATATTCATTTCAACTGTAAAATGATGCGACCTAGCTGCCAATCTAGTGCTGCGCTGAAAATAAAGTCAAAAATTGTCCAACATTTGGATATTTTTTAATGAGCTGTTCCTTGAACTAAGTTTTCGGCTCACATGAGCCATCTTCAGAGTGGTTATTCGGACATTTAAACAAAGATATTCACCATGGAAGATAATATTTTATGTTGACATAGAAGATTGCTATGGGACGGTAACGGTCGCAGAATAGCAGACGCAGGTCGTAAATTCATGATGCGGCTCTATGAAGTCATACCACGTGAGAGGCTGAAATATTAACAACAGAATCATATGTCTAGATGCAATGTAATGTATTGTGACTAGTTTGAAATGTAATTTTGTTGAGTGTGGGTTGCTTTGTTTTAATGTAGATTGCCTCTGGTGGAGAATTTTTGTCTATATTTTCACCTGAAATTAAAGCAAATATACGTAATTTAGAACGGCTCATGATCATACATAATAGACATTTATTGTCTGTTATATTTAACAATATATATATATATATATATATATATATATATATATATATATATATATATATATATATATACAAAAATATAAAATGTTGATGAGTCCAACAGACTACCTCATAAAAGACCTAAAAAAAACAAGAAAAATAAACAAGAAAAAATAAAACTAAAAGAAAAATGGACTGAAAAATAAACATATACCAAAACAGTAAATAACAGTGCTCAATGCCTAAGCTATCCAGACAGAGCAAAAAACGCTTCACAATATATGTGTGTATATATATGTATGTGTGTGTGTGTGTGTGTGTGTGTGTGTGTGTGTGTGTCTGTGTGTGTCAATATTTTCTTTTTAATTGACAACTTTGAGTTACATGTCACTAATTTAGTTTCAGTGACACATTCCGTGTTTGTTTCTTACACCTGCCAAATCGTCAACCCCCCATCTCTTGTCCTTAACACCTTAATTTCACGTGAACTTTAACAACACTGAAAGAAAGAAAGAAAATGAAGTGAATAGATTGAAAGAAAGAGAGAGAGAGAGAAAGAAAATGAAGTGAATCGATTGAAAGAAAGAAACAAAAAAAGAAAGAAAGAAAATGAAGTGAATCGATTGAAAGAAAAAGAAAATGAAGTGAATCGATTGAAAGAAAGAAATAAAATGAAGTGAATCGATTGAAAGAAAGAAAGAAAGAAAATGAAGTGAATAGATTGAAAAAAAGAAAGAAAAAAGAAAGAAAGAAAATGAATTGAATCGATTGAAAGAAAGAAAGAAAGAAAGAAAGAAAATGAAGTGAATCGATTGAAAGAAAAAGAAAATGAAGTGAATAGATTGAAAGAAAAAGAAAATGAAGTGAATAGATTGAAAGAAATAAATAAAATGAAGTGAATAGATTGAAAGAAAGAAAGAAAGAAAGAAAGAAAATGAACTGAATAGATTGAAAGAAAGAAATGAAGTGAATCAGTTGAAAGAAAGAAAGAAAATGGAGTGAATCGATTGAAAGAAAGACGGAAGAGTTCACGATATTCAATGTATATTTTAATACATTATTTTTATTATTATAGATGTTATTTTTAGTCGGTACACTTGTTTGAATTGCAATCCATAATTTTTTAATTAAACACTGAAACTAATAATTTCTTAACTTTTAAAAATTTTATCTAAAATCATGGGTTGCATCTTCTTATAAATAATATAATTTTTAGGCATAATTAAAGCAAATATTGATTATTAAAAAAGAAAAAAAAATGAAAAGATTTACAAATTTTATACCGGGCCCAAATCAGACTGGGCCTCCAAATCCAACTGGAACCCAATTTCTATTATTTATCATCATCATTTTCATCAGTCCCATGTCAGGGTGTGGTTGTAAGGTCGCTACGCATCTGGGTGCCTAACCTTTTCTCTGTACATAGCTCGGTAGGGATTGATACATATGCAGCCTGTCTTATGTAGAAAATAAACCTGACGGGGTCCTTCCCTCTCCAGATAAAACCACAGTCGATTTTTTCTTTCGACTTTCTTCGCCTCAGTCACAAACACCTAGTTATTGATTCCATCGGAATGATCCTCTCCCTTGGCTGTTAACCTCAGTCTAGAAAGCCCTCTCTGTCCTGCGATGCCGTATCGTCACCGTCTCTGAATACGTTGACAGTGGTTCATTCCGACGTGCAGATTTATTATGCGACCAGTCGAAAGTGTCATGCTAAATCTGCGGATGTCCTCTCACAGCGTCAGTTGAAGCAAGTGTCCGTTAAATCGAGGGATTGCTGTACTGACACAACCAGTCTTCCAAACATTGCTGTTTTTTATCTTATGACGTAGGAAATTAAATTTAATTAATATCGATTCTGCATGAATTTTATACGGGTTAGGTTGGGTTTATTTTGTTTTACTGCATATCAACACCTGAATGGGTTATTTAATGCCCACGAGATTTTTAGAATAGATTCGTTTGTTTATTTCTTTGTTTAACGTCATATCAACTCCTTGCGGGGCATTTAATGCCGAAATTTAATTGGGGGGGAGCAGTAAAAATTTCTTTTACAAAAATGTATAACTGGTAATATTTCTTTTTTCAAAAATATATTGCTAGTAATATATATATACACATATATATACACACATATACACACACACACACACACATACATATATATATATATATATATATATATATATATATATATATAAATATAAAAGTGGACATGGAAGTCAGCACTTAGAGGCGACAGTCTGTTTCATGCTAGTGCAATCGTCAGGTCGTCTGACGATTGCACTAGCATGAAACAGACTGTCGCCTCTAAGTGCTGACTTCCATGTCCACTTTTATATTTACACACGCTCTATCTCTGATATTGAGCACTTTATCCCATAAATATAGCACACTTTAAGACTATATTTCTTCATATATATATATATATATATATATATAATTTTTTCGAAAGATGCTAAGGTTATCATGGACCGAACGTATGAGCAACGATGAAGTTTTGGAGGAGATGCAAACAAGAAGGAAGCTTATACTTAACATCAGGAAGAGGCAGATGAAATTTCTGGGACACGTAATGGGAAAGGAGGGCCTGGAGAATCTGATACTCCCAGATTGAATAGACGGAAAGAGCGACAAGGGAAAGCAACGCATGACATACCTGACAGGCTTAAGGAAGTGGATTACAGAACGTGGTCTGGGGGAGGTGGCAGAGAGAGCTACAAGGGATAGGGGGAAGCGGAGAGCAATGATCGCCTACGTCCTGAATGGACACGGCACATAAAAAGAAGAAATTGTTGGTCATATTTTTTTTAATGTATTGCTGGTAATTTTTTTTTTTTAATATTTTGCTGGTATCAATTTTTTTTTAATGTATTGCTGGTAATATTTTTTAATGTATCGCTGGTAATTTTTACTATAACAATCTATTTTATACTCTCCTAGTTTTCTGACGCCAGTTTGTGGGTTTATTTGTTCATAGCTGGGATCCTAACAGGTGATACCACCACGTGTCAGGATGAACCTGGGAACAACAGTAATTAAGAGGTAGTGCCATGATCCTCAAATCCTCCTGATCTGCTGCCAGATGTAGTTTATCGTCATGCCAAGGACGACTTTTACACGGTTTACATATAAAATGATTTTTAAAAAGTGTTGATATAATCAACGTCACGTCCTTCTAGGTTATGAATATAGACAATAAAAAAATGAACATGAATGTTATTGTCAATGTCCCACTTTTAAACCATCCAAACGTAAACCTCGAATAACCTATTATTATTATTTTTGTCCTTGATCGATTTTTTTTTTTTTTGTTGTTTTTATTTTTTGGGTCAGATTCGAGCGGCAATAATAAATGTTTATATTTACTAAGATTAAAGTCATTTGATCAACAGCCACAAGACAGTGGCGCTCAGTGAGTATATGAGTTACACCTGCATTAATCGTATATGTGACCAGCTTGCTAAATATCACCCTTCTCCTAACGCCTATGTATTTGCCATTTTCACAATTCTGTATACTTTGCTATTCGGAGCAGCAGCATCTCTTTTGTTCTGCTGACAACGTTTCGGGGCTTGTGCACACCGGCTTTCATCAGGTATCTGTTGTCATACTCTATCACTTTCTTGGAATTACGAACTGAAACCTATATTTAAACCTCGGCGACAAAATTTCTGTCATTCTGTTTTTCCGTGCCTAGGGGACATAACTCATGTCAGTTAATACTCATCAGTTTTATTCGCTTTCTTTCATCTTGCTATTTTTTTTTAAACCAGTAGTATTAGTTGTAGTAATATCATCTTGAATATTTATTAATCGAAATATTTTCAGCAGTTAATGATATTTGACTGGTATTTCTTTCAGCTTAATTTTAAATGAATTAGTAACTAAAATTAAGACAAAGGAAACACTACTCAAAAAGTTAATGATAGTTGACAATGATTCAAGGAATAATAATTCTAGTTAATATTACCACAACTAAAACTACGAATATAAATAAAACTTCTAAAATTAACATGAAAGTAATACTAAAAAAAATAATAATGATTGGCAATGATTATTCTAAGAAGAAGTCAAGTAAAATATGCTTATGTATATGTACATATATATATATATATATATATATATATATATATATATATATATATATATATATATATATATTTAAAACAATCGCTCAAAAATTAGACCTAGATGAACGAATAAGTTGCATGAGAAAGACGCAAGCTTTTATCACACTAAAAGACCACAAAGAAAATTTCAAAACCAATCCTGCATGCAGACTCATAAACCCAGCCAAAAGCGAACTAGGTAAAATAAGTAAAACAATACTAGAAAGAATTAATTCTGAACTTAGGAAGAAGTTAGGAGTAAACCAGTGGAAAAACACAAAAGCAACCATTGACTGGTTCAACAGCATAAATAACAAACAAAATTGCCACTTCCTACAATTAGACATAAAAGAATTTTACCCATCCATAACAGAACGTACGTTAGATAAGGCCATCAACTTAGCTCAGGAACAAATAATAATAAAACCAAACGAAATCGACATCATTAAGCACTCCCGTAAATCATTATTATTTCACCATGAAGAAGCATGGATAAAGAAAGATGGGATATTTGACACTACAATGGGAAGCTTTGACGGTGCAGAGACATGCGAAATCGTAGGTATTTACTTACTACACGAACTAAGCAAAATAATAGATAGAAATGACACAGGGCTCTACAGGGATGACGGTCTCATAATCTTAAGAAACTGCAACAAACAAAACACAGATAAAACTAGAAAAGCAATAATTAAAATTTTCAAAAATAACGGATTCGAGATAGATATAAAAACTAACCTAAACGAAGTAGATTTTCTAGATGTTACCTTCAACCTAAGAAAAGGCACACACAAACCATACAGAAAACCGAATGATAAACCACAGTACATACACATATACTCCAACAACCCGCCTCCTATAATCAAACAGATACCAAAATCGATTAACCGCAGGCTTTCCAACAATTCTTCCGATGAATCTATATTTAACAAAGCTAAGAAAGACTACGAAACAGCCCTAAAAGATAGCGGCTTCCCAGCAACACTCACATACTCACCACAGAACACAAAAAAGACCAACAGGAAAAGAAATATCATATGGTTCAACCCACCGTACAGCAAAAACGTAAAAACAAACATAGGAAAAATATTCTTCAAACTTTTACACAAACACTTCCCGGAATCAAGCACCCTACACAAAATATTCAACAAAAACACAGTAAAAATCAGCTACAGTTGCACCGAGAACATGGCACAAATAATAAAAAAGCACAACAGGAAAATTATTAACAAACCACACGAACAAATTAAACCCACGTGCAAATGCAGAATAAAAAACGAATGTCCCTTAAACGGTAATTGTTTACAAAACAACGTAATCTACCAAGCCACGATAAAATCAGCAGATAATGAAGAAAAAGTATACATAGGAGTAACCGAAGGACCATGGAAACAAAGAAATTATGTACACAAAATGTCTTTCACAAATAGTAAATATGCGAACAGCACAATGCTTTCTAAGTATATCTGGGAAATAAAAAACAAAACACACACCACACCAAAAATATCTTTGAAAATAAGGAAAAAATCATCAGCCTACAACAACCTATCAAAAACTTGCAAACTTTGCTTGGAGGAAAAAATAGCTATCATTACCTTCCCAGATCAAAATAAATTATTAAATAAAAGATCCGAGCTAATCTCAAAATGCAGACATGAAAACAAATTTTTACTACGTAACTTAAAATAGAAAAATAAATAAATATATAAACAAACAAAACAACAATAAAATAAGCAAAATAAATTACTCCAAACAAATTACAAAACCACACCTGTTAGAATATGCGAAATAAAATCAAAACAAAAGAACGGACGAAAGTTATAACTGTTATATAACAATAAAAAAAAAATTAATAAAAGATAATATACTACGTTACTTAAAAATTGAAAGCCAAAAATATATAGTGTAACAAATAAATAACAACAAGTATAATAAATTAATCTAAACACATCCAAATATATAAATAAACTAACAACCGATTACAATAAACTAGCCGTTTAGAAAAAACAAATAAAGATAATCAACCCAAATAGATAAATTAAAAACTGTTCCGACCAAAATAATAGTAAGAATAAACCACAACATCCCACCCCAAAATTCAACAAATAGATTTAATCAATGACAAATAAACAAATATATAAGATAAAAAATAAAAATGAAAATAAATAAAAACAAGCAAAACAATTTGACCCAAATAAATAAGCAAACATCCGACTTCCGGTAAATGACCGCCATAATAGACTACCAACAATAAGCTATATAAAATAAATTTTTACTACGTTAACAAAAAAAAACACTGACCAAAATAAAAAATAAATATATAAGATAAAAAAAAAAAAAAAAATTAAAAACAAACAAACAAAAAAACAAGCAAAATGATTTGACATAAATAAATAAACAAACAAGCGACTTCCGGTAAAAGTAACCGCCAAAATAGACTACCCATAATGCACCACTCAGCACCAGTTGCCTGACGATTGCTCTAGCATGAAACAGACTGTCGCCTCTAAGTGCTGACTTCCATGTCCAGTTTTATATTTACACACGCTCTATCTCTGATATTGAGCACTTTATCCCATAAATATAGCACACTTTAAGACTATATTTCTTCATATATATATATATATATATATATATATATATATATATATATATATTTGTGTGTGTGTGTGTATTGTACATGTACACATATGTATGTACATATGTATACATATATATGTACATATATATACATATATATATATATATATGTACATATATATACATATATGTAAATATATATATACATATATATATGTACATATATATATGTACATATTGTGCTACATCTAAGCCAGGCTTGGAAAATCACTATATATATATATATATATATATATATATATATATATATATATACGTACATATATATACATATATATATGTACATATATATACATATATATATATACGTACATATATATACATATATATATGTACATATATATACATATATATATATATACGTACATATATATACATATATATATGTACATATATATACATATATATACATATGTACATATATATATATATGTACATATATATACATATATATATGTACATATATATACATATATATATGTACATATATACACATATGTACATGTATATATATGTACATGTATATACATGTACATATATATACATGTATATACATGTACATATATATACATGTATATACATGTACATGTATGTACATGTATATACATGTACATGTATGTACATGTATATACATGTACATGTATATACATGTATATACATGTGCATGTATATACATGTACATGTATATACATGTACATGTATATACATGTATATGTACATATATATGTACATATGTCTATACACATATATATATGTACATATATGTTTATATGTACATATATATACATATATACATGTAAATATTTATATATATATATCTACATATAAATATTTATATACGCACACACACACATATACGTAGCTATATTAGAGTGTGCAGCTTATATTTTATATCTTAAAGAAACAATTTATATAAAGAATTAAATAGCAATGCTAATGTGATTAATGGAGAAATCACTTCGCTAACAAGACTTAATTAGACATTAACTTAAGATCTTTATATTCTAGTTGTTGTCAGATTGAAGGCACTTGCCATGTACTTTCATCAATTTCAAATTGTCATCTCCAGGCCACAAATTTTTCCCATACATAGGTAAACACTAAGACGAATTATGTGTAGACTGAACGATGTTTTTTTAATTATGCTATTAACTGACAGTTGAATATATGTTTTGGAGCGTGCGAAAACATATTCAAATTCATTTTAATTTAATAAGACAGTAGAATATAAACTACAAGACACCCAGTGACAGTGAGGATCGAACTCGCTACAGTAGAAATGATCTATCTTCCCAACTATTCCTCCACGACCATGTGTATTTAGTATATCGTACACTTGGCTGAATCTGGGACGACGCCCAGATATCTCGACATCAGTCACTTTCTCACCGACATCACGTGTCTTTTCTATAAATCTTTTCATGGAAGCTGCTCTGATGAGCTTTTTTCCCCCCTGGTGCCCCGACGACATTTATTTAAGCGTGCTACTAGATTGGCATCTAGGTCTCAGCCGTTTACTGTTCAAATAGCTAAATGCAACCGCCACTTCTACTCCGACAGTTTCTTTTCATGCACTTCCCACCTGTGAAACTCCCTTCCGTTTCCTTGCTTCCCTGATCAGAACGATCTTCAAGAATCTAAATGCAACGTCAATCACCATGTTATGTCTTCCTCAACACTGTTCTTCTCTCAGACTTTCCTCAATCCTCTCCAGTTTTCTCTTTCACTTTCACGTTTTCTGCCCCTTGCTTACTATCGGCATTACCGTCTTGCTTGGGATGAAATTATTTTTTTAAAAGGCCACAATTCAAGGTGAGGCTGAGAGCAGTTGTTATGCGAGGTTTCTTTTTATTGCAACTGTGTATGTGAAAGCTCGTGTTTTGTTAGTTACACTTGTTGACACCTGATGCAATTGATCGATTTGACTTGTTTTTTATACTAGGTTAAAAGCCACCGTATCGGGCGGCATTTAAGCTAGATCCTGTAGAGGACTCTTAGTTTGGCCATCATCACAACAGCTAGCGAGGAGTAGATGCGATTGGCATCAATAAACTACAGAACTCAAAATTGATCACTGAATTTAAGTATTGAATTTATGTTTAAGCTTACCTTTTAAAAGTTCAACAATAATTCTTCTGCTGCTACTTAATTTAAAGACGTTTTGTATCCTTATTTTCTGTGCAAACAATTATTTTTATTTTATGAGTAACAGAACAGGGGACAAGATAAAATTAATATAGTGTAAAGATGGGAAAGCAGAAATTAAATTATGGAATATAATATATTAATATATATTTTTAACCCCGCATAATCTGGCATACCTGAATCTGAG
>OZ038499.1:56308658-56313658 GCA_964036315.1 Acanthosepion esculentum
TATACAAGTTTATTTCATTCACAAAGTTTTTTTATTGATTCGTTTTTTACGGCTTATCAACCTTTTGCAGGTAATTTAAAGCCAGAAAATATTTTTAGATTGTAATAATTTCTTTAAAGATAATAATGATTTACTCATACAAGTCTTACTAATTAACCCATAGCTGTAGAGAGAAGAAGTGGATTCATACATTTCCGAAAGGGTATTTGCGCGTATGGGAATATAACGAACCCGACTGGAATTAGAACTCAGCTCTCAGCTTAATTCCAAGCCACTATCCCTTATACCACCCGCACATCCAAGAATACCTGGTATTCCCATGCGGTCACCCATCTAGGTACTGACCAGGCTCGACGTTGCTTAACTTCGGCGATCGAATGGGAACCGGTATTTCAACGGGATGTGGCCGTGAGTCACTACATATTTTCTAAGAGACTTAAGTGAACGAGCGCGTTAGTGTGTAAAGATTTAATACGCAAATTTTCCATGAGTTTATGGTCAAATTTAGAGAGTTTATTGGTCAAATTTAGACAGTTTATTGGTCAAATGTAGACAGTTTATTGGTCAAATTTAGACAGTTTATTGGTCAAATTTAGACAGTTTATTAACCCGTCACATATTAAAAACTTCGAAAGACTAAAAGGCACATGAGAGATAAAAACATGACCGTTTTAAATATTAAATCTTTATACACTAATGTACCTGTTAACGTAATGGTAACATTAGCTCTTAGAACCAGCAACCAGTCGGTTGAAATTTATAAAATCTTTATCTTAAAACAATTTTTTTCAGGAAAATAGGCCGTCCTGGGTATGAAGATAAATTACATCCGTGTCCATGGTAAGACGATAAACTACAGTATTTACATTAGTCGGACTATTGTCCTCATCTTTGTCGCCATATAGTCCGACTAATGTAAATACTGTACATAATACCTCATCTCAGAAATATAGACAGACGATAAACTACGTCCGACAGCAAGGCCTCTGATCAGGAGGTTTTGAGGAACGTGGAACCACCTCTTAATTGCTGGTGTTCCCAGGTTCACCCTGACCTGGAGTGGTAGTATTTGTTAGGGTCCCAGCTATGGGCAAATAGTTAACCCCTAAACTGGGGTCAAAACATTATGAAAGTGTAAAAATAGGTTTTAATACCAGCAATAAATTTTTGACGAAAAATTATTACCAGCAATACATTTTGAAAAAAAAAATATTAACACCAATACATTTTTTGTAAAAAAATATTACCAGCAACAAAATTCTTGTCGGCATTGAATAACCAATTGAGGTTGATATGCCGTAAAACAAACCAAATCAAACCAATCCGGAAAATAGGTTTCTCAAGTTCGGTCGCTGTTATCGCTCTTTCTGGTATTGATGGCGTCATCCTTCTTTGCCTCAGGTAGTGTGGAACAAAACATCTTGATTATGTCAATATTTTCTCTTCGAGTTACAGGTGCTATCTATTTTTAATTATTGCTACTGCTGAAACTGGCTTTACTGCCTTGCATGGTGTGATATCGATTAAAAAATATCTTTGACAGAAAGAGAAACAGCGATCGAACAAAGGTCTCCTTTATTTCCTCATCGAATAAAAAATAAGCTTTCTTTGTCTTAAATCTTAACTACCAACCGTAGGAAAATAAAGGACCAAAAGCTGGATGGTTTTACCAAGCGATTTTTGGCCGCTTTATGAATTTTTTAACTAAATCTACATCAGCACCTTACATGTACTAAGTTGGCTAAGTGATTCGCGACACCCCCCTGCTTGCTCACACGCATTTCGCTAGTCAAATATCAAATATATGTGGCTCTTGGTCAAACCAGCCATGCTCCTCTTTGATCTTATTGAACAATGTTTACAAAGCGATTCGACTCACAGAATTCTTGTCCATCTAGTCGTTCACAAACAAACAGTCGAAAGGTGTACAGCCTGTTCTCGGAATCCAATCATATATCATCGATGTTGGCTGTCACTAGCGCGTCAGACATTTTTTTTTATCGGCGTCAGCGTGTCAAAACATTGTTTGTAGTGTTTTCTGGTTTTGGAAAGATCACGTGACGCCTCTTGTGTCTGGTATCGTCACTTTGGTATTGACTGGTGTTTCAGTGAAGAATTTACTCGAAACAAATATTAGATAATAGCCTAACCGATTAAAATGTTAGACAGTGATCTTGGCGACATAGTAATTTATGACTCCTCACTTGTTAGAATTGAAATAAATATTAACAAAAAAAAAAAACAGATAAATTATGAATTAAAAGTACAATGTGTTTTTTTATGTTTTTCTTTTTAAATAAAACAGAGGGTATATAAACAAAAACAAATTATCTTTCTTTTAATATCGTAAAAAAGTTTTTAAAGTTTTCCTGATTTAAATAAAAAGAAATTCTGAGAAATGGAGAAAATATATATAATATTTATTATCATTTTTTCATATAGACAAAAACAGTTTACTCACTACAAAGATGCAACTTCGTTTCAGGGCATTTCAATTGCACTTCGACTGGTGAGAACCAAAATTATTATGAACAATTCTGAATTGTTCATAATCATTTTTGGTTATTTTTATTATATTTTTTATCCTTTTTAGAACGTTCAAAATTCTGGTTAAAAATCTTTTTTTTTGTGATCGGCGCAGTGGCCAAAGATTAGCATAGGAAATTTTAGCATCTTTTTTGTGGTGAATATCACATTGGTTTGAAAAATCTTGTAAAAATCAAATAATTGTCCGATTTTCAATTTAATCTATTAGCTTGTAATTAAAACAAAGATAAAAGCTTCAAGAAAGATTTTTCATTTATAAAAATGCATTTCAAACCTTAAGTATCACGAATCTGTGGTGGTACTTAAATAAAACTGTTCCAGATTTCTTTCCTCGGTAAAAGTTTTCTATTCAAAATATGGACAGAATAAATGTTTTTTCGATGTTCTTCTAATATCGTTTTAAGCCGTTTTCGCGATAATCAAAACTCACTTTACCGAATGATCTTGGTAATTTCCCGCCTTCTGTAACTACCCGCTCTCGCAAATCGGCTTAAAAATGAATGACATTCCTTCTTATACACTAAACATAAACCAAAAATAGTCATTACGAAATAATACTACCCCTTTACACTAACTAGCCAAAAGGACTTTTGACAAAATAAGACTGTCCTGGGTAACTTACTCTTTTTCTTGATAGAGGCTTTCAGCTCAAAATACTTCTTACGAAATTAATCTGACCTTCGACCTCAGAGTTAAAGTATATAAATATTTTGTCTGAAATAACAAGATGGCCGCTGGGACGTTTATATATATATATATTTTATTTTTTTACGCTAACAATATTTTTTCTTTTTCTTTTTTACTTCTTTCCGTCAATAGAAAATTACGTCCCCACCCTCAAAAGCACTAATATCCCCTATTTTTATCAGGTGCAAAAAAATGCTACCTTCAATTTACGTTATCTGATTAAATAAAAAAGTCAAGCCATTCACCTTTTCTCACCTCTTCACCGAAATCCTTTTTTTACTTGCGCGAGATTTGGAGCAGGGGTAGCGGTGAAGATGTCGCTTGAAGATGATATTGAATCTGTTGTATATGAACTGTAATCATTACCTTGTTAGAAAATGATAGGGCTTTACTCCAACACCAATCGGCAATGCAGTATTTATTTCATTTTTGATACGGTCGTATGTTACGATTGGTAAATTTGTACTTCCTTTATTTATTTTTATTTTATCTTTCTTTCTTTTTTTTCTTTATTTATTTATATCTTTCTTTCTTTCTCAATATCTTTCTTTCTTTATACCTTTCTTTCTATCTTTCTTTCTTTATTTATTTATATCTTTCTTTCTTATTCTTTTGTTTCTTTTTCTTAATATTCATTAATATTTGTTCCTTCTTTCTTTCTTTATATCTTTCTTTCTTTCTTTCTTTATATCTTTCTTTCTTTCTTTCTTTATATCTTTCTTTCTTTCTTTCTTTATATCTTTCTTTCTTTCTTTATATCTTTCTTTCTTTCTTTCTTTATATCTTTCTTTCTTTATATCTTTCTTTCTTTCTTTCTTTATATCTTTCTTTCTTTCTTTATATCTTTCTTTCTTTCTTTCTTTATATCTTTCTTTCTTTCTTTATATCTTTCTTTCTTTCTTTATATCTTTCTTTCTTTATATCTTTCTTTCTTTCTTTCTATCTTTCTTTCTTTCTTTCTTTATATCTTTCTTTCTTTCTTTATATCTTTCTTTCTTTCTTTCTTTCTTTATATCTTTCTTTCTATCTTTCTTTCTTTATATCTTTCTTTCTTTATATCTTTCTTTCTTTCTTTATATCTTTCTTTATATCTTTCTTTATATCTTTCTTTCTTTATACCTTTCTTTCTATCTTTCTTTCTTTCTTTATATCTTTCTTTCTTTCTTTCTTTCTATCTTTCTTTATTTATTTATTTATATCTTTCTTTCTTATTCTTTTGTTGCTTTTTCTTAATATTCATTAATATTTGTTCCTTCTTTCTTTATATCTTTATATCTTTCTTTCTTTATATCTTTCTTTCTTTCTTTCGTTATATCTTTCTTTCTTTCTTTCTTTCTTTATATCTTTCTTTCTTTCTTTCTTTCGTTATATCTTTCTTTCTTTCTTTATATATATCTTTCTTTCCTTCTTTCTTTATTTATATCTTTCTTTCCTTCTTTCTTTATATCTTTCTTTCGATCTTTATTTATATCTTTCTTTTTTTCTTATTCCTTTGTTGCTTTTTTCTTAATATTCTTTGATATTTGTTTGTTCTTTCTTTCTTTGTGTCTTTCTTTATATCTTTCTTTCTCTATAACTTTCTTCTGTCTTTCTCTATATCTTTCTTTCTCTATAACTTTATTCTTTCTTTCTTTCTTTATATCTTTCTATCTTTCTTTCTATATTTCTTTCTTTCTTTATATCTTTTTTCTATCTATCTATCTTTGTTTATTTATTTATATCTTTCTTGCTTGCTTTCTTATTCTTTTGCTGCTTTTTTCTTAAGA
>OZ038499.1:56318658-56331158 GCA_964036315.1 Acanthosepion esculentum
CCCGAGACAGATACACATGAACAGACTGAGATAGATAGATAGATAGATAGATAGATAGATAGATAGATAGATAGATAGATAGATATGAATAGACGGAGATAGATAGATAGATAGATAGATAGATAGATAGATAGATAGATAGATAGATAGATAGATAGATATGAATAGACGGAGATAGATAGAT
Organism: Acanthosepion esculentum; assembly: GCA_964036315.1. Taxonomy (NCBI): domain Eukaryota; kingdom Metazoa; phylum Mollusca; class Cephalopoda; order Sepiida; family Sepiidae; genus Acanthosepion; species Acanthosepion esculentum. The sequence continues at coordinate 56,318,843 of OZ038499.1, forward strand.
AGATAGATAGATAGATAGATAGATAGATAGATAGATAGATAGATAGATATGAATAGACGGAGATAGATAGATAGATAGATAGATAGATAGATAGATAGATAGATAGATATAAATAGACTGAGATAGATAGATATGAAAAGACTGAGATAGATAGATAGATATGAACAAACTGAGATAGATAGATTGATAGATAGATAGATATAGATAGATAGATATAAATAGACTGAGATAGATAAATAGATAGATAGATAGATATAGATAGATAGATAGATAGATATAAATAGACTGAGATAGATAGATAGATAGATATAAATAGACTGAGATAGATAGATAGATATAAATAGACTGAGATAGATAGATAGATAGATATAAATAGACTGAGATAGATAGATAGATATAAATAGACTGAGATAGATAGATAGATAGATAGATATAAATAGACTAAGATAGATAGATAGATAGATAGATAGATATAAATAGACTGAGATAGATAGATAGATAGATAGATAGATATAAATAGACTGAGATAGATAGATAGATAGATAGATAGATAGATAGATAGATAGATAGATATGAATAGACTGAGATAGATAGATAGATAGATATAAATAGACTTAGATAGATAGATAGATATGAATAGACGGAGATAGATAGATAGATAGATAGATAGATAGATAGATAGATAGATATGAATAGACGGAGATAGATAGATAGATAGATAGATAGATAGATAGATAGATAGATAGATAGATAGATAGATAGATAGATAGGTAGATAGATCGATAGATAGATAGATAGATAGATAGATAGATAGATAGATAGATAGATAGATAGATATAAATAGACGGAGATAGATAGATATAAATAGACTGAGATAGATAGATAGATAGATATGAATAGACTGAGATAGATAGATATGAACAGACTGAGATAGATAGATAGATAGATATAGATAGATAGATAGATAGATAGATAGATAGATATAAATAGACTGAGATAGATAGATAGATAGATAGATAGATAGATAGATAGATAGATATAAATAGACTGAGATAGATAGATAGATAGATAGATAGATAGATATAAATAGACTGAGATAAATAGATAGATAGATAGATATAAATAGACTGAGATAGATAGATAGATAGATAGATAGATATAAATAGACTAAGATAGATAGATAGATAGATAGATAGATATAAATAGACGGAGATAGATAGATAGATAGATAGATAGATAGATAGATATGAATAGACGGAGATAGATAGATAGATAGATAGATAGATAGATAGATAGATAGATATGAATAGACTGAGATAGATAGATAGATAGATAGATAGATAGATAGATAGATAGATAGATATGAATAGACTGAGATAGATAGATAGATAGATAGATAGATAGATAGATAGATAGATAGATAGATATAAATAGACTTAGATAGATAGATAGATATGAATAGACGGAGATAGATAGATAGATAGATAGATAGATAGATAGATATGAATAGACGGAGATAGATAGATAGATAGATAGATAGATAGATCGATAGATAGATAGATAGATATAAATAGACGGAGATAGATAGATATAAATAGACTGAGATAGATAGATAGATATGAATAGACTGAGATAGATAGATATGAACAGACTGAGATAGATAGATAGATATAGATAGATAGATAGATAGATAGATAGATAGATATAAATAGACTGAGATAGGTAGATAGATATAAATAGACTGAGATAGGTAGATAGATAGATAGATAGATAGATAGATAGATAGATAGATAGATAGATAGATATAAATAGACTGAGATAGATAGATAGATAGATAGATAGATAGATAGATATAAATAGACGGAGATAGATAGATATAAATAGACTGAGATAGATAGATAGATAGATATGAATAGACTGAGATAGATAGATATGAACAGACTGAGATAGATAGATAGATAGATATAGATAGATAGATAGATAGATAGATATAAATAGACTGAGATAGATAGATAGATAGATAGATAGATAGATAGATAGATATAAATAGACTGAGATAGATAGATAGATAGATAGATAGATAGATATAAATAGACTGAGATAAATAGATAGATAGATAGATATAAATAGACTGAGATAGATAGATAGATAGATAGATATAAATAGACTAAGATAGATAGATAGATAGATAGATAGATAGATAGATAGATAGATAGATATAAATAGACGGAGATAGATAGATAGATAGATAGATAGATAGATAGATAGATATGAATAGACGGAGATAGATAGATAGATAGATAGATAGATAGATAGATATGAATAGACTGAGATAGATAGATAGATAGATAGATAGATAGATAGATAGATAGATAGATAGATATGAATAGACTGAGATAGATAGATAGATAGATAGATAGATAGATAGATAGATAGATATAAATAGACTTAGATAGATAGATAGATATGAATAGACGGAGATAGATAGATAGATAGATAGATAGATAGATAGATATGAATAGACGGAGATAGATAGATAGATAGATAGATAGATCGATAGATAGATAGATAGATATAAATAGACGGAGATAGATAGATATAAATAGACTGAGATAGATAGATAGATATGAATAGACTGAGATAGATAGATATGAACAGACTGAGATAGATAGATAGATAGATATAGATAGATAGATAGATAGATAGATAGATATAAATAGACTGAGATAGGTAGATAGATATAAATAGACTGAGATAGGTAGATAGATAGATAGATAGATAGATAGATAGATAGATAGATATAAATAGACTGAGATAAATAGATAGATAGATAGATATAAATAGACTGAGATAGATAGATAGATATAAATAGACTGAGATAGATAGATAGATAGATAGATAGATAGATAGATAGATATGAATAGACTGAGATAGATAGATAGATAGATAGATAGATAGATAGATAGATAGATAGATAGATAGATATAAATAGACTTAGATAGATAGATAGATATGAATAGACGGAGATAGATAGATAGATAGATAGATAGATAGATAGATATGAATAGACGGAGATAGATAGATAGATAGATAGATAGATAGATAGATCGATAGATAGATAGATAGATATAAATAGACGGAGATAGATAGATATAAATAGACTGAGATAGATAGATAGATATGAATAGACTGAGATAGATAGATATGAACAGACTGAGATAGATAGATAGATATAGATAGATAGATAGATAGATAGATAGATAGATAGATAGATATAAATAGACTGAGATAGGTAGATAGATATAAATAGACTGAGATAGGTAGATAGATAGATAGATAGATAGATAGATAGATAGATAGATAGATAGATAGATAGATATAAATAGACTGAGATAGATAGATAGATAGATAGATATAAATAGACGGAGATAGATAGATATAAATAGACTGAGATAGATAGATAGATAGATATGAATAGACTGAGATAGATAGATATGAACAGACTGAGATAGATAGATAGATAGATATAGATAGATAGATAGATAGATATAAATAGACTGAGATAGATAGATAGATAGATAGATAGATAGATAGATATAAATAGACTGAGATAGATAGATAGATAGATAGATAGATAGATAGATAGATATAAATAGACTGAGATAAATAGATAGATAGATAGATATAAATAGACTGAGATAGATAGATAGATAGATAGATATAAATAGACTAAGATAGATAGATAGATAGATAGATAGATAGATAGATAGATAGATAGATAGATAGATAGATATAAATAGACGGAGATAGATAGATAGATAGATAGATAGATAGATAGATATGAATAGACGGAGATAGATAGATAGATAGATAGATAGATAGATAGATATGAATAGACTGAGATAGATAGATAGATAGATAGATAGATAGATAGATAGATAGATAGATATGAATAGACTGAGATAGATAGATAGATAGATAGATAGATATAAATAGACTTAGATAGATAGATAGATATGAATAGACGGAGATAGATAGATAGATAGATAGATAGATAGATATGAATAGACGGAGATAGATAGATAGATAGATAGATAGATCGATAGATAGATAGATAGATATAAATAGACGGAGATAGATAGATATAAATAGACTGAGATAGATAGATAGATATGAATAGACTGAGATAGATAGATATGAACAGACTGAGATAGATAGATAGATATAGATAGATAGATAGATAGATAGATAGATATAAATAGACTGAGATAGGTAGATAGATATAAATAGACTGAGATAGGTAGATAGATAGATAGATAGATAGATAGATAGATAGATATAAATAGACTGAGATAAATAGATAGATAGATAGATATAAATAGACTGAGATAGATAGATAGATATAAATAGACTGAGATAGATAGATAGATAGATAGATAGATAGATAGATAGATATAAATAGACTGAGATAGATAGATAGATAGATAGATAGATAGATAGATAGATAGATAGATATAAATAGACTGAGATAGATAGATAGATAGATAGATAGATAGATATAGATAGACTGAGATAGATAGATAGATAGATAGATAGATAGATAGATAGATAGATAGATAGATAGATAGATAAGAATAGACGGAGATAGATAGATAGATAAGAATAGACGGAGATAGATAGATAGATAGATAGATAGATAGATAGATAGATAGATAAGAATAGACGGAGATAGATAGATAGATATGAATAGACTGAGATAGATAGATAGATAGATAGATAGATAGATAGATAGATAGATAGATAGGAATAGACTGAGATAGATAGATAGATAGATAGATAGGAATAGACTGAGATAGATAGATAGATAGATAGATAGATAGGAATAGACTGAGATAGATAGATAGATAGATAGATAGATAGATAGATAGATAGATAGATAGATAGGAATAGACTTAGATAGATAGATAGATAGATAGATAGATAGATAGATAGATAGATAGGAATAGACTGAGATAGATAGATAGATATAAATAGACTGAGATAGATAGATAGATAGATAGATAGATAGATAGATAGATAGATAGATATAAATAGACTGAGATAGATAGATAGATAGATAGATAGATAGATATAAATAGACTGAGATAGATAGATAGATAGATAGATAGATATAAATAGACTGAGATAGATAGATAGATAGATAGATAGATAGATATAAATAGACTGAGATAGATAGATAGATAGATAGATATAGATAGACTGAGATAGATAGATAGATAGATAGATATGAATAGACGGAGATAGATAGATAGATAGATAGATAGATAGATAGATAGATAGATAAGAATAGACGGAGATAGATAGATAGATAAGAATAGACGGAGATAGATAGATAGATAGATAGATAGATAAGAATAGACGGAGATAGATAGATAGATATGAATAGACTGAGATAGATAGATAGATAGATAGATAGATAGATAGATAGATAGATAGATAGATAGGAATAGACTGAGATAGATAGATAGATAGATAGATAGATAGATAGATAGATAGATAGATAGATAGATAGGAATAGACTGAGATAGATAGATAGATATAAATAGACATAGATAGATAGATAGATATGAATAGACTGAGATAGATAGATATGAACAGACTGAGATAGATAGATAGATAGATATGAACAGACTGAGATAGATAGATAGATAGATAGATATGAACAGACTGAGATAGATAGATAGATAGATAGATAGATAGATAGATAGATAGATAGATAGATATGAACAGACTGAGATAAGTAAATATATAGATAGAAATGAATAGATAGATAGACTGTTGACAACGAAAATCGCTTGACTGTCATTCTTAAGGACAGTCTTGACAATGTATTGTCTTCAGTTGTTAAAAAAGAATGTTGTTGAAAACATCTAAGAGAGTTATATTTCGTTTTGTTTTTAATTTTTAAAACCAACAAATGACTTATAGTTCCATGGTGCGTCATGCATGAACTGTTCAAATTCCTTGGTGATTACCGCAGATATAGGTTCGTGCCCCCGACTACATTTGGGTGTAATAGAGAGTCTGAACCCTCGTACTTTTGCTTCAGTTAATTATTTTATCTTCCAAACTCCAAGTCCCAAAAAGAAGCAACGTGACTCATATGTCATATATTGTGCGTGTTGTACAATGTGAGGGAGTGTACAGACATTTGCATAGTGAAGTCATTTTGCTGCATATAACATTGCCCGCCTTCATTTTACAAATGTGACGCTGCGACCTGCTAAGCCAGTTGTCATGGGGAGTTCTTCCGCATTCGGCATACATCTGAGCGTGTCACGACTCAACAGTCTTGTCACCTTTAGGTTATCTCTCGTTTCGTTTGATACGAAATTCGTTATTTAGTCAGCAGTTGAAACAATTTCAAGAAATAGAAAGATTCTTTGAAGAATTCGCTAAATCAAAACTAAAATTGTTCTTTTAAATAAGAATAAGCAAATTAACTGAAAAGTCACCTAATGTTATAGACAGACAAAATTACGCGTCAGAAGGAATCCACACGTTTCTTCTTCGTATTGTTTACGTGTCTTGTAAAAGTCGTTTCGATTGTGCCTATATTATGAAGCCAGAAGGTACTATTTTATTTGTCCCCATTCCAGCAATCTCCATCTAATTCAGAATAGGTCGCATCCATTGTCTAGTTTAAAGGATCTTTTGCATGGCGCCATTATTGTCCATTGCAAAATTTAGTCTGTTAGATTCTGCCACTGACCACATCCAGCATCTTGCTGCCAATGTCTTCGCCTTCATTCCTTGGCAAAGAGCAACTCGGACTTTGGTCCTTACGTTTTGAATTCAGAATTGTCTTTCTCCTATGCTGGTTGCCAGCCACGGTTTGAGAACACAGTCTGCTATGCTATTTGACCCATAGCTTGTCGAGGCGAAGAGATAAATTGACACATTTCTCAAGTTTTTTTTGTGCAAAAATGAATGTAAGGAACTCGACTGGAATTCGAACTCAGTTACCTGATTTCTTACCACGAGCCGCTATTCATTACCATCAACCGGATAGAATTTACTATTAATGGTTGCTAAAGCCTACATATCAGTCATAATATTACTACTAGCTAACTAGAAAGAAAGAAAGAAAGAAATAGCTAGCTAGCTAGCTAGCTAGCTAGATAGATAGATAGATAGATAGATAGATAGATAGATAACTAACTAAATCAGTCACCGGAGTGTTCTGAAATGGGGGGGACAAATTTTTTCAGTTAGGAGAGCCCGTGTGTAAGAATCTACACACTAGAATTAGTTCACAAAATGTTCATATAGGAGTGGGGTCAATCGATTTTGGGGAGGAGCATCTTTCCCACGCCTTGACGGCAAACTTATAGATAGATAGATGGACAGACATATACATACATAAGAAAGAAAGAACGAACGGACGATAGATAGATAGATAGATAGATAGATAGATAGATAGATAGATAGATAGATAGATAGATAGATATGAAAAGGACATAGATAGATAGATAGATAGATAGATAGATAGATAGATAGATAGATAGATAGATAGATAGATAAGAAAAAATAAAGAGTTAACGAACAGATATATATAGAGATAGGAATGAAGGAACAGACGAACGCCCAATGAATGAATGAATGAATGAATGAATGAACTGATATATAAACCCGTCGTCAGTATTTTTTGAGTTGGGAAGGGCGGCATTTCAGTCAGGAGAAGCTACGAGTAACTATTAGTTTATACAATTTTCACAACGAGGTGCCAAATGATTTTTGTGGAGGGCATCCACCCTTGGCTACGGACCTGCAAATAGGCAGGAACGAACGAATGCGGATGGAAAGAAGGAAAGAAGTAACTTACGAACGAAAATAGATAGATAGATAGATAGATAGATAGATAGATAGATAGATAGATAGATAGATAGGCAGGCAGGCAGGCAGGCACTTAATTTGAGAAAGAGAAAGAAGGGACGATGGGTAAATTTTGCTTTTTGATGCGCCTCGTACTGGAGTAGTGGTTAGCAAACTAGTTTCGCAGGATATCACTGCTCTCATTCTTGTGGCCTTGTAATAAAAGTTAGGATCGGTGAATACCTAGATTAACCTACCGAAGAGGTATGGTTAGCTCTTTCATATGCCAAATCACTTATGTAGCGGGTTGGATCCTCACTGTGTGCTCCAACACTTTGTTCTTGGGTCAAACTGAACAAAGTTTCGTAAGTAATTATCGTCGGCTTATGGGCCCAACCTCTTAAAAAGCAGCGTCTTTCGCGACAACAACTACGCCTATAGAAGTGAGCAATTTAGTCACACTACTGACTATATGACGGTGGTTACGTGTTTTTTGTTTTGTTTTTTTATTTAGCAATGACGTCAGTCATCATATCCGGTTAACAAGCGACTATTGTTTCTCGGCCAACGTTCTAACCACTGAATTCATAAATTATTCGTATTCGGCTCGCTTAAAGAGTAACTGCGCATCAATAAAAAACAGAATAATAAACACATTAAACACGATTAGGAATTCGTGATGAAAATCACAGAAATTCAAATTAAAGAAGTACTAGTGAAAAGTAGTAATATTAATAGTCATAGCTACCTACCTAGATAGCAAAATAGATAAAAAAAAAATGACGGAAGAAAGAAAGAAAAAAAGATAAATAGAAAAAAGACGGAACAAAGAAAGAGACATAAATAGACAGGCAAATAGATAGACAAAAAAGACAAAGCAAAAAAGAAAGATAAATAGATACATAGATTAAAAACACTGAACAAAGAAACATAGATATGAACAGACTGATAGATAGATAGATAGATAGATAGATAGATAGATAGATAGATAGATAGATAGATATGAAAAGACTGAAGTACATAGATAGATAGATAGATATGAATATACTGAGATAGATAGATAGATAGATAGATAGATAGATAGATAGATAGATATGAATATACTGAGATAGATAGATAGATAGATAGATAGATAGATAGATCGATATGAAAAGACGGAGATAGATAGATAGATAGATAGATAGATAGATAGATAGATATGAAAAGACTTAGATAGATAGATATGAAAAGACTTAGATAGATAGATAGATATGAAAAGACTTAGATAGATATGAAAAGACTTAGATAGATAGATATGAAAAGACTTAGATATGAAAAGACTTAGATATGAAAAAACTTAGATAGATATGAAAAGACTTAGATAGATATGAAAAGACTTAGATAGATAGATAGATAGATAGATAGATAGATAGATAGATAGATATGAAAAGACTGAGATAGATAGCTAGATAGATAGATAGATATGAAAAGACTGAGATAGATAGCTAGATAGATAGATAGATATGAAAAGACTGAGATAGATAGCTAGATAGATAGATAGATAGATATGAAAAGACTGAGATAGATAGATAGATAGATAGATAGATAGATATGAAAAAACTGAGATAGATAGCTAGATAGATAGATATGAAAAGACTTAGATAGATAGATATGAACAGACTTAGATAGATAGATATGAACAGACTGAGATAGATAGATAGATAGATAGATAGATAGATAGATATGAAAAGACGGAGTCAAAACACTATGAAAGTCTAAAAATAGGTTTTAATACCAGAAATACTTTGTAAGTCGTCGGCATTGAATAACCCATTGAGGTTGATATGCCGTAAACTAAACCAAACCAAACCATGATGGCTGACCGCTTGGGAATACCAAATGCTGTAAGCTACTGCAGCTCAAAGACCTTTTCTAAATCCGTCCACAGCAACCGTGACAGTGCTAATCCATGCTATGGGATATCAGCGAATTCTTCTGTTTCATCCCTCCATCTTCTTTCTACTACGTTTGTTACTTCCTTGTGCACCAATATAGCAACCTTTTGCTCCACCTGATATCCTTTCAATTGCTATGTATACCTCCACCTCCATTTTAGTTATTTAATTACTTCAATTATATGTCTTAATCGGTTTTCTCTTTCTTGGAGATTTTTCTTACTATTGAGCTTACTGTTTCCATTGAGCTTTGTACGTTTCTGAGTTTGTTAGCTTTCATTTCATAATTGACATTGCACATTTATTATACACTATATATGCTAAGCTTGTAGGTAAGATGCTTTTCATGACATCTATATTTTTTTATTAAATACATTCCATCCTATGGTTACATCCTAAGTATATGTTTTCCTGGACTTCTTCCAGTTCTTCATTATTCATTTTTATGATCTTTTTCAGAATGCTAAAATTAAACATTAGTTTTGTTTTATTTTGATTTCTATTTCTATTTGCATATATATTTATATATATATATATATATATATATATATATATATATATATATATATATATATGTATTTATATATATTATATATATTTTTATTTATATAAATATATATTTATATAAATTTATATAAATATATATTTGTATACATATATTTATAAATATATATATATATTTATATAAATATATATATATATATAAATATATACATATACATATATATATATATATATATATATTTTATATATATATATTATATATACTTGTGTATATATATATATATATATATATATATATATATATATATATATATATAGTTGGATTGATGTTAGTTTGTGACCCTGGGTTTCACGCTATTTTGCGATCGTCAGACAAACTGATTAATTTTTTAAATTTTGAATTTATATATGGTTGCTTATATCGGTGTTTTTATGGAAGTGGGATGATCCAACTAAATATGTTAGCTCTATCACTGATGTTGAGCGCTTTCCAATAAGTACCGACATATATAATATATAAATAATTGACACATATATATATATATATATATATATATATATATATATATATATATATACACATTTCACATATTTTATATATATATATATATATATATATATATATATATATATATATATATTTGTAATATAAATGTATTTTCAACTAATATTTGTCTAAACTGGTAGTGTAAACATGGATGTTTCTTTAAGTGCTGTAAGATTGAACTATGCTTATCCAAGTTAAATTTATATCCTCTCGACAGCATCGTCGTTGTAAAACCATCATACGTATTAACATTATCAGATACAATCTTTTTAAGGACATCTAAATTGATATACAATGTTGGCCTTTCGTAAGATGCTAGTTGTCGTAGAAAAATTGTTTTTCACAACTAGATTGGTTGTATGAAATTTAGTACAGTATGCAACCAACTTATATATATATATATATATATATATATATATATATATATATATATATACTAAATAAATATATGTCCAGCAAAGACAACAACGTTAATATTTGAATGACTTTAGGCAATATGAAATACGTAAACAGAACTGCTCTCTCCAAACATAGTAATACACCCAATTTTACGTAGGATATTGTAGCAAAAGCCAAATCTTATAATAATAAAGGCGATTGATATAATTTATGCCTTGTAGAAAAATTAGTTATCTCAACCCACGATTGCGTCTAGCATGAAACAACCTGTCGCCTTGTGTTGACTTCAATGTTCACTTTATATATATATATATATATATATATATATAATGTAATTCATTTGTTTAAACGTTATTTTTTAATGGATACTCGTATTTCAGTAGATGCTCTGCTTTATTTGTTTATTGAAGAGTATTTGTATTTATTTACATCTACCGGCCTGAATATTCGAGAAATCTTGTTAGAAAAATATGCGTCCTCCAGCAGGATCCGAACCTGCACCCCCTAGGGGAAACCGCCATTAGATCTGACTTGCCTTAGACCAACTCGACCACGTAGCACCTCCTGATCAAACAAGGACGCATATATAGTTTTCGTTAATACCCTGTTATCGCAGCGGGTTAAAGACGTGAGTGCTTTTCATAGCCCACCAGATATAAACAAAGAGGCTTGTTATCTTTTTTTATTCTTGATTTTTTTTCCCATACGTTTATCGATTGTTTGGGGATGGTCCTAATACGTCCTTGTTCGGGTGGCTGCTTTTCACTTGTATGTACTTTTAATAATAATGTGTATATGATCGATAGTAATGTGATAGTTGTCAAGGCGTTTATTATTGTATTATCTTGTGGATAATACGAGAAATCTTTAGCCAAAATTAAAGGCAAAGAAATGGGGGCGTATTATACACAAGTACACCGCTAGCACAATAGATAATAAAACATAAATTAGGCAGGTGTTGATAACAATTGTTTACAAATGATATTTGACGTCCAGTAATATGTTCCTCTGGTTTTTATTTATTTTTTTTGTTTGGTTTGGTTTTTCTTCTAGTTTT
>OZ038499.1:56333658-56383658 GCA_964036315.1 Acanthosepion esculentum
AACTTTGCCTTGGTCTTTTCTTCAGCTTAGAGCCAATCCCTTTTTCTATTGGTCAAAATAAATTTTCGAATAGGCTCGTTAAGCTTTGCCTTGGTCTTTTCTTCAGCTTAGAGCCAATCCCTTTTTCTATTGGTCAAAATAAATTTTCACATAGGCTCGTTAAACTTTGCCTTGGTCTTTTCTTCAGCTTAGAGCCAATCCCTTTTTCTGTTGGTCAAAATAAATTTTCGCATAGGCTCGAGAATTTGAAAAGTGGAGAAAAGAGAGTTATTTTTATTTCGTATTCACCACCGTGGTCACGTGGATAGGATCCCTAAGCAGTTTCAGTACGGTGAGTTGGCTGAAGGAAAATATAACACCGCACAAACTTAAATTGAGACATTGCATCAAAGAAACCTCATGCAAAATGAGTGGGGAGAAACCCAACTGTACATCGTTCATCCTGGAGAAAACGTGTACAATGATAAGAAGGGCTTTTTTAAATCATTTGAGCCCAAGCAAGATAACAAAGCCACTAATACGGGCTTTACTGGGTGCGAAAGAATATTATAAGAAGAAAAACATTAGTAAGTAGCAAGAACAATAAATAAACAGGAATTAAGAAGACAATATAACTGTCACAATTTGGTAGGGAGTCTGTAGTGACAACGCAGATTCGGCTTGGAGCCTTCTATCCGCCGAAGCGACAGTCCAACTCTTTTATCCACACATAAGCAATATGGCCGATACGGTACTTCCGTGTCTGAACAATAGTTGAAAACGGTGCTTCCGTTTCCTTAGTTCCCAGTTACAACAATAACGATTGACATTGTATTTATGTTTTTGAAGATCAACGTTGACTGGGAAGCAAGAAACCGGAAGGAAGTTCCACAAGCGAAAAGTGCGAGAGAAGAAACTGTTAGCATAGAACTTACGGTTACATCTAGCCAGTTCAACTTTAAAATGATGAGATCTTGCCGCCAATCTAGTACTACGCTGAAATTCATAGTTCAGAACAATTACAATGAAAGTATTTATAAGTATTTATAGAAAGGGCACAGGGAAGCTACATTGCGGCGGTGAGAAAGTCACTAAAACCGAGATGCCAGGTCACGACCAATAACATTGCAGATTCTTCTTTGGGCTTTATCAATCATCTTTAATTATATAGCAGCAACGCCAGTCCATATCTGGTAACAATACTCTAAGCATGGACAAATGGTAGACTTATAAATGTGTAAGGCAGATTTTGGCGAGAATATCTGCCTAACACGACACGGTGAACCAACTTTCCTAGCCGAAGTCCTAGAAATTGATTTAATATAATCTTTCCACTTCATGTCAGCGGAAAACGTTAGCCGGAGAAGGCGCAACGAGTCACTGTTCTGGAGGTTAGCATCAGCCATAATGATGTCAGGCAAAAACGGTTCTCTCAGACGATTAATAAAAAACAGTTTGGTTTTGGAGGCGTTAACATTTAACAAGGTATTCTTTGCCCCAGTTAACAACAGAAGGTAGGTCATACTTTTAGATCAGCTGCCAATTTTGAAAGGAAACGTGTTAAGAATGAAATATTTCCCGGTGAATGTTGGCACAGTATTTCAATATAACGTATAATATATGTGATCGCATCTCTTTAAAGTCGGTCCCAAACATCACTACAAAACGATACACATTGAATGTTCAGCAAAAAAAATAAATGTAACAAAAGGCTCCCAACGTTGCCACATCTGCGTAAAAGAATGTAAGACCCTAGCAGGACTAAAAACAAAGAAAACATCCACACTGCATATATCTGCGACTAAATCAGGCGATGGTATCATTTGAAATCGAAACACAACCGTCATTGCTATGAGAATTTATCTACGCAGACGACCGCGATCTCTTCGCTTACACTCAGAAAGATATGTAACTCCTTCGTCAAGTCTTGTTCTGCACTGGGCCTGACAATAAGCCTTAAAACGTCTATTGTCATATATCGACCTGTACCAGCAAAGTCATCAGCAGAGTAATGTCATATCAGAGAGTAAACTGCTTGCGGAACTCATAACTTGTCGAACTCTCTGCTTTCGGACAGAGAGGAACCCAGACGAGGCTATGCCGAAGGGCAAAGTCTCGTCTCGGGAGGTAGACAGGCCCGACTCCATATATACAGAGTCTACGGGAAATTTTTGCCCGAGACTACGGGCTCGGATTTGCCCCGCATAAAAAGTGGCCTTGTGTCGCAGCCTAGCTTGCGGGAAGTTTTGGTAAATGCTGAGTAAGATCATAGCAGAGATAGAGTAAAGTCATACTCTTCAATCTGTAGATCGGTTTGTGTATCTTCGCAGCGCCCTTAGCGTACCATGCACCTTTGATAATGAAATCTCTCTGGGAATAAGCAAAGTCAGTGATGCTTTCGAGAAGTTGGTAAAGCCCCTTTTGAATATGATATCTTTATTGAAACTAAAGAGGTTTATATTACGTGTGTGTTGACTTCTCTGTTGTACGCTTGTAAGACGTGGATAACCTTCCGAAAACATCTGAAACAAGTGGAGCTCTTCCCCCCAGCAATGTCAGCTTCGTATCTTGAGCCCGCGTTGGAAAATGTATGTGATTGTTGTTAAGGCCCTTGAAAGAAGTCACTGCCGAAGTGTGGGTCCCTTAATAGAAATAGAGGACATTGGGGCTCCGTAGCAGGTTCTGTACGGTGAGCTGAAGAATGTAAAGCGTCCGCCTCATAAAACCTAAGATGAGATTCAAGGACTGTGTAAAAACATTTTTGAAGAAAGCTAGCATATCAGATAGGGAGTGGGGAAAAAATTGCAATCGATCGAACAAAATGGCGAAAAGCAGTCTCTGGCGGAAGAGAGAATTTTGAAATGACTGGAAGAAATCAGGAAATTTTGAAAACGGGGTGCTAGAAAGTGTGTGGATGTAGTCGATGTGGCCACCACGGGTTAAACCCGAGCTTTGTGAGTGAATTTGAGTAGACGGAACCGTTCGGATAGCTGTCGACGGTTGTACTAGCACGAAGTCACAAGTCATCGTGACCGAGGGCTTGAGCGTCGTGGTATTGTTCAAACTGCTGATCATGACAGATTATGCGCTCCCTCCCAGAAATTGTAACGAAGGACCGTTCAGCCAGCCTCGACGCCTCGGTGATTACCAATCTATGTGCGCATGGACTGGTTAGCTGTCCTTAGAAGACGAAGGTAGCTGACTATTATCTACGTTTGTATGTATTACTCAGAATCTTCTCAATAAAAAAAATAATGCTGGTAAAATTATAGTGTAAGCGAGTGAATATATTTTGAATAAGAATACGACGGAATATTCTTTTATGTGTCGTATCCCTTCAGGACGTTGGCGATCATGGCTCTTCATAACTTCCTATCCTTTGTAGATCTTAATAACATTTGTCCTTTTGCTATCTCTCCTAAAACCGTTCTGTGCAATCTAATCGCTCAAGCACTTGATACGCTGTGCGTTGCTTTTCTCCTTCCCTCTTGCCTTCAATCTATCCTGTGAGTATCATATTTTCCAATCCCTCTTTCCTCATGTGCCCAAGAAATTTCGACTGTCTATTCCTAATGTTAAGTATAAGTGCCCATTTTGTTTCCATTTTCTTTAAAACTAAATGATTGCTCATATGTTCGGTGAATGGTATTCACAACATCCTTCTGTAGAACAACAATTCTGTTGCTTCAAGTCTCTTTTTCATCTTTGAGGAGATTTTGCAGAATTCACTGCCATAGAGGAAGACTGATACGACATAACAGTCCACTACACTTTTCTTTGTTTCTAATGATATTTTCTTAATACTTTGTTCAAGCTTTTGGATTTCATTGTCGCACTTAACGTCCGCTTCCCAGCTCTCTAAATTGTTGTGCCTGTTTGATTTCCGTATCTCCGATCTGGAATTTGCCTGTTAGGCTGTACCTTTTGCTAACAACTATATATTCGGAATTCTTGAAATTAAATATATAAGGCCATTTGGAAAAACTTCTATTTTAACGTTTCATTGCTGTATCGACGTTATCAAGAAAATGGATCTTATTTCAACAAAATCTACATTAACGAAATACAAAAAAAAAATACGCAAAAGATAATCGTCTTGCTAATGTAGATTTTATTGAAATAAATTGTTGTTTTTTTTTTCTGATAATGCCGGTGAAATATGTCAAAATAGAACTTTTCTGATCGTGTCTTTCATATTCACGAATATGCGAATAAAACTCGTAAATAATCAAAGGGAGATAACTAAGTATTATTTTTTGTGTATTTTCGTGTGCCAACTGCAGTTGATCATTCGAGTAATTGTTTTCCCATTTTATCTAGGCACCTACAAAAAACAAAAACGATACCTAAAGTTTAAAATTAATTTTTAAAGATGAAAAAATCCTTCTTGAAGTTTTTATTTTAATTTCAGAGCTAAATTTAATGTTTCAAATAATCAAAATACTATGCTGTATTTCAAAATGAATTTAAATTGACTTTAATGATTTTTTTAAATCGCTCAAATC
The DNA here is from genome assembly GCA_964036315.1 of Acanthosepion esculentum. Taxonomy (NCBI): domain Eukaryota; kingdom Metazoa; phylum Mollusca; class Cephalopoda; order Sepiida; family Sepiidae; genus Acanthosepion; species Acanthosepion esculentum. The sequence goes on from OZ038499.1 coordinate 56,338,143, forward strand.
GGCTACATTGAAAAATTTCTCCTCACAACGTAATTCTTTTTATTATCAAATCTTTAAAAATGAAAATATACTTTTGTGAAATTTTATTTGAGGAAGATTAACTGAATTAAGTTTCAATTAATCGTAATTTAAACAATTATTACTTATTTTTAAGTAAAAAAATATTTGACATATCTATCTATCAACACAATATAATTCTCTTTATTAAAAAAATCTTTCGATCTTTCAAAATTAGAATATACTTTTCTGGAACTTTATTTGAGGAAGAATAATTGGCTTAAAGTTTAGTTAATCGGAATTTAAATAATTATTACTTATTACTAGTTTAAAATATTGCTGGAAAGCATTTTTAATACGATAGTGAGTGCTTTTATGAGGTGTTAACAAATTTATCGATAGCCTAATGTTTGGCATTTTTAAGTTAAGAATACATAACTGTTAAAATTACTTGAGGATTATAATGTGAACGCATTTTTTATATAATTTTTTAATGACCCAGTAATCTTAAAACTTTAGGAAGATATTCTAAGTAATGTAATATTGAATTTTACCTGCTTGGGCTTTATACTTTTATTTGAGAAGACATTTCTTGAGGAAATGTATGAAAATTACCAATATTTTTTTAATTTACTATAGTTACCTCTCGTTTTTTTTTCTGATAATGTCGTGTATGGATGTCTGCACAAAAATCGGCACACAAAAAATAAATGTAGAATTCTTTAAAAGCCATTCTGTTCAGTCAGTTGTGTGCCATACGTGAAATACGCTTTGGTGATCATGTATCTTTCGATAAATGACTGACGAGGCAGATTTTTTTCCCCGCTGTAGGTTGCCATTTCTTTCAGCGGTAGACCAGTTGCCATTCAAAGCTATAGAACCCGGTCTGTCCTGCTATTTACCCACAGCAGGGGGAGAAGAAGAGGATTCTGTACTTTTCCCAAGGCTATTAGCACGTAAGTGAATGTAATGAATTCGACTGGAATTCGAACTCGGCTCTCCGATTCCTCAATCCAAGCCGCTATCCATTACTTCACCGTGCCTCCAATATATAATCTGAATCTAGAAATTTCCATAATAGTTAAAGGGATTGAAAACCTATGTTACTTCCGCTGGGAGAATTCTAAAAGTCGTTCTAAACTACAACGAAGAAAACTATTTCTAATTGAAAGAGATAGCACTTTATATGAGTTATGAGAAACCCAAGATTCACGTAAGTGAATGTAATAGATTCGACTGGAAAGTGAGTCAGTCAGTTAGGTGCCATACGTGATGCACACTTAGGCGATCATGTATCTTTCTATACATGACTGACGAGGCATATTTTGTCCCACAGTAGGGAAAGCCATTATTGTTTTTATATAATTTTTACAATAATACGAATATTTTTTTTTATTTTACGACTCAAAGCAGATTTTCTGTAACTGAGAATCCTGTTTGACCAAAAAAGTAATGATTTAAATTTTCTAAGGACTTGTCCTCATAATTAAAATAAACATTAAGCAGTACAAAAATTAATTTTCGTAAAATTAGATCATCGATAGAGTTCTGTAAAAATGAAAGAGTCCCGAAATAAGTCCTAAAAATTTTATAATAATCTTCAATTATCTCATTTTTGCAAGAATTTTAAAACCAATATCTCTTTCACTGTAAATTTCGCATTCTACCGTATTTTCCGGCTTACTAGACACTGCAGCTTGGAAGACGCACCCTAATATTGGAAAGAAATTTCTAAGAAAAAAAAAATCCTTCTAATACAACAACCCATTCACCATGCATCTCTCCCATATTGGCGCCACGTAAAGTTTACATTAATCACTCGTCCGATTTTGTTTGTAGGGAAGTAACATACGCGTCAAGAGCAGAAACGCTCCCGCCGCTGCTAGTAAACAGAGCATGTTTAAGCTTGTGGCTCGGCTCCAGGACGGTTTATAGTCTTGGAAATACTTGTAACAGCTAAGTACTGAGGTTACGTCATATAAAGGGCTGAATTAGATAGATAGCTAACATTATGACTCAACATACTGAACAATCAGGAATATGAGGCTCACCCTAGCAAGGAGGTTCCCAACGAGCGTCCAGTTGGCAGACAAAAATAATATATTTGATCCACGTCAAGCCAATTACGTGACCGTACAAGCTTGCTTGAGCCTGGACGTTGTCATAGATTCGTCTTGGAAGACGCACACGTAGTCTTCAGGGTATTTTTAGGAAAAAAAGTGATAAGCGGGAAAATACGGTAATTTTTGGTCACCAGTTGACGAAAAAAAATGAAAAGTTTTAACCAGAATTTTGAGGGTTCTACAAAGGATTAAGATATATTTTCCTAATCAAAAAAATCGTTTGTTCTTTCCTCTTAATAATAACAACGTTTTTTAACGATAAAACTTGGTTTTTATTAAGTTTTGAGCATATTTTTTTTCATCATGTATGCTTATTTTTAGCGAATCTTTGGAGCTACTTAGTTTTATCCATTTAATTCACCATTAATTATTAACTCGCTGTTTTATGTGATTGAGGTTAATTCTGAATAACTGAAGATTTTATTCAAAAACGCCATGTCCAATACCACAAACTATCATTAAATGTAATACATTATTGGTTTGAAATTTTTTTAAAAACTGGGTATCTTTTACAAAATAAATATATATCGTCCCAGTCGGTTTCGGCCATAACATAAGCTACACGTAGGTATTTATCAACCTATGTAGCTGCGCTTCGTTTGATACAAATGCGAGGTACTCATTGGGGAACGATTACTAATGTTGTTTTATAGGGCTAACTACTGTCACACAGTGAAAGGAATTGAATAACAATATGTATGTGTGTGTGTGTGTGTGTGTGTGTGTGTGTGTGTGTGTGTTTAAATGCAATCTTCAAGCCTGAAGATTGCATTTAAGCATAAAACAGACTGTTGCCACTGGGTGTTGGCTTCAATGTCCACTTTTATATTTACATACGCCCTATCCCTGATATTGAGCGCTTTAACCCATACATATAGCATACCTTAAAACTATATTTTTATCGTATATATATATATATATATATATATATATATATATATATATATATATATATATATAGGTTGGTTGGGCACAAAACCTTCACCACTATGTTGTCTGGGCTGTCCGATCCCTTGGAACTGAGCTGCTTGACCCTCATACGTTGACTACGTCGGGAGAGTCCACCATATATATGTGCGATGGATAACTTATCGTCTAAATTACAGAAAAATGAAAATAACACTGACATCTCATTTTAACAGATATATTTACAAAAATCACACAAAAATATCTTAAAATACTGAAGAGTAATTTTTTCAGTAAAATCGCCATTGGCTTCAACCACGGCCTGTAGACAACTTCGGAATCTTCCGCAACTCTTCTGGACGGTGCCTTTGTTTAAGTTAGTGAATGATGCCATAATCCTTGCCTTCAGTTCGTCTTTGGTGTTAGAAGGAGTTTTGTTGGTTTCTGACTCACCTGCGCCCCACACACAATAATCGAGCTTGATGGCTTTTCAAAAACATAAGAATTTCAGCCAAACGAAGGACCAAAATTGACAAATCCTGCTACTAACTCACGTCACGACCAAGAAAATTTCAAGAGGCCATAACACCTAGGGCCTGTGTGTACTAAGGAAGGAATGAGTGAGTGGAAGTAATTTCAACACAGAGATATTTTCCTATGTTTTTATACAAACTAACAAAGGACTAACAAAAAGCCAGAAAATACACCAACGAATATACAGATGAAAAAGAAAGGAAGACATTAACTGCCGACGCGTGGTTGGCAGTTTTATTTTATTATGACGCCGACTACGAGATATCTCGTGTCGATAACGAGTTATTTCGTGCGAGGTATTTTCTTGACATTTTAATCTGCGGGCGCCAACAACGAGTTTATTCGCAGTGGGTTTTTTTAGTGGAAAAACAATGTTAAGACTATAAGTTATAAATCAACTCATAAAAAAATATTCATTGTCAAAGTTGACTATTATAGTGTTGGCGTTTTGTTATATGATGGGTGGCATGTGAGAAATTTCCGAATAAATTTATATTAGGTTCTTTTAAAAATCAATGCAAAAGAAGAATTTTAGCAACACTAGAAATTACTACTATGTGGGCTAACTGGTTATCCAGTCGCCAAACAACAGACGTTATTCGGTGAAAAGACTTTTAAAGTCGACCCCTCAATGAGAAATGTCAACACGGCTAGCAGGGGCGCGTCAGGCTTTCACGGACGGGTGAATGCGATCGACCGGTGCTAGTTATAATTAGGCTGGGGATCTGATCCGCTAAATAAATAAATGACGAAGGACTTCCGATTCGGAAATTGTTCGGGGGGTGGGGAATCTGGTCTTTTCTAGAAGACCCTACGTGATTCTAGAAGCCTCTCGGTACGGATCCGGAAGTGTCCCCCCCCCCCCACACACACAGACACACAAATGGCGAAATATAAAATGAAGAGCTTTTGGAGAGAATCTTCTGGCGAATTTTTTCGCTGGGGCCGTTAAACTAGGAGGAGGAAGATTGTAAGCGAAGTGTGCAGGCTGACCCGTGAATCGGCCGGTTGCGGACAGAACTAAGATTTTCCCTATAGAGGACAGTTTAATAACCTGACGATAGGACGCAGACGGCGGTCGTCTTCTCTCTCTCTCTCTCTCTCTCTCTCTCTCTCTCTCTCTCTCTCTCTCTCTCTCTCTCTCTCTCTCTCTCTCTCTCTCTCTCTCTCTCTCTCTCTCTCTCTCACTTGGAAATTCACACAAGCGAAAAAATAAACAAGAAAGAACTTAATTGACGTAGTCAACAAATTTGCGTCCACGTTTTTTTATAAGATGCAGGACAGAATTTAATGCAGTCGCGAGCGACTACATTACACATCATGTTTTAGAGCAATTAATGGCATTGTTACAGTTTGAAGTCAGATTTATTTCATAATTGATAGATAGATAGATAAAATTAAACTTGGCTAGATAGATAGGTAGATAGATAGATAGATAGATAGATAGATAGATAGATAGATAGATAGATAGATAGAATTAAACTTGGCGAGATAGGTAGATAGATAGATAGATAGATAGATAGATAGATAGATAGATAGATAGATAGATAGAATTAAACTTAGCTAGATAGATAGATAGATAGATAGATAGAATTAAACTTGGCTAGATAGATAGATAGATAGATAGATAGATAGATAGATAGATAGAATTAAACTTGGCTAGATAGATAGATAGATAGATAGATAGATAGATAGATAGAATTAAACTTGGCTAGATAGATAGATAGATAGATAGATAGATAGATAGATAGAGAGAATTAAACTTGGCTAGATAGATAGATAGATAGATAGATAGATAGATAGATAGATAGATAGAATAAAACTTGGCTAAAAAGATAGATAGATAGATAGAATAAAACTTGGCTAAAAAGATAGATAGATAGATAGATAGGTAGATAGATAGATAGAATAAAACTTGGCTAAAAAGATAGATAGATAGATAGAATAAAACTTGGCTAAAAAGATAGATAGATAGATAGATAGATAGGTAGATAGATAGATAGATAGAATTAAACTTGGCTAAATAGATAGATAGATAGATAGATAGATAGATAGATAGATAGATAGATAGATACCGGGAGCACTATAGTTATTAGTCAGCATTTTTATTTCTTACTACATTTTGCTTTTGTAAATAATACGTATTTCCTGTTACATGAAATTTCTATTTGTGCTTAGGTGGGCTTGACATTTTTTTACGCCGAAAATGGGCCACAAGGAAGAAAAGGTTGAGAAACACAGACTTATAGGACTTAAACAGTGCCACCTTACGGTGTCTTGACAGACAAAGTGGGGATAATCCCAAACACGCATATTTGGGAGTTGTTCGCAGAGTCAGCGACATGAGTTCGAAGTCCTCTTTATAGCAGTAAAGTGGATCGTAAAAGTGACAGGGAACAGTGGACAACGATTGCTTACTAATTGAAAATACCCATAAACATATTTTTAGAAGCTAGACAAATCCTCTTAGCATATTTAATTCCCTTGTATGAACGTTAATAACGCCACGAGTTGCTTGAAGCAATCTCACTCCGACCAGCTCATCGATTAAGGATAATGGCTTCATTGAAAGTTCAGAAAATATTCGGTGTTAACAGTTTGAATAGGGTAAACAAAATCCTCTTTCTCTTCATAGTATGTGTGGGGGTGCGTATATCTATGTGTGCACATACCTGTTTATGTATTTACATATCAAGTACGTAGCGGTTAGCGTAATCTGATAGATAGATAGATAGATAGATAGATAGATAGATAGATAGATAGATAGAATTAAACTTAGATAGATAGATAGATAGATAGATAGATAGATAGATAGATAGATAGATAGATAGATAAGTCGCATGGCGTGTTCTTGCTGTGAAGCTTTGCCTCGATGGAACCAGGGAATGTAGTTCGTCCGAGCACCTTCTGTGGAAGTATCGGTAGAACAGCGAGAGAGCAACCCGATTGTGAGGGAGAGGTTAGAGAATAATTCGTTACCCACAAAGGCTCGGAGACGCTTTTGAACTCTATTGAGGCTGGAGAGTGAGGCCTGGGCAGCTCCCGCCCAAATATGACAACTTTACTCCATTTTGGGCTTAATCTGGCTCGACCATTTTTCAAATTTATTTTTCATGTTGCTATAGATTAAGCACTCCACATCACGAATATAAAAATATTAAACTCTATAAATGTTAATAGGATTCGAGTTTGGCATGTAAATTACACTGTATTATAAAATGACCCCCTACGTAAGCCAAAACAAATATCCTCGTACGACGTGATTTCATAATTTTTTTAAAAATATATATTTTTATATATACTTTTATTTTTAAATTTATAATTTGGTGCGCTTATTCGATAGTAATATATTAAAAATTAATTCCAGTTTACGAATTTTAATTTTAATTTTATTTTTTTACATTTAAAAAAAAATGATAACCCTTACCTTTACTACATAACCTCATGCGCTCAACTTCTTGTCTTTTCTTACGGCTCCTCTACCTTGTGGGCATCTTGAGCCTTGTATTGGGTGAACAACAGGATTTAAATATCATGTGGTATGAGGATATTATGGTTTGCTTTCCACAGTGGAATCGGTTTACAAGTAATTCCATAGCAAACTGTGACTATTTTTTAAAATTTTTTTTTACTTTAATAATGTTTTTATTTGGTGTCTGGAGTGGTTAATCTAAAAATATGAAAAACGTTTGAAAAAATGATTATTTCTGGTCGCAGTGCCGATTGTACAACGGTACACTCACTTTCGTAATTTTACCCCTCGAAAAAGGCATGAATCCAACTCCTTTCCTTCCCACCCAAAAATGAGTAAATAGCAGGGCAAGGAAAACGCTGGGTTCAACTCGTACAAGAATGACTAGGAGTGCGAGAAGGACATTGCTTGTATCCAAGGCTTGGTCTGGCCATTCAGAGCAACTGCAGTTCTCCTCTGCCTGGAGAAGGAAATTGGGAGATTGTGTCTGAACCCGTGCAGTCCCTTCCTCACCTATAATTCACTCCTGCACAAGCATTATTATTATTATTTATTTATTTATTTATTTATTTCTGTCTGTCTGTCTGTCTGTCTGTCTGTCTGTCTTTCAGGTCCTTTATAACTCTAAGCAAGGTATGTCTTTAATTTGCATTTTTCTCGAGCTCTGATTGCCGCCCACCAAACCTCCCAGGATAAAACGGATACAAATTTAGAAATATTTTGAAATTCAAGTTTCTCTCAAGCCGGTCGAAGCGTTTGTCAAATATCGAATATAAATAGTATTTATGTCTATATTTCTGAGATGAGGTATTATAATTATGTACATTCTTCAGAGTGTTGTCCGCATCTTTTTTTTTTTTTTTTTGCCATATTCACGACGTTTTGACCGTTGTAGGTTCCGGCGGTCTTCAGTTGACTGGAATTTCGAACTGAACCGTTTATTTCGTCCACATGGGTAGATTGTTCTAGTTCCACGTGCCATGCCTCTTCCAGGCGTCTCGGTTATCTCCTTTTAACGCAATTCTCCAAGTTTTTGTTAACCACTGCAGTAGCCAGGTATTGAACTCACATCTCTTTGAGTCAGGTCACTGGATCCATCCCACGTTTATATCTAGTGGGCCATGTGTCCTTGGGGAAAAATAAGGATTCAGTTCGAAATTCCAATCTTCTGAAGAAGGTGGAGCGTACAAACGCCGAAACGTCGTGAATATGGCAAGAAAGATGAGGACAACAGCCCGAAGAATGTAAATAGTGTAAATAAATAGTGTTTATATATATGTGTGTGTGTGTGTGTGTGTGTGTGTGTGTGTGTGTGTGTGTGTGTGTGTGTTACTTCAAACGTTATCATTAATGAAACTTCGCATTTGAAATAAACGAGACATTTTTATTTATTAAACAGGCCAATAAACGTAACATACACTGTTTAATAAATACAAATTAGGCGTCTATTTCAAATACGAAGTGTCCACTATATTAACCTTTGAAGTAATAAAAATATCAGATTAAAAACAAAATGAATTCTTTATATGTAAAAGTGGAAACTGAGAACAACTCCCAGCGGCAAACAGTACGCGTCATGCTTAAACGCAATCTTCAGGCCATGGAAGATTGCGTTCAAGCAAGAAACATTGTCACCTTTGGATGTTGATCCCAGTGACTACTTTTTATATTTAATATGCTCTATCCATGATATTAAGCATAAATATAGCATACCTTTAAAGTATATTTCTATTATATATATATGTGTGTGTGTGTGTGTGTGTGTGTGTGTGTGTGTGTGTGTGTGTGTGTGTGTGTGTGTGTGTGTGTGTGTGTGTGTGTGTGTGTGTGTGTGTTGCAGTTTATTTTATATTACTATGAATCATTCATACAAAAAGTAAATTCGTAAAGTTAATGAGATATAATGGCGAATTCACTTCACTAACTAAATTTTAAAAATCCATTAACCCATTAACCACTCGATGAATGTTATGATCCTTGTTTTTTTTTTTGTTTTTTGTTTTTTAAATTATAAACTGTATCAGGTCTTCCTTAAATATGCAAGTACTTTCGACAGGTTCTCCGGTCATCATCAGGCATGGAAACTATTTTCATTTTGGTAAAATTCATTTAGCATCCGAGACGAAAAAATATAATGCAAATCGAAATATTTTTTTAAGTGTGTTATTGATAACAGATACAAACCTGTGGAGTGTGCAGTCGCAACTCTAACGTTGAATTTTTTTAAATTTAAGTGCGTGCGTTTCACTTCGCTAGCTAAATTTTTAAAATGCATTAACCCACTAACCAGTCGATGAATGTTATGATTCTTGCTGTTTTTTTTTTAAATTATAAACTGTATTAGGTCTTCGTTAAATATGCAAGTCCTTTTACATATATATATATATATATATATATATATATATATATATATATATATAGATAGATAGATAGATAGATAGATAGATAGATAGATAAGAATAAGTGTCGTTGCCCACACTGTGGTTTGAAATTAGAACGCCAGTGAGTAACACGGGCGATTACATTATTAAGTAGAATGCATGAACATAAAGGAAGTGAATAAATAAGAAGTAGCGTGATGTCTATACGATCACTGTTCACTTCTTCTTATCTTTCCACTATTGCTATACGTTCACTCTCTCTACGGATTACGATTCTCATCTGGCGCTTACTACTTGAACAGGTATTACTAGTGCGGATATTATTGGAATCCGTTACTACTAGTACCGGCGTCTCGAAGTCTAGATTTTCAGTGCAAATGTAACTTAATTTTAAGGTGTTTTTATTAAAGATCTTGCTAAGTCTGCTATTAGTAGGAAAGTTTCAATTAAAGCTAGGAACTTCTGTCCGAGCTTAATACTAACCATTTGGTTGAACGGAGGGATATACCAAATGATTTTTCTTTTCCTGTTTTTCTTCCTGTTAGTACTATTGTTTCTATAACTTATGTTAGCGTTTTTGTATCCGCTATTTTTTGTTATAAAAATTAGTGTGTTGTTGGAATATTTCCTTATTACTGGAGTTCATGCTGATTCTTTTCTCTATTGATGTGGGTATATGCTTAATTATAGATGGAGGGTGGTTTGACTTAGGGTGTGCATACAAGGGATTAGTGTTAGGTTTTCTGTAAGGTAGGTATATGTTGTTCATTAAGTCTAGAGTTACGTCGAGGAAGTTTACCCTTTTTAATTTAGTGTTGACTATAGTTTTTAAATTTAGTTTTCTGAATTCACTATATATTATCTTTCTACTTTTATCTATTTTAAAATTTGTGGAGCTCCTCACTACCATGATCCCGTCATCCCTGTATAGCCCGATGTCCTTAATGTTTAATTCACGGTGCGCGGTTAGATTGTATAGTATAAATAGACCGACAAGGTCAGAAGACTCTGCAGACTCTAAAGATCCCATGGTGATGTCAAAATTGTTATATATATATATATGTGTGTGTGTGTGTGTGTGTGTGTATGTATATATATATATATATATATATTGAACAATAAAAAATATTAAAAAATTAAAATCTTCAGACATACTGGGTTGTATATTAATATACATTCGTTTTTATTATTATTTCATTTAGATTCCTCGACTAGTTTCGGCCAATATGGCCATCATCAGGAAAAAAAAAATTCTGCTTGCTGGTAGCAGTGAACTATAGAAATATATATATATATATATATATATATATATATATATATATATATATATATATATACCGTTTATACGTTTTTTATGGATGTAATTTTTTAAGTAATTGGTCTGTTATTTTTGTTTTTGTTTTAATTAAACAGTATTAATTACATTTAGCGGCCTGAATGTTCGAGACATTCCGTAGAAAATATATGCTTCTCCGACAGGAATTGAACCTGTAACCATCATTTGATGTGCTGTTAACCATTCAGCCACAAAGATGCGTCTGGTTAACAAAGTCCGAATTACTGTTTATAAACATACACCGTCGACGATTTTTATCGATTGACTTGCTTAGGAGTGAAATGATTAAAAAAAAAATTACATTCTCATTCAACAAAATATTAATAACAAACAGAAAACGACTCATTTGAAACGTACATAAAAGGACTATTTTACGAGAAATAACTCCATAAGCGCTTCATCGTAAAATCAATGTATTGATTGCGATATAGACATAGATGTTTCCTTTAATCTGACATACATCTTTTCACCTAGAACGGCGAATTCTGATGAACATACCACAAACACCAGCCCGACGCCACAAACACATATACGTATTTATTAAGCTTAATTCTGTCCAGCTTAAAGGTTTAGACCCTCAATACATACATAGATACATACATGCTTGCACGATGGCTGCTACCTGGTTGTCGAGTATGGCCATCCCAATGTCATTTTAAAACTTAGTTATGCTTTGAACGAATGTGGCTCTTTAAACCGGACAAAGTTTGACTGACATGAAAATCATACATTTTGTTTGGTTTGGTTTGGTTTGGTTTGGTTTTGGTTTGTTTTACGACATATCAACCTCAATGGGTTATTTAATGGCGACAAGATTTCTACTACTGGCAATATTTATTTCCAAAAATATATTGCTGGTAATATTTATTTTCTTGAAAAATGTATTGCTGGTAATAATTTTTCCTTCAAAAAAATTATTGCTGGTATTAAAACCTATTTTTACACTTTCATAGTGTTTGACCCCCTTTGGGTGTTAACTATTTGCCCATAGTTGGGACCTTAACAGCTGCTACCACACCGGGCCAGGGTGGACCTGGGAACACCAGTAGTTAAGAGGTGGTTCCACGCTACTCAAAATCTCCTAATCAGAGGCCTTGCTGTTGAACGGAGTTTATCGTCTTACCCAGGAAGTGGATGTAGTTTATCGTCTTACCCATTACGCTTCATTTTGGGGGGTCTTACCCCTCTTCAGAGATGCAGTCGGCGTGTTCAGAACACGTCCGACAGGACGGCATACATTTTGTTATCACTACGTCTATTTTGGTAACTGCTTACATGTCTTTTCAGCGCACCAGCTGACTTGACATCCGCAGATGTGACACGACATAAATCAGCAATTCTGGTACAGTCATACCTGCCCATTGTTTAATTGATATATATATATATATATATATATATATATAAGTAGGCGTTCTGTTTATAATAAACAGTATTAACATCATTTACCGGCCTGAATGTCCGAGAAATTTTATAGCAAATATGTGCCCTCGACAGGAATCGAACCTGTATACGACACGGAACCGTCATATATGAAATTTCTCGGATATTCAGACTGGTAAATGTTGTTAATACTGTTTATAATAAACAGATCATTTACTTAAATACTTGTACCTATAAAAAAAAATAACGTCAAAACAATAAATATATTAAAATAATTGTCGGGTTTAGTCTATTCCATTCACACACACACACACACACACACACACACACACACACACATATATATATATATATACATACACACATATTAAATTATCTCAGCAACTATTTCTTTATGATATGCCCTAGACATTTCAATTATCTCGTTCTGATTGTAAATATAAGTTACAGTGTTACCTCGGTTCCCAAATTTAATTCGTTCCCGAAGGCCGTTCGTAACCAAAAATGTTCGTAAACCGAAACTATTAAAGGAATATATATATGTTGTCATCCACAGACAGACTGTGTCGCTGTATCACGTCTCATCAGTGTGGCTAGACGTCCGGTTGCCTCTAGCTAGGATCGAAACCCGGCTGAATTTGCATCAGTCAGAAATTCTACCCCTAAGCACGGCAGGGATGAAAGTGAATTTAAGCGTATTTATTTTTAGACAGTGACTGAGGGAACTCAATTCACTCAAAACGGTAGAATAGTGGATAGCAGCTCGGATTGAGGAATCGGAGAGCAGAGTTTGAATTCCAGTCGAATCCATTACATTCACTTACGTGCTAATACCCTTGGGTACGGTATTAAGTTGTAATTTGTAACAGGCAAGAAAAACTCAGCTAAACCAGTGTATAATAGTATATACTTTTTTCTTTCTTTTTATGTGCCGTGTCCTTTCAGGGTGTAGGCGAACATGACTCTCCACTTCTCCCTATCCTTTGTAGCTCTCAACAGGTTTCGTCCTTCTGTCACCACCCTCAGACCATGTCCTGTCATCCAATTTCTTAAGGACGCTAGGAATGTCATAGCCTATCAGATTCTCCAGGTCCTCCTTCGCTAACTTCTGTAGAAGGTTTTGTAATTTCTCTTCCGTGTCTGCTGTCAGTAGTGTGTCATATGCGTGTCTTATGTTGCTAAGATTGTGGTCGCCAATGTTGAATCCCGGTAGGATTTCCAATTCTCTCAGAACTGCCTCGCTGTATAGTTTGAATAGGTCTGGTGAGAAGACGCATCCTTGCCTTACGCCCTTTTCTATTTTTGTATATTCACTGAACTCGTTCTCTATGCGCATGCTTACTGTTTGCTGCCAGTATAGATTATTGATTATTCTGAATATCTTTCCCGAATATAAAAAGGTCGGTGAGGAGTTCCAACAGATCCTTGTGGCGTACTTTGTCGAAGGCCTTTGCGTAGTCTATGAAACATAGGTACGCGTCTTTCTGGATTTGTATTACTCTTTTCTGATAATATTCTAAGCATAGATATCGCGTTCCTTGTTCCGGTGTCTTTAATAAACCCGCACTGTTCGTATCCTATCTCTGGCCTGATTCTTCTGCGTTACTTTACTTGTTTCATAGTATATACTGTTTACTTATCAGTATACGAACAAAAGGGATTATTAATACGCTTATTTATCTTCTGAATCCGATTAATATTTTAAAACCAGATTTATGAAATCATGACATGAAAATCTACAAAGGAATTTTGAGAAAATCATCCCGCCATGCTTCGTAAAATATGATGCCTATTTTATTGACACGGCAAGGCTTTGTCTTTTTCTTACTTAATAAACAATATTCCGCTTTAATAATGGTTTGGCCGAGTGACTAAAGAAACAACCGTAATCCTAATTGAATGTCCCAGCTTTTTCCTGAATAAATAATTCTAGCGGTAAATGAAAACCAGTCACTTCACATTTGAAGATTATCTGTCGTAATACGTCATTTATTGAACAAAGTAACTAATAATAATAAAACAAAAGTCATTGAAACAAAGCAAGTTCAGTCGACCATTGATGACAATTCCAGAACAACGTAACTATAAAAAAAATTTTCTATCCTCTGCCAGCCGCAATGATGGAGAAAGCATTAATTCGAACCATCGCCAGTGAGACATGCTGCAAGAGACACTCCGTTTCGCGAGGCTCGTTCCTTAATCGAGACGCAATCGCGCCAATCCTCCGAAGGAACGCCATCGAACGAGGGCCAATAACCCCTGAAGTCAGCAAGAGAAGAATATTTAACTATTTTTTTCATCTCTGCATCTTGAAGAAGAGACTTGAAGATATTTTTCCACCGGTGAATGCTAAGAACACTATAGACAAAACATGTGAGCAACGAGGTAATCGTAAGGAAAATGGAAACAACAAGGTACAGAGCAACCTCGGTTCTCGAACGTCTCACATGTTGAACAAATCGGTTACGCGGTTTTCGAACAGAAAATTCGAGATGAAAATACCTCCGTTATGGAACAAAATTTCGGTTCTCGAGTAACATTGCCGAACAGAGTTAACACGAACGGAATCATTTCTGAGTCGACAGCCGTGTTATATAAATTCGTGTGTTGTGGCGTGCTTTTCTTTTCCAATCTTATTGTACTGTGACCTTTTTTCTCTACATTGATTTCTATTGGAAAAATAGTTTCGGTTTACGAACATTTTTGGTTACGAACGAATTAAATTCGTGAACTGAGGTTCCACTGTAACTTACATTTACAATCAGAATGAGATAATTGAAATGTCTAGGGCACATCATAAAGAAATAGTTGCCGAGATAATTTAACAATTCACAGGCAAGGGGGATGCTAAAGAGATAATAGTTTACTCAGAACAACAACATACAGGAAGTTGTGGAGAGCTATGTTCAGCAACATAATGAGTTTGTGTGAATGAATGGCAGAACAAGGACCAAGAGGAATGTTAAAGAGATAATGATTTACTTAGAACAACATCATACAGGAAGTTGTGGAGAGCCATGATCCGCAACAAAATGAGTTTGTGTGAATGAATGGCAGGACATAGACAAATAATGGTAAATAGTTAAATGTTACTCAGCACGATAATACACGGGAAGTTGTGGAGAGCCATCATCAGATACCTAATGAGCTTATGTGAATGAATTGCAGAACATGGAGAAAGAGTGATGGGAAAAACTTAAATGTTACTTAAGATCAATTACCAAATGAGTTTGGCTGATTGAGTGGCAGAACGTGGACACAAAATGGATGGAAGAAGGCCAAACCTTACTTAGAGCAACTAAAAACAAGAAATTGTGGACTTGGTCGCCAAAGGAGTTGGCACATTCTAGACGGTTTCATTTTCTTTCTAATGCTTAACTCACAATTTCTTGCATCTGGGCCCTTATAAAATTTGAAATTCTGAAAAGACATATAAGCAGTTACCAAATTAGACGCAGTGATAACAAAATGTATGCCGCCCTGTCGGTCGGGGGTTCAGAACACGCCGACTGCATCTCTGAAGAGAATTAAGACCCCCACCCAAATGAAGCGTAATGGGTAAGACGATAAACTATATCCGCTTCCTGGGTATGACAATAAACTACGTCCAACAAACCAAACAAAATTGACATGTCAAAACATCTTTCTTTCTTTCTTTCTTTCTATGTGCCGTGTCGTAGGCGATCATGACTCTCCACCTCCCTCTATCCCTTGCAGCTCTCAACAAGTTCCTTCCCTTTGCCACTTTCTCCAGACCATGTTCTGTCATCCACTTGCTTTAGGCCGTTAGGTATATCATGCGTTATTTTCTTTTCACTCTCTTTCCCTCTATTCGATCCGTGAGTATCAGATTCTCCAGGCCCTCCTTCCTCATTATGTGTCCCAAGAACTTCAGCTTGTCTTGGATTAATGTTTAACAAGGTTCGTCTACTTGATCATTACGACTGAATATTGAGTTCGATCCTCACTGGTTGCCCCGTATAATATCTGGAATTAACCAAACACTGTATTTGTGGAATGTTACCCTCACTTTTTTCCCCATATTCACGACGTTTCGGCCGTTGTACGCTCCGGCTTTCTTCAAGTGAGTAGAATTTCAAACCGAACCCTTTATTTCGACCACCGGGGTAGATTGTTCTAGTTCCATATGCCATGTCTCTTCCGGGTGTCTCATTTATCACCCTTTAACTCAATTCTCCTGCAATAGCCAGATATTGAACCCACAACTCTTTGGGTCAAGTCACTGAATCCAACCAACGTTTTTATCCACTGGGCCATGTGTCGAAATTCCAATCACCTGAAGAAGTCCGGAGTGTACAACGGCCGAAACGTCGTGAATATGGCAATAAAGATTAGGACAACAGTTCGAACAATGTAAATAACGACAATGCCTCATCACAGAAATATAGACACATCCTGAAGAAGGTCGGGGCGTACAACGGCCGAGTCGTCGTGAATATGGCAATAAAGATATGGACAACAGTCCGAACAATGTAAACAGAAATATAGACAGAAACCAAACACAGGTTGAAACGTCCTAAAATGAACCTGCTTAATTAAATAGGTTACTCGTCGTGGAGTAAAGGTTAGGTAGGGTAATCTATTGACCATTACAACTGAGTCATATTTCCCATCGTCTGAGTGAGTGTTAAATTTTATAAGCCCCCTTTCCTCATGGTGTGCCCTAAAAATGCCAACTGTCTTTTTCTGATTCCACATCCTTGTGCAAATTAATTGAAACAGCCGCTTTTATTTTCTTTTCTTTCACTATGTGGTCAGTTTTAGACCCACTGGAGTGACAGGGTGTAATCGATTTCTATTTTTTCCTCGGATTGGGCCATTTGCAATGGTGTGCAATAATATGAATCTATTTTCGGGGTGTATAATGAAATTTGTTTGGACTTGAAAAATATTGCGTCATCCGTGGTTGCATCAGGTTTTTATCACGCCCTGGCACTACTGTCGCGACTGTCGATTAGTTGTCCTGTGGCCATTGTCGGAGATGGACGTTACTCCAAGGAAGCATACGAAAACTGCAACGCTGCGCGAACACACTGGCAAGCCTAACCAGTTAGTAAATCAAAGCACTATTGACTGGCTCGGAAACTCTCCTGATTTGAATCCAATCGAGAATCTGTGGTCAATCTTCAAGGAACGACTTCGTGGAATGGACATACGAAGTACTAACACGTGCACTGGGTCATGTTTCATCGGAAAAATACGAAAAAAGTAAATATTAACGGAATTATTCGTTTTGTTTCAGTTAATTTGCACAAGGTTGTAGGTATTAGTGTAATTTTTTGCTTCCATTTTCGTTAAAACTTCATCGTTGCTCACCTACTCAGTCTATAGTATTCTCAACATCCTTCTGTAGAAATAAATTTCTGTTACCTCAAGGTACATCTTCATCTGTGAGGAGATTGTCCGGTATTCATTGACATACAGGAGGACTGATATCGCATAACAGTTCGAGGCACGGTGGAGTAATGGATAGCGGCTCTGATTGAGGAATCGGAGTGTTGTGTTCGAATTCCTAGTCGAATCCATTACATTCACTTACGTGCTAATACCCTTGGGAAAGGTATGAATCTTCTTCTTCTCCCCCCAGCTATGGGTAAATAGCAGGACAGACCTGGTTCTATAGCCTTGGATGGAAACTGGTCTACCGCAGAAAGAAATGTCAACCTACTGCGGAAAAAAAATCTGCCTCGTCAGTCATGTATCGAAAGGTACATGATCGCCTAAGCGTGTATCACGCGTGGCACATAACTGACTGACTCTTTTCTTTGTTTCTAACGAAATTTTTCTGTTTCTTTTGCTTAGCTTTTGGAAGACATCTTTCGATTTTTTCCCACACGCCTTCGGGTTTCGGTGTCACATTTTCCGTTCTCTGTTAAAACACTTCCCAGATATTTAACTTTTTCTACTTGCTTCATTTTGGTGTCTCCAATTTGTAGTTCCCATCTTGGGCTGTTCCTTTTACTGACATCCATACATTTTCCTTGCTTACAATTGACACTTAGTCTTTTCTTCTCGCTTTCCTTTACTACCTTCTGTTGCAGATCTTGTAACTTCCTTTCCGTGTCTGCTATTAACGCTGTATCATCTGCATATTGTTGTAATCAAGCTTACGTAGCATTTCGTTTTATTTTATTTTACAACATATTAACACCTCAATGGGTTATTTATAGCCGACAAGAATTTAGGATAGGTTCGTATGAATGGAATATGTATTATTTGTAAGAAATGAATTTGTAGATCAGGTTTCATTGACATATTTTTGTAAAGAGGATTTTTTTGTCGAGAGTCAAATATATTGCTGGTAATTTTTGTATTCCTTCAAAAACCTATTGTTGATTTTTTTTTTTTTTATTATTCAAACATGCATTGCTGGTATTTTTACTATCTAAAAATATATTTTCATACTTTCGCAGTGTTTTGACCCCAGTTTAGTGGAGCTTAACAATTTGACTATAGCTGGGAGCCTAACAGGTGCTACCACCCCGGGTCATGGTAGACCTGGAAACAACAGCAATTAAGAGGTGGTTCCACGCTCCTCAAAACCTTCGACCAGAAGCCTCGCTTCCGGATGTAGTTTATCGTCATACCCAGAACGCCTAACCGCTCGAATAGTCCTTTGGGACCTACATTATTAAATTAAAAAACATCTTATTTAAAGCTAAATAATAATACACTCTTCGTATATGCCCATTGGTTCTTTAAATTACGTGACTATGACTGGTTTTTATTTCAGAAATCTAGTCATCAGTTAAAAAACGTGTTTCTCCATGTTTACTGCAAGGTTTTAATACCACTTATAGCTTAGTTAGCTTGAAAAAGCCTTAAAGATCGACCTTTAATTGCGTTGTTTGTAATTGCAGGGCTGAGATCACAAAGTAGCCAAATAGTGTTAATGAGACAATTTAATACTGTTTGATTGAAAGACAGAACTAATGCTTTTACGCGAGTTGAATGCTCAAAGGAAGAAGGCTTGTTAGAGAAGCAAGAAAAAATGTCAAATAGAAATAGTTAACAAGAAATAAAAAAGAAAATGTGTTTTTATGTAAAAAAAAAAGAAAAAGAAAGAAGGTAAAACATGCGTGTACTCATTCAAAAAATATAAAGAAAGATGAAAAATCAAAAGACTTGCGTTTTCATTCAAAAAGAAAGAATAAAAGGGAAAAAAATGTCTGTATTTATTCAAAAAGAAGGAAAGAAAAATAACAGCGTATTCGTTCCAAAAATGAAAGAACGAATAAATGAAAAAAGAAACAACGATAAATTTATTCATTCAAAAAAATAAAACAAATAAAAAGATAACCTCATTCGTTCTTTCACAAAGGAAGAAAGTAAGAAAGAAAGAAAGATGTATTCCTTCAAATAGAAAGAAAGAATGTGTATTCATTTAAGAAATAAAGAAAGATCTATTCATTGAAATAGGAAAGAAGGAAAGAAGAATTTTTATTTATTGAAATAGACAGAAAGAAAGAATCTGCATTAATTCAGATAAAAAGAAAGAAAGAAAAAAAGAAGAAAGCGAGAAAGAAAAAGTACGCAAGAGAGAAAGAAAGAAAAAGAAAACAAGCAAGAAAGATGTGCACTCATTCAAATAAAAGAAAGACAAGGAAAGAAAGAAAGGTGTATTCATTCAAATAGAAAGAAAGAAAGAAAGAAAGAAAGCCAGAAAGAAAAAGAAAACAAGCAAGAAATATTTGCATTCATTCAAATAAAAGACAAAGAAAAAAAGAAAAGAAAGATGTATTCATTCAAATAGAAAAAAAGAAAGAAAGCAAAATTCTAAGCAAGCGAGAAAGAAAGAAAGAAAGAAAGAAAGAAAAAGAAAACAACCAAGAAAGATTTGCACTCATTCAAATAAAAGAAAGAAAAAGAAAGATGTATTCATTCAAATAGAAAGAAAGAAAGACAATCATTGTTTGTTCTGAGGTCCACCATTATAAGATAATGTCGCAATCAGCTTTAGTGAATGAAGCTTCGTAATTATCAAAATCAAAATCAAGAAACGCTTTGCGTCGGTTATTTAACAATGAATTGCAAGACGAAATCGAATAGCGAAATGCGGGCGGCTATTGAATGAGGCAATTCACCTTGTTTCTTTTCCCGCAACTTCTCGAGCATGCATATACAATGACGCACTTTAGAAATGAGTTTCTTCGGCGGCGTGGTGCAACCCACAACCACAAAAGCCAGAAGAGTGAAACCGAGACATGGGAACTCCGCTTTCTTTTCAGTCAGTTATGTGCCATGCGTGATACACGCTGAGGCGATCATGTAGGTTGCCATTTCTTTCTGCGGTAGACCAGTTGACATTCAAAGTTACAGAACCCAGTCTGTCTTTTGGTGGGAGAAGAAGAGGATCCATACCTTTCCTAAGAGTAAGTGAATGTAATGGAATTCGAACTTGGCTCTCCGATTCCTCAATCCGAGCCGCTATCCATTACTCCACCGTGCCTCTTGAATCAATTAGAACCAACAAGCAAAAGTAACTTTAACTGGAGTACAAAAAACAGTGTACCTTCTTACCATCTTCACAGTCCGGTTTCCGGTTTCCGGTTCGCCAGGACTGAAAATCAATAACAGTTAACATGAATCATGGTACCCGAGGCGGTGGGGGTGCTGTCACTTCAGGCAACATCTTTTCATTGTCTTTGTTTTTGAGTTAAGTCCAAGATAGACGTTGTTAAATGTACAGTTGGTCTTCCCTATCCATAGTTCGTGGTTTCACCGATCCTGCCGCAGCAACGCGACGATAAACAACAGCAAAGGTTGTATGTCTCGACTTCCTTCGATCTGGAAACGCAATCTGATACAGCTATGCAGACTCGCGTCCATTACCATTCACGTGGCCATATGTTCAAATCATATCTGCCTGATCACAATATGAATATCTTGTCATTGTTATACGGAACACTTCTCAGTTAACTTACTACTACACACGTTAAACGTTGAAGACAGACTAGCCACAAATATACACGAATGACAAATGAAACCTAGTCTACGTGGCAACACAGCGCCATCTTCCATAAACTTTCTTTAACTGCTAAGAAAACCGTGCATTTTCTGGATTTCCCTGACATGTCATATTGAATCGTAATGGGGTGCTTCTTACAAAAAAAAATAAAACGAATGCTGTATACTTGTAATTTAGGCGGTGATAAATAAACACCTTCGTTTTTTAAGCACCATGTCGTTTCAAAACATGGGCGATCATAGCTCTCCACAATTTCCTATCATTTGTAGCATATAAAAGAAAGATTTTTTTTCTCTTTTACTGTCCCTCGCCAATCATTGTTCTGTCTTCGATTTTCACAAGTTCGTTAGATAGATTGCTCCATCTGCCCTGGAAGTATTAAATTCTCCAGGCCAACTTTCCTCATTATATGTCCCAGAAATTTCAACTGATTGATGGTGACCGATTGAGATTGAGTAACAGCACGCCTCCTCATGATTCCAGTATCTTTTAAGTATGTGCACAGTCGTAGCACTGCCGTTATCTGAGCAGTTTCAATGCTTTCTTGATTCTCATCGAATTCATCCAATACCAGTTCTAATATGTGTAATTACCATCGGCATGATCCGATGTATCACGGCTTCCACAGCTCTCGGAGGAAGTCCTGCTCATATTCCTTTTATATTTTTCGTTCTCTCTTTTCTCTTCATGTTGAGGTCTATGGCTACTTCTACAATCTCATCGACTTTATTTTCCTTGATCATGACAACTAGATCTAATATTCCAGCTTGGATTGAGTGGTTAATTTGGATCACAAAATGGCAGGGTAGTTTTGTTCCTTTTATTTATTATGAGAGCCGCTGGTTTGTGCTCAAACCATTTGCTTACATCGTTGAGTTCATAGTGTTTGCATAATTCCCAGTGTTTTACTGTTCCTACTCTATCATGTCGGAAAAAAGTTAATATTTATTTCCAATGTATAATACGCACTCTTAACATTTAGGCCTAAAATTCTGGAGAAACACTGCGTATTATGTAGAAATTATCACAGTATGTGCCACAACTGGATTTCACGGAACAATATATATATATATATATATATATATATATATATATATTACGTTGATTTTGTTATACAAATATCCTATTATATATGCGATAATGATATATATGAGACAAAAATATATAAATCTGCATAGTGATTTTCTAAGCGTAGCTCAGATGTGGCACAAGGCCGAAAGTATGGGGCACCCAGTGAGGATCGAATTCACTACTCAGTCATAATTATTCTAGCGAGACAAGCTTGCTAACCATTACACCACCTCGAGGTGTCCTATATAAATCTGTATATATCAAGAACAGTATGAGGGTAAAATGTATAACAGAGTGGGAAAAGTTTTTGTGTGACGTGTTTCGTAAGTCCTAAAGAACGAAACGCGTCACACGAAAATTTTTCCACTTTATCATACATTTTCTCACATACATACATACATACATACATATACATGCATGTGTGTGTGTGTGTGTGTGTGTGTGTGTGTATGTGTGTGTGTGTGTGTGTAAGAGCAGAATTGTTCAAATCGTGTAACAGCAAAATTGTCCAATTGTTAGATTAAGCTCTGAATCGTTGTATCTTAGAAATGATTAAAGATATCTTACTGGAATTCTCCAAAGTTTTTATAACACTATAGAACTTAAATTTTAGCAGTAGCCTAACATAAGAATCGTGACGAAATTGATCATAAATGAAAATGACATGTTCCTCATTAATTAATCATAACTAAGGAACGGAAGCTCATGAAGGATTGAAATAAAGTTCAAACACACACACATATATATATATATATATATATATATATATATATATTCCAGGATCATTTCCAAAATTATTCAAGAGGATCTTCCACCTCTCTAACCTTCTAACTAGCTGTCCTTGAATAACAAGTTGCCTCTCAGGATTCACGTACGATTTTATTTCAGTGCATTTTTCACTGCTCTTGGGACTGCCACAGCTGAAATTCCTCTTTCACGTGCCAAACGTCTTATGGATTGAGTTGGATCTTTTCTAATTGATCTCTTTAGCTTTAAGTTGAAATGATGATCCTTCTTCCTGTTGTGACCTCCTGATCCAGCTTTCCTCTCTACTGTTCCCTCTTTTTTAAACTTATTCACCGTTCTCTTGATGGTTCTTGAAAGAAATTTGATGATGGAAGCCAGAGTATTAATGTTGGAACCCTTACTGAAGGCCTGAACAACTCTCTTGAGAAGAGAGTGGGCCTGACACGAAATGATTTAACTGAATAACTCAAAGGGTTTTTCAGTGATTCTTACGAAAATGGTGTCAAGATGGCTAAATGCCATGTCCGAGAACTTGAAAAAAGAAACTCAAATTATTATCTTTTTACGATATTAAACATTTTGTGGAATGGATAATTAGGCTGTTACATGATTTGGACAATTTTTCAGTTTCACCCGGTATACAGGGTATATCAAAAATAGCTTTACAAACTTTGGGGCCGGATTCCTCACACCAAAACAAGGACAAAAGTCCATATAAACATTTGACCGCAGATCCTTTCAAGTATTTTTTATATACCTTGTATATATATTGTTGTAGCATACCTACGGACTATAATGGGTATGTCCCCATTCACATAAATACAGTAGTAAATACTGTATGTTGGTCTGCAGTTGGAGATTCTTTGTACAATTCAGTTGACTCACTTCTAGCAGTTGACTGCCTCTTCTACGCGCCGCTGGCGAAACTTATATGTGTTGTTCTTGTCCTAAGTATTATCGTGCATTACCAACCTTCGTGTGATTATTCTATTCAGTAACCTTCCCTAGCTTACAACATATATAGAGAAAGAGATTTAAAATTTGCTGTCTTGATGCCAGAAGAGTGCTTAATACCAGTAATAGAGTGTTTATAGTATTTATAAACATTGTGGACATAGAGATAAACACTGCATGGTAACTGTCAGTTTCACCATGCACTTGTGGTGCGAAAGTCGACATGCAGTATTGATTCTATGTCCACACTGTTTATATATATATATATATATATATATATATATATATATATATATATATATATATATATCTTTATTAAAGATTTCTCGAGTGCACAGATCGATAGATGTAATACACACTGTTTAAAATGGAAATGAGGCGTCTATTTCAAATACGAGTATACACTAAAATAACGTTTGAAGTAATAAAAATGTCGGATTAAAAATAAATCCATTAATTCTTTACAAGTATGTAAATTTGTGTATATATATATATATATATATATATATATATATATATATATATATATATATATGCACACACACCCACACACATTTGGAAAGTGCCTGAAAACCATACAAAGAGTTGACCTAAGCCTTGTTAGTGAAATTGGATAAATGGAACACTCGGGGCTGTCGATAGCTGTGCACGAAGTAACAAGTCATCTTGACCGAGGGTTTGAGTGTGCTGGTGTTGTTCAGATAGTTGATTATTCTAGATAACACGCTCTCTCCCAGAAACTGTAAACTGTAACTAAGGTCTGCTCAGCATAGTTTCAGTATAAACCACAGGTTGGTTCTGTGGCTGTTGAACAAACACAAATGTGCTTGAGCGAGAGTCTGCAATAGGGATTGGCTACGTAAACACGTTTGATTAAAAATGGCCAACAAGGTCTGTCTGGTTATATTTTTATTATATTTTTCCAATTTTCTGACAAGCTGTTGTGTATTTCGTTCAATGTTGTGGATAAAATCTCCGGATATGAATACTTGCTAGCAAAATATACCTTATATATACAGTGTAACCCGGATATAAGAGACCCGGATATAAGAGAGATTTTATCTGGTTCCAGATTAGAGCCTGTGTTAATAAAACAAAATAGACCAAACCCCGGATATAAGAGAAACCCGGATATAAGAGACTTCTTCTCCGGTCCCGACAACTCTCTTATATCCGGGTTACACTATATATATATATATATATATATATATATATATATATAAAGAGATTTTTGCTAATAAATCTTTGCTTATTGCTTCATTATATTTTTCGTACCCTATCAGTTTAATAAAAAAATTCTGTTGAACTTAAAAACAAATTCCCGAAGTGTAAAGACGGCCATTGTAATTATATTGTTCAAAACTTTTTCATCTCCCCAGTGTTTAAAAATAAAATAAATTGCCTGAATGCTTGTTTATTTTTCCCTCACTATTTTTATTTTTAGGAGACAACACAAGTTAAACTATGTCAAAATCTAAATAAGTAGTTAAAAATCATTAACGCGCCGCATTTACATCATTAACTGTCCCGAACTGAATCCACGCTCTCTTTAGTTTAACTCTATACTTTTAACGTCTCCGCCTATGCAGCGAAATTTTATTTACTCTTTCTTGATTTATTTTTCAATAGGAGTACGTTCACCTATCACCCAGTTAACACTCCTTCTGCATCTACATGAGATTTGGGTTCGTTTGATTAGCGCCATGTCTTTATGTGCTATTTAATGCCGAAATTTAATTTTCTTGAGAGATTTAAAGTAATAAAAGTATATGTTATTCTGCTTTCACAACTATTATACAATGAAAGTACGGATAATGTTTGACTTACCCTAATATATATATATATATATATATATATATATATATATATATATATATATATATATATATATATATATATATATATATATATATAAAATTAAAGAGAAACAACAGTAAGATACATATAATCCGGTGTTGTTATTAATTATTTTTATTTTTACAAAACAGTGCTCAATGCAAATCTACAGACCATAAATATTATAAATTTACTAATTTAAAAACATGGTCCCATCGCTACACATGAATTACCACGTTTCAAAAACAGAAACTAAAAACTTCAAATTCAATTATAGAATTAAATTCGATTGAAAATGAAACAGGACTAGGGACTTTAATTTAATTCTATAATTGAATTTGAAGTTTTTAGTTTCTGTTTTTGAAACATGGTAATTCCTGTGTAGCGATGGAACCATATTTTTAAATTAGTAAACTTATAATATATATATATATATATATATATATATATATATATATATATAGTAACAAACGACGGAAAATATGAAACAAAATTCTGAAAGTGCATCAGAAATCAGAATAGTGAAAGATGTCTTTAAGAGACTAAGAAAAGTATTATGAAATTGGAAATTGAGCTTGTAAAAAAAGGACAGTGCTTGCTGGATAATCTTCTCGCAGAGACCTGAAGCGACAGAAATGTGGTTACATCGTAGAATGCTGGGAATACCATAGACAGAACATGTACGAAACAAGGAAGTTTGAAGGAGAACAGCATCTACAAGGAAACTTATACTTGCAATCAGAAAGAGGCAGATAAAAATTCTGGGATACATTATGAGAAAAGAAGGTCTGGTGAATTTAACACTCATGGGGCATATTGAAGGCAACTGAAGTAGTGGGAAAACAGGAGTGACCTGCTTTACGATCTTGAGTGAATGGATGGCAGAACAAGGCCAAAAAAAAGATGGTAAATGTCAAAAGACAAACAGCAAAATACAAGAAGCTGAGAGAGCAATGATCGCCCTAGTGTTGAAGGGATATGGAACATTAAAGAAGAATAACCAACGTTATAAATGTGCAGGACAATTCAACACCGCCAGCTCAAGACCACTGACTCAGCGCCGGGACAACTCAAAAAATGATTAAAAACAAAAACCTGGTTCATATTTTACCTAAAGCCTTTGCAAATGACTTATTTGAGGAAAAAATATTCACTAATTAAGGTTTTAATCCTTAATAAATTACTTTTATTCGGTTATAAAAAAAAAAAGAGTTATGTTTTTCTAGTGCTGAGTTGTCCCGGTGTTGAGTCGGCGGTGATGAGTCGGCAGTATTGAGTCGGCAGTGTTGAGTTGTCCCTTCCCGCGCTATAATGATATACAAACCAGCACTTCCCGTAAATGCCACTTTGTAAAAAAAAAAAAAATATTCCATTGACCAATGAATGAAAATTCTCTTGTTCAATATCGATTTGAGCCGAGATGTCGGTGAACTTATTATGTGTTCCAGCTATATGGATCAATACTTGATAATCCATAACTCGAATACCGTGAATAAAATAATTGTTAATGAAGTGTGAAAGGTTAATCCCTCGGCAGTAGATAGTATTCTAATCAGCGATAATCCCGTCTTAATATAGGTTAAGAGAGTCTCGCCAATCAGACATTTTCAACTCTGATTTGCTTACTGTGTGCCTGAATAGATATTTTCTAGCTCTTTCTCTTTCTGTACTTATTTATCGTCTGCAGCAACGATATTCTCCAAATAGCGATAAAAAAAAAACAAGCGGCTATTTTTTTTTACTTGATATATACATCAAAGTAGCAAACAATAAATCTTTTCAAATCCTGGGGTGAAATTTAGAAACGTCATAAAAAAAAACAACACACTCACACACAGAAATCAATGCAGAGGATTTAAGATCACATTTTAATTGGCGGGATGTGTGGGTGTGTGCTTATGTATCTGAGTAAGTGAGTAGCAGAGGAGGAAAGAGATAGTATGTGAAGCGAGGTGGGTTTACTCGTGTGAGAGGTGTTTTTTTTGTGTGGTTTTTGTTTGTTTATCTATTTATTCCTTTGCAAAAGTGTCCATGTATATGTATCATTACTTCAACGCAGTCGGACGGAACGCTCGGGTAGAGGCAGGCTTTTTCAACGCAAGCGGATTCTCGTCAAAAAACCAAATCTCCGGGCCGGCATCACTATAATGGAATCGCAAACACCTGTCGTTTTGTCGGAAGCGGAAAAATTATCGGAAATTTCTGTGTCATCTGAGACCGCGTTGTCTGAAAAATCTCTCGTAACACCACTACCACCAACGCCCCCACTACCACCGTCATCGTCATCATCTCCATCTTCATCTTCCACCAAACCTGCAACATCGAAGACTAAAGTTTCAAGGAAAAAGTCTAAAAAGAAGACAAAAGAAGACACGGAAATACGTTCCCCTAGTCCCAAACTACCGGACCTGTTCGAATTGCCTGATCTACTGGAGATCGGCGACTCTCCGACAACGTCAGACATTTCGGACTTGTGCAGCTCTTCCTTGGGTCAGTCGACTAACAGCCAGTCGGCTAACAGCAGCGGACACTTGGATTCGCCGGACATGCCCCGCAAGTACGATAAACCAGTGCACGTGGTGTCGAAATTCGAGGAGATCATTTGTCTTATTTGCGAGAACAATCTCAAAATCTGCGGCTCGTCGTACACGCACATCTTCAAGGGCCAGAAGAAAGGCGGTTCAATTCAGGGCCTTCCAGAGAGAATTTCAGCTTTCATCGGGGCCAGCGACGAACTGAAACCGAACGACGTGGGCAGCTATTACATGTGTGCCCAATGTCAGCGTAATTTACAGAAGGGAGAGTTACTGGAGAAACAAGTGAACCAAATACGGGAGATGTTCACCAGTTCTTTCACGGGGACAAGCGTGAATCATCGCCTGAAAAAGCGAAGGATTAACCTCAACGCTCAGCCACAGACATCCGTCGAGGTCAAACAGTTACAAATAAGGATTAAGGTAAAAGAAGGAAAATTGTTTGGTTTGGTTTACGGCATATCAATCTCAATGTGTTATTTTATGCCGACAAGATTTTTATTGATGGTAATGTTTCTTTTCAAAAATGTATTACTGGTAATATTTTTTTCAAAAAACTTATTGCTGGTAATATTTTTTTTTCCAAAAATGTATCGCTGGAAATATTTCTTATCAAAAATGTATTGCTGGTAATAACGTACTGCTGGTAATAATTTTTTCTTCAAAAATTCATTGCTGGCAATAATTTTTTACAAAAATGTATTGCTGGTATTAAAACCTGTTTTTACACTTTCATAGTGTTTTGACCCCAGTTTGGGGGTTAACTATTTGCCCATAGCTGGGACCCTAACAGGTGCTACCGACCAGGTTCGGGGTGGACCAGGGAACAGCAGCAATTAAGAGGTAATTCCACGATCCTGAAAACCCTCTGATCAGAGGCCTTGCTGCCGGATGTAGTTTATCGTCATACCCCGAACGGGAAAGGTAAATTGAAATGTGCTTTTTTGTCTTGATTGACACTCGTTCATTAGAAGTTTTCAAAGTATTATATTAATCCGAATCTATCTTACATATTTTATAATTGCGTTTAACGACAATACCGTGAAAAAATTGCTCACTCCCCCTCGGCACTTCCCCTTTTGGGGATGTCTGTGGCACCGGTTAATGATCTCAGCTTCCTCCCGAAGGAGAAGTGCTGTCTGGAGGATGCTTCCCACCCCCGGAGTCTTGAGCTTAATATCATTTTGAAACCACCTAGCCGAAGCCAGGTAAACCCAATTTATACCTCAGCGTTGTGTCACATTCGCCGCATGGAAAAATCCGCTTAAAAATTTTATAAGTTTACCATTCGTCCATGACTTGAACATTGCTGTCATATTTTGTCTAGTTCTCCTGCTATATATTTCGAGATACTCGATAAAAATCCAGAGAAGATTCTACAATGTTGTTGGGGCTGACCTGGCATCTCGTCTGCAGTCACTTTCCTACCGCCGTAATGTAGCTTCCTTGTGCCTTTTCTATAGATACTTTCATAGTAATGGTTTTGATGAGTTTTCCTCTTTGTTACCTCGACTTTATGAATTTCAGCACAGTATTAAATTGGCAGCAAGTTCTCATCATTTTACATTTGAAATGGCTACATGTAACTATATCTATATGCTAACAGTTTCTTCTCTCAAAAAGGATTCTGCAATGTTTTTGGTCCTTATCTGGCATCCTGACTTCAGTCATTTTCCCACTATCATAATGCCATTTCTCTGTGTCATTTCTATAAATATTATTATGATATATGTTCTAATGAGCTTCCCACTTTCGTACCGAGACTTTATGAATTTAAGCGCGGTACTAGATTGGCGACAAGGTCTCAACATTTTACAGTTGAAATGCCAAGATGTAACCGTAAATTCTATGCTAACGTCCTCTTCTCTCACACTTCTCGCTCGTGTGATCTTCAACAACTTTGTAAATATCTGTTATCAGTTCACTCCAAACTTACATGTCCTTTTCTAACTCACGAAAGTCCTGCAGATCTTCCAATCCCTTTAAAGTTTTTTTAATGGGAAATTATTGAATTTTATTAAGAGTCCTTTTAATTTCGTTGTTCAACGCGTAGACTATGGTTGTCCGTCCAATGTCTATAGATGTTATTCTCCCATTTTGCATTACTGTTTCCAAAAGTGGTGCTATGTAATTCCGATACATACATACATATATATATATATATATATATATATATATATATATATATATATATATATATATATATATATATATGCATTCTTAGATGGGGTGTATCTTCAGAAGAAATAAAATGAACAAAAAGAGGCAAGAGGAAAAACTATACTTAGCCGATGCTTTTCGTCCTCTGAGGGACTTTATCAAGGCAATGTGTATAAAGTCCCTCAGAGGACGAAACGCATCGGCTTTTTCTCTTGTCTCTATTATTCATATATATATATATATATATATATATATATATATATATATTTCAGAATTAACCTGTAGAAAAAAAACAATACTTGCCTTCAAGTCGAAACATCTTTCACAATGATACATTCGCATATATCCCCCCACACACATATATATGTGTATAAAGGAAAAAAGGCAATATAAAAACTGTAGTTTTAGCCGACACGTTTCGTCCAATGAGGACTTTTTCCCCCAATATCACCTTTCCTAATAGAAACACTACTCTCCCAAGCTAACGTACATAGCAAATATATCAAAAAATCAAAAGAAAATGGCTGAATCCGATAGCACAACAATACAAACAATATTTCTACGTGTGAAAATATTCTCTTCAAATAAACTGACGTAATTAATCATTTGACCATAACGAATATACAATAGCTTTTCTAAACTCTTCTAGTTGCTAACGACATTTTGTTTGTTGCTTATAGATACTTTGTTTCAATTAAATTCATTTCGTTTTTTGTCTTGAAAAAGTTCACATTGGACGAAACGCGTCGGCTAAAACTATACAGTTTTCTATTGTATTTTCCTTTATACATATATATGTGTGGGGGTGTATATAAGCGAATATATCATCGCGAGAGATGTTTCGACTTGAAGGCAAATCAGTGTTACATCTTCAGTAACTTTGTCAATCTTATCAATCCTCTCCAAACCTTCCTGTCATTTACAAACTTTAAAGTTGACGGAATTGTATTTCTTTTAATGCTGTTGTTCAATGTATACACTATGTTTGTTCGTCCGATGTCTATTGACATTATTCTTCCATTTCGTATTGATATCAAAACCATTTTCATATTATTTACTCTGTTTCCAAACATCTAGCCAATTCAACTGTAAAATGATGCCAATCTAGTCTTTCTTTTTATGTGCCGTGTCCTTTCAGGACGTAGGCAATCATGGCTCTCCACTTTTCCCTATCCCTTGTAGCTGTCAATAAGTTTCGTCCCTCTGCCACCTCCCCCAGACCATGTTCTGTCATCCACTTGATCAAGCCCGCCAAGTATGTCATGCGTTGCTTTCCCTTGTTTCTCTTTCCTTCTGTTCGACCTGTGAGTATCAGATTCTCTAAGCACTCCTTTCTCATTACGTGTCCCAGAAACTTCTTCCTGATGTTAAGTATAAGCCTACTCCATTGTTTTCATCTTCTCCAAGACCTCATCGTTGCTCACACACTCGGCCCATGATATCCTCAGCATCCTTCTGTAGAACCACATCTCCGTTGTCTCGAGTCTCTTCTTCATCTTTGAGGAGACCGCCCAACGACAGATGCCGCGTAACAGCTCAGTATTCTTTTCTTTGTTACCAGAGAGATCCCCCTGTCTCGCAATACTCTGCTCAGTTTTTGGAATGTGTCTTTGCCCATCCCAATACGTCTTCGGATCTCAGTGTCGCACTTAGCGTCTTCCGTCAAAACACTTCCCAGATATTTAAACTTCTGCACCTGCTTGATTTTAGTGTCCCCGACCTGAAAATTGCATTTTGTGCTCATCTTTTTGTTGATGCCCATGCATTCTGTCTTATTGTAGTTTATGGTTAGTCCCTTCTTCTCACTCTCCTTCGCTACCTTCTGTAGGACGTTTTGTAATTTCTTTTCCGTGTCTGCTACCAGCACTGTGTCATCTGCGTATCTTATGTTGTTAAGATTGTGGCCGCCGATGCTGAATCCCGGTAGGATTTCCAATTCTCTCTTTCATAGCGGAAAGCTCATCAGAAACAATTACCATGAAATTATTTATAGAAAAGGCACAGGGAAGCTATGTTACCGCGGTGGGAAAGAGACTGAAGCCGAGATGCGAAGTCAGGACCAATAATATTGTTTTTAACACTGTGGTGTTTAAATATACCACACTGCGACAAACATTGTTACTAAGAAAAACGAAATGTTTTTAGAATCTGGACATAAATTTACTGCGGGTGACTCAGAAATTAGTACACTTTGTATACATTTTCACCCTAGTAAATGACTTAATTACTTACTAATTAAAACCTCACTCACAGTCGAAATTATGATCAGATTCATTACGATGATCGACATTGCCTACTTTTGTAAAAAGATCTCTTGTATGTTCTTATATTCTTCTATTTAAACTCCTATACGTTTCACTTACTTATTTCTTGCATATCAAATTTGTGTTTCATCAATCCACACAGAGTCAACTTGTGCTTTATACTGCAACTATGCTGAGTAGATCTTAGTCACAGTTCTACGCCTTCTTCTTCTTCTTCTTCTTCTTCTTCTTCTTCTTCTTCTTCTATGTGCCGTGATCATGACTCTCCACAACTTCTTATCCCTCGTCTCTCTTAGCAGCATTTTTCCATTTGCCAATCCTCCCACTCCTGTTCAACCATACTTTCACACAGGCTCATCAGGTATGTGGCTCACTGCATTCCCTTATCATTCTTGCTCTCAATATGCCCTGTGAGGGTTAAGTTTTCCAAGCTCCCTTCTCTCTTTATGTATTCAAAGAATTTCAGCTGTCTTTCTTTATCAATTCACCCCAGGCAAGGTGATAATGCCACTAAGATGCAAGGGACCACTGGGATTGAAAAAGAATAAAAAGACTTTAGAAGGATCTGGAAACCCAATCTTAAAGAGGAAGGGATAAACCTGTACTTCTGTTCAAAAGGCCGTGGAGGAATGTTGATTCTGAGGATAAGTGTTCTTTTAGTCGCCATTTTCTTTCAGATTTTCTCGTCGCTTACACGCTCTGTCTGAATTCTCAGTATCCTCCTGCAGAACAACATTTCTGCTGCCTCCAGCATTCTCTTCATCTGTAAGGGAATTGTCCAACATTTACTGCCATAAAAGAAGATTGATATCACGTCGCAACCCAGCACTTTTTTTTTTGTGATGTCAACGAATACTCGTTGACACTTTCGTAATGCTCGTTGTAGTAGAGACTTTGTAATCGCAGATACAACTATAGTAACGCCGTTGAACAATACTGGTGTCAGACGCCTTTGAACAAAACTCACACTAATAGTACTTGCTCGATAATACTCGCTCGAATAGAAATCCGTATAGTGATCCGAATAGAGACATAGTATGGAGGAATAGTATAGAGAATAGCGATCTGTATAGTAATAGAGGATAGAGTAGAGGTGGTGAACAATTAGACGTTACGCGACTTCCTACTTATGCGTATCTCACATGGTCACGTGATCCACTTAATTCAATAATGGGATCGCCTGTGTTTGCTCACTGGCGATCTATGTTCAAACTCAAGTGAATTCGAGTGAATTCTTTTTGTTTCTCAGCATTTTGCTTAGATTCTGGAAGGCATTTTTCGCTCATCCCACGCGTGTTCGGATTTCGGTGCCAGAATTTCCATTACAGCAAAATAAAATTAGCTCTCTCTTCTTTGTTTGTTTTTTCTCCGATAAAAAACCCATAACCAAGCATGACAGAAAGAGGAAATATTACACAAGTGCGACTTAGAATTAAAGTTAGGATTTAAATATAATGTATTAAATCAGTTCTCGAAACGAGCTTTACGCTCTCCGAAGGGTACGCAAGAGAAATTACGGAGGTTTGTTAAATAGGTATGTGTGAGTGTCGGTCGGTATATATATATATATATATATATATATATATATATATATATATATATATATATATATATATATATATATATATATATATGCTTATCCAGACGTCTTAAGTTACACCTAACTGATCACAGCTCCATTAGAACCCATTTAAACACACACAAAAATTTACCAGACTCCATTAGAAATATACTAGTAGAAAACACAAATATAATAATTGCTTCCCCCTGTAAAAAAAGGTTAAAAATAATGGAGGCTTTAATAATAAAAAAAGAAAAAGCCGACCCTTAACAATATTAACTACGAACAAAGCCAGAACGTGCTAACCGTATTTGGAAATTAAAACCCCCCTACTACACACTAAGACATACACATAATGCGCACACTCAATTAAGCTGAAAAATCAAATCATCCTTGATAATGGCTAAAGGTATAGCCGAAAGCGCTCGGAAAAATAAAACATTTGGACAGTTCTTACACACCCTGTGTCCAGCAAAGAAAGCTCTTGTTCGTACACAAGAAAAATTAAATGAAAAACTTAACCGTAGTACCTTGTCTGTCGTTATATATATATATATATATATATATATATATATATATATATATATATATATATATATATATATATATATATATATATTGATGGATGTTTCATTAAATAATATAGACAAGTTTTGTCTATTTATTTTATGTAAATTCTTTTCATATCGTCTGATAAGCTTAATAGCATTATCATTAAAAGAAGAAAGAAAATCACAATACTGATAAATATTTTTTAATCCTATCTAAGCTTTCGGCTTACATAAGCCAATATCAAAGATGACAATTATATTACAATATATTAAACAATAATGATAGTCTGTTTTTTGTTTACATGGAAGATTTCCAAACAACGACAAACTCGTGCATATGAGATGCTGGAAACGTAGCTCATGACTTCACACTTTACCAAGCAAGAGTGAAAACGACAAGTATTAAGTATGGAAAGCCATTTGTATAAACCAATGGCTTCTGTTATCAATTATAGGCATTTAAGAATATTTGTGGAGATTTCATAGTTTATTTTGTTCAGGTTAGGTTTAAACTGTTTTATGTATATAACTTCAAGAATTTTTAGTTTTTGTTTTTTGTTTTCATGTATAGCTGTGTTTTCAAAGAAGATTTTCCGTAATTGTGTATGCGGCCAGGCGTGTTGTTTTAAATGTCTAAAAATGTTAACATTAAATACACACAATAATGTAAATCTATTTAAACTCGGTGGGTGAAAAACCTGGATAGTACAATTTTAAAACAAATTGGCATCCGAGGAAAACAATTGGAAGAAAAATAAAGTACCAGAAACCTCCGAACAGAGCGAAAGAAATCGTCCAGTACCTTAAATTTCTGGTACAAAGAAAAAAATAGCGAGTAATAAGTTAAAACGAAGAGAGCAAAAGTAAATTAAATAAATCCTAATGAGCCAGATACTACTACCTACCTAGGTTTCACCAATTGGGATCATCTCCCTGATGATCCCATGATGATCCCAAGTGGTGAAACCTAGGTAGTTAGTACCTGGCTCATTAGGATTTATTTATTATATATATGTATATGTGGGTGTGTGGGTGTATGTGTGTGCGAAAGAAGGAATTTCTTTCTTTCTTTCTTTCTTTCTTTCTTTCTTTCTTTCTTTCTCGTGAAACGATTTTTCAGGAAAATAGGTTTCTCATGTCCAGTATCTGTTATCGCTTTTTCCAGTACTGATGAGGATTTCCTTCCTAACCTTTTATTTGAAATAGTGTGGAATGTCAACATCTGGATTATGTCATTATTTTTCTTCAAGTTACATGTGCTATCCATTTTAGTTGTTGCTGCTGTTGGTAGTCCTCAAGTTATGTGGTTTCTGTTATCTGGTACAGTTCTTTTTTTTTCCATTCTGTAGCGCCAGCCCACAAAGAAAAAAAAAAAGAAAGATACCTAAGATTTTCTTATATGTTTACGTATTCGTTTCCTTTCTTTGCTGGACAGGAATTAGAGCAAGAACGACATGCCTTACGATTACGCCTTGAATCCCTGGAGGCTGAGTATGAAAACACAGTCAAAGAACTACAGGATGATGTCAGCCAACTTCGGCAGGACTTACATGATCAGCAACAGCAGTTGACAGCTGGTGATAAGGATAAAGTGAATA
Organism: Acanthosepion esculentum; assembly: GCA_964036315.1. Classification (NCBI taxonomy): domain Eukaryota; kingdom Metazoa; phylum Mollusca; class Cephalopoda; order Sepiida; family Sepiidae; genus Acanthosepion; species Acanthosepion esculentum. The sequence goes on from OZ038499.1 coordinate 56,374,537, forward strand.
TGATCCGGGAACTGACGCATCAAAATGAACGGCTGACAGACCAAGTACAAAAGGTATGCTTATTCTCTTTCATATCTTTAATTAATCTCTTTCAAATGTACAGAGATTTCTAGGCAAACATAGACAAATGTGCCCGCAGTAAAACGAAGTCTCAAAAGGACGATTTTTCCTATGACGCCGCTTTTTTTAACTACCTTCATCTTCGTCAATGTTTATTGTTTTAAAAAGCGATGGTTAGAATTGGAATAAAACCTTATAGAGGACCATGGGTTTACGTGTTGTTAAATTAGGATCACGTGCGTTTATTCCTGCTAGAAGAAGGTCCAACTACAAGAACATGGCGGACCCAGAGATTGAATCCACCATAAAGAAGTGTAAAGAAAACCAACAAGACCGATATATATATGTCAACAAATATATGTATTAAACAACAAAATTTACAATGGACATAGACATTACCATTTGTGTTTGTGTGTTAACGTAAAGAGTTTGTATTTTGATGAATTTTTGTACGTACGTGTATGTGTGCATAATGTCCATGGCGTCTCCCACAAATGGGAAGACGCAATCTTCTGCGAGAGCTTACATTGAAGATGGATTCTCTGAAAATGAAGAAATGAAAAAAAGAACGAGGCGAGAAATTGCCCAATATTTATAGTGTGCCCTAGTGAATAATTAGGAAATTAAGGAAGAATTAACTCCGACAACCTAAACATATAATAAAAGTGTTATTTTTTATTTTTTTTGTTTTTGTGAATTGACAACAAAAATAATAAACATTATTTATTTATTAGATTGTTTATTTGCACTGTTTATTTATTAACTATTTGGATGATTGGCAAAACATCGGTTAATTGCCAATCAATTCTAACTTTATAAAATGGTAAATAACAAGGATTTCCTTAGAGTTGGTTCACATATTTTAATAATTTACTAAATATTTATAAATTTATGAATAAAAAATTGTTTTCACATTTTTTTTATATTGGTAAATGATAAATATTGCATTGCATTAGTTTTGTCTAATACAATTTTTAGGATGTCGTAAATATAAAATTATAAATAAACAATCTAATAAATAGTACACTATTTACATTATTCGGACTTTTGTTCTCATCTTTGTCGCCATATTTATTACAACGTTTCGCCCATTGTACGCTCCGGCCTTTCTCAGGTGGTTGGGATGTCGAACTGAACCCTTTATTTCACTCACTGGGGTAGACTGTTCTAGTTCCACGTGCCATGTTTAATGGATGTCAGTACAACGGCCGAAACGTTGTAATAAATATGGCGATAAAGATGAGGACAATAGTCCGAATAATGTAAATAGTGTACATAATACCTCATCTCAGAAATATAGACAGATACTAACAAATAGTGTTTATTTTATTTTTTTAATTTTTTTTTATTTATTCATTTATTTTTTTGTAAATTCACAAGAACAAAAAAATGTATGAATTCACTTTCATCATGTTTAGGTTTTATTTCAATTCTAATCAACGCTTTTTAAAACAATAAACTTTGCCGAAGAGTGATGGTAGTTAAAATAGCGGTGTCATGCGAAATACTGTCCTTTTGACACTCCATTTGTTGATGTTTGCCGTTTTCTCTCCCTTCAAAAAAAAGGTGGTTTTAAGCCAACTGAACTCATTACTCCAATTAGGAGCTCACACCTAAGGGGTGCGCTTCAATAAACTACTCTTGTCATGTGAAATACCCACCGATAATGGCCAAAGGGAACTTAACCGTAGCGTTGTGTCTATAATAACGTCTATCAAGACGAGAACAATATGGGAATACCAGCTTGGATGTGCGGATGGTGTAATGGATAACGGCTCGTAATAAGAAATCGGAGAGCCGATTTCCAATTCTAGTCAGATTCGTTATATTCACTTACATGAAAATACCGTTGGGAACAGCATGAATCCACCTCGTCTCCCCCCAACTATGGGTTAATTAACAGGATTTGTGCCATTCAATAATTATTGCCTCAAAGAAATCTTTACAATCTAAAATTATTTTCTGGCTTTAAATAACCTGCAACGGTTTGATAAGCCATAAAAAATAAACGAGAGCAATAGTTTGAAATTGTCACTGGTGTTGTTTTTTTTTTTACACTATTTACCAGCTGAACTACCCGCGACTTGCTGCGTGTCTCACTTTTTAATTTTTTTTGATTTTTTTTTTTTTGATTTTAAATCATTCTTATAATTTGTGGAGAAAAATTATGCATTTCAGTATTACTCAACGATCTTGTCGATGTGACCTCCATCTTCAGGCTTTCTCCTTCTATATTTTGGATAGGGGTCATTCCCTTGTTCAAATTTTAATTTAATTTAAATCAAGGGGAAAAATTCAGTGGGGGGTTTAGTACAAAAATAGATTGATCTGACCCCTTTGATATGCATTTGATGCAATACTTGATTGAATGAATTGATGATCAGATTTCAACATTGATATGACAGTTGAACTGTCGCAGAAAATATGTATTGTAAGACACTACCCACTAATTGATGATTTCTTGCTCAACTTGACGCCCATATTGTCTAATTTTGATCTTGCCGATATGACCTCCATCTTCTGGCTTTCTCCTTCTATATTTTGGGTAGGAGCCATTCGTTTGTTCAAATTTAAATTTAATTTAAATCAAAGGGAAAAAATGTTCATTGAGGGATTTGTGTCCCTCAGGGACCCCCATTGATCAAAATGAAATATACTTATCCAAGTACCCTGGGTAATGTAGTATGAGAATATATATGGTTATGGGGGTCTATCTCCAAAACCCTAGGAGGAGTTTGATAACAAACAGAGACTACAACATTGCATATATAGATATTTCTAATTTTTTATGTAATTAAAATATATGATGATTAATATATAAAAAAATATTTATCTGAGAAAGTTATAAAAATGTAAATAAATGATATGATATAAACCATGACGAAATTTAATTTACTTATCGGTTCCACAGCCTACTTCCCCCTTTTTGGTAATGAGACACTCCGTTGTTGTGTTGACAGAGTGTTTTACACGATGGCAATAAGTAAATTTTACTCGTGTTCCAGTACAACGGAATATTTAATTAATAAGTAGGGAAGATCAAGCTGCTAACTTATTACTTTTTATTTCTTTGTTTCATATTAGTCATCGCTAGATATTTTTACTTTTAATCTATATATAAAATTCTGTGACTTCCGTTAGTCCGTTCGTCTGTCACATCCTGTAAAATAGCCATACATTGACTGATCGAAACCAAATTTTGGTTTGGTTTGGTTTGGTTTGCTTTACGGCATATCACACCTCAATGGGTTATTTAATGCCGACAAGATTTTTATTGTTGGTAATATTTTTTTCTTCGAAAATGTATTGCTGCTAATATTTTTTTCCTTCAAAAAGGAAGGTATTGCTGGCAATAATGTGTTGCTGGTAATAATTTTTCCTTAAAAAAAATATTGCTAGTATTAAAACGTATTTTTACATTTTCATAGTGTTTTTATGTGCCATGTCCTTTCAGGACATAGGCGACATGGCTCTGCACTTCCCCACTATCTTTTGTGGCTCTCAGTAAGTTTCGTGCCTCTACCAATTTCCCCAGACCACGTTCTGCCATCCACTTGCTTAAGCCCGCCAGGTATGTCATGCGTTGCTTTCCCTTGTCTCTTTTTCCTTCTATTCGACCTGTGAGTATCAGATTCTCCAGGCCTTTCTTTCTCATTACGTGTCCAAGAAAGTTCATCTGCCTCCTCTTCCTTGTTTGCATCCTCTCCAAGACCTCATCGTTGCTCACACGCTCGCTCCACTATATCCTTAGCTTCCTTCTGTAGAACGACACCTCCATCTATTCTTCATTTTTGAGGAGACCGTCCAACATTCGCTGTCGTATAGAAGGACAGATGTCACGTAGCAGCTCAGTGCCCTTTTCTTTGTTACTAATCTAGTCGGTTAAAAAGCAGAGTTCTTCATTATATGCGACAATTGAGTTCATCATTTTTCCTTTCCCCAATCTTCCCTATATTATTCCTCCCTCTCTCCCCCTCTCTCTCTCTCTCTCTCTCTCGTAACCCCCTGCATGCTAGTGGCATTCCCGTCTTGCTTTTATTAAATTACCATATTTGACGACATAAATTACGCTCGGATATGTTAGACGCTCCCTCGTTTTAGTGTATTTATATAATGTTTAAAGCAAACTATTAGTACATTAAAAAAAACATTACAAGAGCACTTTAGCTATTTATTCTTCTTTTTCTATTGACCGTCTCTCTTCAAGACGTGCGTGATTATGACTCTCCACAATTTCTTGTCGTTTGTAGCTCTTTGAAGATTTTGTCGTTTTGCTATCTCTCCTAAACGCTGTTCTGCCAACCATTTAAACAAGCTCATTAGGTAGTTTATGCACTTCAATTTATCATGTGCGTGACAAAATCTCCAAGCCCTCTTTCCTCAATATGTGTTCTAGAAATTTCAACTGTCTCTTTCTTAAGTATAAGTGTCCATCTTCTCTAATACTTCATCGTTGCTCATACGTTCAGTTCATGGTATTCTTAGCATCCTTCTGTAGAACCACATGTCAGCTGCTTTCAAGTATTTTTCTTCATCTGTGGAGACTGTCAAGGAAACATCACTGTATATAAAAAGCAAGCGAGTGTTGCATATTCCCTCTCCAGGCCGTCTTTTCCTGGTCGGGTGATCGCTAATTTTTTAATTTTTTTGCTGTTTTTTTTTAGTTCGGAGGCAAAATGAGAACTTCAACAAAAAGGATTTTGACTTAATACTTTATTAAACACATCGACGTGTTCATTTTTAACTAGCCAGTGGGGCCGCTCTGTCACTATCACTGGGGAGCAAATTCCACGCACAAGAAATTAAGACGTCTGCATTCTTCGACGCGTAAAACTTAACTCCTGAAAACACTTTCTATCTCTAACAATATCACGTACAGCTCAGCCAACCAAAACAACTTCTTTTGTTTTCCCTTATCTGACCTCAAAGGTCAAAATGAGGAAGTTAGGGGAAATATAATTCTTTAAAAAATAATAGTCTGCTAGAATATTATTTAACACGAGCAATAAAGCTGAACATAAAGTATGAATGTTTTTCTGAATAAATAATGCATAATATCATAATATCTTACATTCTTATTTGACCGCTTTATATGGTAGACATATTACTCTACGATATTAATGTTCTGTTCCCCAGGTTAGTGTTTTACCATTACCTGTATTTACTTTCAGTTCTGTCTCTTAGAATCTGTAGTTTCCAGATGGTAAATTATAGGAGCGTGTTGTGGCATATGCTGGATCAGCTTCTACTAACCAGCGTCCCCAGTAATTTGTTACAATTACTTTTACAGAATCAAACAGGCCAACAAACCACCAGACATCACCAAATATAAACAAATAAAATAATTTTTCCTTACCGATGTTTGTTTTTCCTGGTAACCATAAAACACATACAGTCAACGACGAAATTATTCGTACACCCATCAATTTTGAATATTTTTATCGACTTCTCAGAATCTAAATGCCCGTATGATACCAGGATTTTTATGTTAATAAGCTCGAAAAAAGGAATATAAAACTCATTTTCCAGAACAGTAGGTTAAATACAACAAATTTGACAGGCTAATTATGTAAAATAGGAAAAGACAAATTTATTCGTACAGTAAAAAATATATCGTTTTAAATTGATAGATTCGTGTATAAGTAATTTACATAAATATTTTAACGCTGAAGCCTTTTAGACTATTTATTCAGTACAATATTTGTGATAATTCCAGCAAAGAACATTATGTGGTGCATAGAGTGTCACCATTATTGTTCTTACGTTAACAACACTATGGGGAAGACAAAGGGGCTTAGCGTTGACTTGAGACAGAGAATTATTAACTTCCACAAGTCGGGAAATAGTTACAGCAATATTTCAAACCGGTTAGCTATCCCTAGATCTTTTTTTTTTTTTTTGTTAAGCTTATCACCCCAAGCAAGACTGGAGGCCACTAGCACGCAAGGGGTTACAGAAGGTTTGGAGGAAGAGCAGATAGGAGTGGTAAAGGAGAGGATGTGGAGAAAGATAGTGGATCGATCAAGGCAAGGGGGTTACAGAAGATTTGGAGCGAGAGAAGATAGGAATGAAAGGTGAAAGGATGTGGAGAAGGGAAGTGGATAGATCAAGGCAACTGGAGATGTCGATTGACGTTACACTTAAATAGTTGGAGATTGTATTTGTCAGGGAAACAGGAATAGGGAAGGAAGTTCCACAGAAGATTAAACAGTTTGGCACGACAAAGAATTGGCCTGGGCGTAGAATAAAACCCAAATTGTCATCAAGAACTGCAAGAAAACTGAGTTTATTGGGTATAATGATCTACAGAAGATTTGGCGCAAGAATGGTGAGGCTTTCCTCTCAAAGAACAGTGGTAACATTAAAATATGCAGGCATCTCGATAATACTTTTGGGCTGTTTTAGCTCAAAGGGGACTGGATATTTAATTGAGGAATAATGAAATCTGCAAAATATATCAAAATTCTAGATGAAAATCTACAACTATCAGCGCAAAATCTTCATCTAGGTCGGAGATTTACTTTTCAGCAAGATAATGATCCCAAACATACGTCCAAATCAGTGACTGCGTAGCTTCAGAAAAAGAAGATTAGAGTTCTGCCATGCCCTTCAATGAGTCCTGACTTGAATCCTATTGAAAATCTATGGAAAGAATTGAAAGTTCGAATAAATCGTCGTTCACCAAAAAACCTTCAGGAATTAGAACGTATAACCATTGAAAAATGGAAGAAAATCACATCAAAAATTTGTTCAAATCACATCAAAAATTTTAGAAAACGATTGCGGCAAGTTATAAAACTGATATCATCCGGGGATTAGAGTCTGAAAAATGGATAAAAATATTCAAAATTGATGGGTGTGCGAATTATTTCGTAGTTGAAAATGTTTGAAAATATAAATAGATTGAAATAGGTAGAAGGTGGTATCTTAGAACAGCAACATTTACTTGTTATTATTGGAGGTTTTATGGATTATGTGAACAGAAGCAAACAAATATATGAGTCAGTAGCTCTAAAATATGCCATTTACAAAAATATCGTACTTGGGGTTACTTATCACATCTGACATAGATTTCTCTCCATGCAAAAATATTAAGATGATCTTGGAAGAAGATCGAAAGTACTTTATGAAATGAAAATAAAAGAAATTTAAACAGCTATAGCACATTTATCTCATCCTTTAACATCAATACACAGAAGGTTATTCGTGAATTTGAACGGATTTTATTAAAAATTAGCAAACATAATGTCTGTAATTTATTCAATCAGACATGCCTAAAATAGAATTTGCTGCCAAAATACACAAATATATATATATATATATAGATAGATAGATAGATAGATAGATAGATAGATAGATAGATAGATACTAAATTTAATGTAGTCCAAGAGAATTATACAAGTACTGTTGGCTGTTGTAGACAAAAATGGCGGGAATATTTGAGTAATACACATGGTATTTATAAAATATCATAAAATTTATGCCGCTCTGAATTTTCATGTTTATGTTTTTTATGTTTATTTTATTACTTCTAAAACTTCTTTTTGTATTCTTTACAGGCTGCTGAGATGGAAGGACAGTTGGTGTCTGAGGTTCAAGGTTTAAGAACACAGGCATCAATGAGAACTTCAATGCATGACCACATAGACCAATTGGAGGCCCTTCATGCCAAAGTAAGTGAGGAAGGTTTTGATTGGCTACCATTTCAGGAGAAGAAAGAGGATGGGTGTATCTAGACACTGAGTTTAGGATACATTTAAACATCGAGTTTCAATATTAAAACCGATTTCAGTGTAAATCTAGAAACAAGTACACAGAAAAAATCGACTTGGGTGTCATCTTTGATAACATTAATAATATTTATTAAGCAAATTTGTGAATATTTTCATTCACTCTAATTATGACATATCTATCTATCTATTTCTCTCTCTCTCTCTCTCTCTCTCTCTATATATATATATATATATATATATATATATATATATATATATATATATATATATATATATATATATATATAAGGGGTGTTTCATTAAGACGGATCAAAATCAGTAGTAAATAAATGAGTGTTATTGGTGGAAATTTATTTATTTCTGTATTAGATCATATGTTATTTAAGTTATGGCAATTATGTGTGAAAAAATAATATGACCCAAATGTCCCCCAAATCTTAAAGAAAAAGAAAAATCATTAGACTCTTATACTTAATTCACATTCAAATCGGTCGAAGTTATTGGAACACCCTTTATATATATATATATATGTGTGTGTGTGTGTGTGTGTGTGTGTGTGTGTGTGTGTGTGTAATTTGGCAGCAACTTTTCTTTTAAACATGTAGTATTGGATGTTAAAGATATGCAAGACTATGTTGTCTTTAACATTCAATACTATATATATATATATATATATATATATATATATATATATATATATATATATATATATATGTAAGCAAATATGTGGATGTAGATCCGATGGTATGATGAAAACGTGGAACAGACAAAGCAAAATCCGAATATGTGAGTTTACTGTTTTTTATTTTTCTGTCAACGTCAGACGTTTCGGTCTAATAGACCATCTTCAGGACATGGTTATTGGAGACATATTTATATTAAATTTAAGTTAAAAAGAAGAGACGATAGATAGAGGACTAGTCAGAAACAGAAAAACTGAAATTCTAAAGTCAGTGTTCTCGTTCTTGGATTCGGTTACGCTGGCTCCGCGTGGGCGGCACTGCGAAAACGCGCTCCCAAGAGAGAGATTTTATCTTAAGTGGAAAGGGGGTATTTTATTTAAAACTATAGCTTATCGGTACGCTTGTCAAGCATTAACCTTGCTAGGAAAGCTGATATGTTAAAGAACCCCGGTCTAGTATTTACCGTACGTGAAGTGGATATTATGCCTGCCTTGTAGATCTGCCTAAGGTTTTTATTATAGATATATTTTAAAATCTTCACAGAGTCGAAATCGAAATTGTGATCAGATTTGGCTAGGTGTACAAACAAAGCACTACTTAAATTACCGAGGCGAATATCTCGTTTATGTTCGGAAACACGAGATTT
>OZ038499.1:56388658-56443658 GCA_964036315.1 Acanthosepion esculentum
TACTTCATAATGTCCAGGTACCATAGAGGAAAGTTCATCAGAACAATTACCATGAAAGTATTTATAGAAAAGGTGAAGCTACATTGGGAAAGTGGGAAAGTGACTGAAACCGAGATATTATGTCAGGACTAATAACAATACAGATTCGTCTTTGGAATTTTATCAAGAATCTCTCAAGCAGGAGCACCAGACCAGATGTAGCAGCAGTATTCAAACCATGGATGAATGGTAGAGTTATAAATATGTAAAATAGATTCTGGAGAGATAAAATTGTCTAGCATGACAGTGAACTAACTTTCCTAGCAGCAGATCTAGCAATTGATTCAATATAATCTTTAGGAATGAAATACAATGAGATATCAATCAGCTGTGTATCAGAAAATATCTGACACCACATGTCATGCTTTTGCTTTACAAGAGTCAAATCAGACCAAAAGTGAAGTATTGCTAGCATATCTGGGCTGGAGTTTCTTAATCCTCACTTTACAGCCTTGACAGATTTCAAAAGCGTTTACGCAGCCCTGTGAGTGATGAATTACTTTCCACCATACAACCCTTACCGACGGAGGAAACATTACCAGCATCTCGCTACTCTGTCGCTATTTTCGTAGTAAATGTTCAGACGAGCTAAATTCCTTACTTCAACCAGTTCAGATCATCACAACTAAGACCCACCATGCTACACTCACATTTGACTCATCCCCGTTTCCCTTGTATTCCATTCGTAAGGAAGAAGTTTTATTTGTACAGCTTCTTCTCCAGGACTGTTACGTTGTAGAACGGATTCCCAATCTCTACAATTCTAGGCTTACGGCCATATCATGTTGAAACATTGGTTCCCGTACGATCACCGGAGTTAAGCAGCGTCGAATCTAGTCACTGCCTAGACGGGTGACCGCTTGGAAATATCAGGTGCTGTAGAATGGATAACGTCTCGGAAACGGAAAGCCGAGATCCAATTCCAGTTGGGTTCGTTATATTCGCTTACGTGCAAATATCCTTAGGAAAGTTATGCATCTGCCTTTTCACCCCCAGCTATGGGTTAATTAGTAGGACTTGTGTCAGTAAAATTATTATAATCTAAAAAATCATTCTTACACTCTAAAAATATTTTCTGGCTTTAAATTGATAAATCCAAATAAGAATTTGCAATGTTATTGGTTGTGACCTGGCATCTCGGCTTCAGTCACTCTCCCAACGTCGTAATCTAGCTTCCCTGTGTCTTTTCTATAAATACTTTCATGGTAATTGTTCTGATGAACTTTCTTATATGGTACGTAAACTTTATGAATTTAAGCTCGGTACTAGAGGCCAGGTATTGGAGGCAAGATCTCATGATTTTGCAGTTGAAATGGCTCGATGTAACCGTAAGTTCTGTGCTAACAGTTTCTTCTATCGCACTTGTGGAACTATCTTCCAGCTTCTTGCTTCACAGTCAACTTTGATCTTCAAAAATTTAAACGCACTGTCAATCGTTATGTACTTAATTCTTGTTCTTTTATTGCTCTCACCCCTTAATAGTGTTGTTGTCTATTTTTCCCATATTCTCTAACACTCAGTAATCTATTGAGTTTTAGGGGCTTTATTGCCTTGCATGGAGTGGAATTATTTTTTTAAAATAACTTAAAAAGGTTGAAAAACCGTAAAAAACAAATCAATCAATCAAAACGATCAATGCTACGCTTTTCAGTATTTTACCATGGTCATCGAAAAGTACATGCGTGATCTTATCTTATACCAAGCTAAACTTTATAAACTGTTCACCTGCCATAGAGCGATCCCTGGTAAAAAAAAAAAAAGAAAAGGCCGACTGCTGTTTATATGTAGAAAGTTTATTCCTCATATGGATGCACTAATTTTGCGAACTTGTGCCAGACGAAGCTAAGCTGAGCCAGTAACTGTAAAACACTCTTTCTGCAACTCTTGCATATACGAGTGACGTATATCTCCTGTTTATTCCCACCGAAATTGCAACAGGTGGAGGATGCAAAGAGGAAACTTATACTTAACATCAGGAATAGGCAGCTGAAATTTCTAAGACACGTAATGAGAAAGGAGGGCTTGGAAAATCTGATACACACAGGGCGGATAGAAGGAAAGAGGGACAAAGAAACGCAACGCGTGACATCAGGTGGATGACGGAAAAGGGTCTGGGATTAATAAGAAAAAGACAAAACTTATCGAGAGCTACAAGTGACAGGAAAAAATGAGGAGCCATGATCGTCTACGTCCTAAAGAGACAGGGCACATAAGAGAAGACCCATAATGCCCGGCTTTAATGAAGAAAGTCTCAATTTGATATTAAATATTTGAATTACAAAATCCTTGAATTGTAAATTTATGAGACTGGGGTTTTGTCCACTTTATGGGATAAGATTAATTGGCTAGGATTTTGTCGGCTGTGTGCTAACTTTGTCCCGTTTCTTTTTTACCTGAATTCTATAAAGTAGGAGGTATTATTTTCGGTGCAACGTTCGTTTATTTATTTGTGTGTGTGTTAACCGCAGACATCCGTTTCAACAAGTTTTTGTCTCGAGTACAATATCGTTCTGACTCACACACATTCACTGCCTTCTCTCACTTGAAAATGCAGCTACCCGTTTCTTTCTTTCTTTTACAAGGTCTTTCTCTAAGAGAAAGAGAAATACGTAACTGATCGCTAGACTTTTATTTTCTTAAAAGAAAAAATACCAGACTTCGCAGTCTTTTTCTTTTTTTGCATTTACTCTTTTCAACCTATTTATTCCAAACAAAAATTCTTTTCATTTCATTTTATTACAACTACTAAAACCATTTTTGTTACCGTCTCTTCATTATTCTTCGATGTTTAATACTGAAAAAAAAACATGCGCTCAGAAAGTACAAAATACTTCGTTCGTTTCGACAATAGTTGGAAAATTCCATAACACTACTAAAATAGAACACAAAGGTGACTTCTTTTTTTTTTTAAACTGTAACATGATTCATTCTACTTCAGATTGTCTACCTACCTATCGAAACAAGTACCGAAGATGAGATTATTACCAGTGACAGTATTGTCTAGCTCATTTCGCTAGAAATCGTTCACTCCATGAAGCTCACTTTTTTATTATTTTAACCATAATTTAGAAGAAAATATTCGTTTTAGCTCAGACAATTGAGCCTCTTGTTAACATTTCGGCTGACACATTCTTCAGCCCTGAGACTTCTCAAAGAATAAAATCCCTTTTTTCACATTGATAAGTAGAATTCTATGTTGTTGCTAATTTTCATCAGCAATCTTATTTTTCAATTAGTTACTTTTTTTAAAAAATAGACGCTTTCTCGATACGTCCTTAGAAAGTATGGAAAATAATGTTTTTTTAGATATTTAATTAATTTAATTTTTACGATAACTAAGAAAATTGATAAAATAAAATGTCACAGAAAAGAAAGAAACTTATTTGAAAAGAAAAGAAGAAGAATTAGTTCTACACTTGTTGGTCGGTTGCTCTCGTCTCTCATGATTTTCCCCTCTCTTTGTAGGTAAAAAAAAAAAGCCTAACTATTTGCATTGTACTGAAAGCAAATATTGCGTAAAAACTCAAACCACCTGAGGAGAACGAAAAAACCGTGCTTGCTACTTTTTTTTTTTTTTTACTTAACTTAAATTGCGATGTGATATACAGATTGGGTTGCTTTTTGTGTGTGTGTTGTTTTAGTTTAAGTGTGTTGGGTGTGATCAGCATTTTTTAAAGACATTATTTGACCAGCCAGATAGAGGTGACAGGTAAGCTACTAAAAAAATTTATCTAATTCCTTTCTTTTTAACTGTTTATTCACTTTTCTTTCTTTCTTTTTCGGTCACCTTAACAAATTTTAAAAAGAAAAAAATGTTTTTACTTCGTCTTTTAATTAATAACATAACGGTTTTTTTTTTTTTTGTTGTTGTTTAATTTTTTTTTTAAAACGTCTAGAGACGAGCACAATTTTTGACCTGCTTCTGAATTTCTCCAGGTATTCAATAGGTGTTTACTTTAGTTTATTGTTTCGGATTCAAGATTGCCTTACCTTTTGTCTTCTACTTTAAAAAATAAATTTAAGGACTCACAATTTAATTAAATGTTGATTTAATTTTTCTTTTATTTGGGTGTTGTCGCATATTTAACTTATTTTCGTTTTTTTTGTTTAATTTTTACAACTTATAAAAAGATCGATTTATTTGTTAATTTCAGTCCAAAAGAACTCTCTAGTCTATGAACTATAACTAACATTATTTTATTTGTCCCTTTGTTTCAGTTTGTTGTTTGCCACCAAAAATGTTATTGATTTCAAACATTCATTTTATTATTAACAAAAAGTTACAAAATATTTCGACGATACTGCTTTAAAAATTACAAATTTTTGTGAATGAAATGGTATCTACTACTAAAAAAATTCACTTAAAAAGTTTTTATTAGCTAAAGGGCACTACCAGGTCAGGCACTTTTTTGTCATATCTCTACGCTTCTAAAATTAAACATTTCTATTATTTACTAATGATAATTAGCACTAGTAGCATCACTAAGTAAAAGCTTACTTGCTTACGAACATTCAGAACTTTTTGGCAACTACCTCCAAATCTTGTTGCTCTCCAAACAGTAGCGACCAACATACGAAAAAGTTGTACACGGCGCAGCTCAACAATTAATAATAATGTTGAATTGAAATCCTCCAGTCGGTTATTTAGTTCGTACCTTGTGGCATAAAAAAATAAATCCTAAAAGGAAAAAGCAAAACTATTTTTTTCTGGGTGCAGAAAGTCTTTGTTTTTGTTTTTCGGGGTTTTTTTTTTTTTGGTTTTTTTGTAAAATATTATTTACGGCACTCCTCGAAACTCGTAAATTTTTAGGAGGCATCTTTTTAACAGCCTGTCCCAATCGACGAAAAAATTGAATAAAGAATTTAGTTTTCCGTTGGTTATCGGAGATATTTCCTTAGGATTGCATCTCAACTATAAGAGAAAATACTGTTTACAGTTTTTGTTTTTTTTAATACCCGCATCACCTTTCAACAACAAAAAAGTATTTATTTGAACTTTATTGAATTATCTTGTGGCATAAGAAGAGGAATAAAAAGGAAAATAGCGTACGGCAACCTAACGAGCTTCTTATCTTCTGTAAAATTTAAAAAAAAGAAATTATGGTTGACAGAATAGGGAGTTCAGGAGAAGAAAGACAAGCTACAAAATAAAAAGAACAGGAAGTTGTGGAGAACCATGGTTTCCTACGTCCTGAAGGGACACGGCACATGGAAGATGGATTGAAACTGCAAGTTTTTTTATTTACAAAAAAAAATTCATGACACAGCCCTACAAATTTAAAAAAAAAACTAATCCTGATATATATTGAAAAACAAGAGTGGATGGAGTACTGACCAAATAAAAAGTTAAAAAAAAAAATATTTTCATGAACTTTTAAGGTAAGAAGGACGAACGGTATTTCAGTAACACAACACTATTTATTCATTCATTAATAAATAATTATTGAAAATTTAATGGAATATTTCCTGATTTTTCTTTTTATAAAGTTCTAAAAACTGACGGTAGCTCTTTTCCTTTATCAAAAGCGCACACGCATTTCGATGGGTTTTTTTTGGGGGGGGGGTGTATGTGTGTATTTAAACTCGAGCTCTAAACTGATGTGCTCAAAAGGGGCGCTATGGTAAATTATGTCGACCGCTGAAGTAAAAAAAAAAAAAAAAAATCAAATTTTTAACTAAAATTTCGAACGTGCTAGAAAGGATGAAAAAATTTAATAAAATAATAAAAAAAAAAAATATTATGTTATTGTTAAGACTAAGATGAAAGCTCTTAGTCTTAACAATAACATAATCATTTTGACGATAAAACTTTTTTTATTAAGTTTGGGGCCTTTTTTCATCATGCTATGCTGCTTTGGGTGGGGGCAATTAGTGGCGATATCTACGTGGTAATGGTTAGCTAGTTTGTTTCACTAGAGATCAATTATGACTGAGTGAGTACAGTAGTGAGTTCAATTGCTGGGTGCTGCGTACTTGCAGCCTTGTGCCACAGCTAAGCTACGCGTAGTTAATAATTGTCAGGTCTTGTTCTCGATACAACTATACAACCTTTTTTATGAAATATGTATTTTTACTTTTGTAATGTTTTTTTTTATAATCGCTTCATTCATTTTTATTTTAATTTTACAAAAATCGAAGATTACGGAGTTAATAACTGCCTATATCTCTGAGATGAGGTATTATTATGATCACTTACATTATTTATTATTCAGACTGTTATCCTCATCTTCATTGCCATATTCACAACGTTTCGGCTTTTGTACGCTCCGGCCTCGTTCAGGTGATTAGAATTTCGACCCGAACCCTTTATTTCGTCCACCGGAGTAGATTGTTCTAATTTCACGTGCCATGCCTCTTCCGGATGTCTCGGTTATTTTCCCTTTAACTCAACTCTCCAAGCTTTTAGCTCACCACTGCTGTAGCTTGGTATTGAACTCACAACTCTTTGGGTTTAATCACTGGATCTAACCAACGCCTCTATCCGCTGGGGCTTGAGGACGTCTGTGTATGTATTTCTGGGACTTAAAAAAATTCCAATCACCTGAAGAAGACCGGAGCGTACAACGGCCGAAACGTTGTGAATATGACAATAAAGATGAAAAGTCCGAATGTAAGTAATTACTGAGTTACTGTTTACTTACTTTACTGGAGGAAGTTGTTTCAGTTTTTACACACTTACAGCCAATAAATGACACATTGACAATAATTATAATATTTAATATTATAATTATCAATGTCTGTCATTTACAGACTAAAAAAACAAATATTATTTATTTTTAAAATTTATTATTATTACTTTGTCTAAGATGTTAATCGTGTTTAAAACAGGTAATGACTAATTGTAGTCAGTTAAACTTAAAAAGCGTACTTTTTCATTATTTCATTTAAATTGTGACATTTTTCTAATCAAAATTGTGACTTTTCTGTTAGTTTATATCTATTTCCATTCATTTGTTTTTATAGCAGTATTAATTAGGTACTAATGGATGCTTTTTTTTTCCGAAATGAAGCAAGAATTCACTAACCACTGTTTAAATTTTCAAAATATTTAGCAAAATTCAGGGAATTAACTGATTGAAACGAAATTTTAAGTGGCTAATGAACGAATTGTATATACTGAGAAAACTTTGAAAATATTGGTAGTCTGTTTTTAACCCCCCACCTATTTGATATCCATGAATGAGTTTAGCCCAGTGCTTCACAACCGATTTTGTGCCATGTCCCACTTTCGTATTTCTAAAATTCTGGTGCCTCTCTCCTTTAATATTTAATTCTTACATATTCAAAATTTTACTGCAATTCAAGTGAAGGAAGCTTAAAAGACCATTAACTTGGTCTCTAAACAAGCCTCCAAAGACCATGGCGTCCATGAAAGAGAAAAATTAAAAGAAACAAAAAGACAGTTATACAGTTTTAAAATATAGAGAACTGAAAGGCAGAAATATAAAATATTTGAATGAAAGCTTATTCTGTAATATATTTTGATCATTTTAATCATGAAATAATAATGCAAAATGAAATTTGAATTCACTAGAAAATAATTCACTAACTCATTTCCGAATTGTTCCCTTATTCTGTTGGTAAGCCGAAGGGTGCACTTACGGTGCGCATCATACGCATATTATTAAATATTACCATACGCCACACGTTGGTAATCATTGGTTCAAGCCTGATAGGGGTAGGCAAAAATTGCCTTGGTAGACCCCTTAAAAATGAGGCCACCGCGGCAATTTTTTTAAATTTGCGAAAATTGTTTTATTTATTTGTAAAAAGAAAAATATTATTAACGTAAAATCTTTTTAAAATTGATAAAAATAAACAAAAAGCTTTAAAATCGAATATTTTTATTGACAAATAACATGACTAGTATTAAAAAAAGAAATCAAACCTTACAACATTATTATTAGCATGTTGTGGAAAGAACGGGATTTTTGAGTGCATATTATTCAAAGCTTTTTCAGCATAAAATAAAAATAACTATTGAAACAAAAAAGTAAAACGATCCTTTATTTTCCGACATGATTATTAATTAGTAATTTCTTATAGATAAAAATATTTTCACAACTAATTTTTGTTGCCTCTCATTCAGAAAAACTTCCTCTACTCAGGCAATTTGTCAGAATCGAAAAATATTTTCTATTATTTTAGATGGGGTGTCCTGTTTACAATATAAATACAACGTTAAACTGATCCCTGACTTTTTGACATGCATGTATTTTTCTTTCCTTTTTTGAGGGGACCAGTCAATTTTAAGTATTGCTGTTTTAAAATAAAAATGTATTATTACAATGTAATAATGTGTGTGTATACATATGATGTTCATTTCATTTCCGGTAGGCGTTGCAAGATTGAAATAAATTTGTAACATTTCTTGAAATTCCTTTCATCTACCTCTTTTCTTTGAAAATATATCTACATTAGGGCTCTAATCAATTTTTAAGGAAAACGTAACATTTTTCGTTCTTAATTTTTTTTTAAAATAACAATATATATTTTTTAAGTTGAAGGCAAAAATTGTCGTCGGCGTAGCTTGTTTTTTAAGGGCATTTCTGCTGTAAAACAGCATTAAATTCTTACATTGGTTACACATGCACCACACTCTTGTAGGTTGACTTGTCAATTATCAGAATTTAGTGCAAATTGCACACACACTTTATATATATATATATATATATATATATATATATAAAGTTGAAAATGCAACTGAAGTCTTTGAGAATATTTATTTTGAATAACTTTATCAGTTTCATAGTTTGAAGCAACATGTCATGTCTCTCCATCTCAATTTAACTTTTGAAAATCATACAACTGGGAAAGCATTTTAAATAAATATTCTCAAACTCCAGTTGTATTTTCAACTTCTTTATCCTATATATTTTAACCCGTGTGGTGTATATATATATATATATATATATATATATATATATATATATTTGCTGCTTCAAACATATAAGAACTTTGTTGCTATACTCATAATTGACTATTTTAGGCTTTAATTCTCTTATATAAGGTTTTTTTTTTTCGTTTTTGCTTATTTTTTTTATTATTTTCAACTAATATCTGTCTAAACTGTGAGTGTGGACATGAGTGTTCCTTTAAATGCTGTGATATTGAACTATGCTCATCCAAAGTCTTTTTGTTAGCATCATGATAGTAAAACCAACATACATATTAACATTTTTATCAGAGATACAAGTACTTTCCATCTCTTTCTGAGATCATCATCATCAGGGGGTGCAACTGGTAAGAAAGAAATGGAAAGTACTTGGGGAAATAAAAGTGATTCTCACTGTTACAGTGCATTTCCTGCATTATTTAATTGTAATATATGGAAAAAATATTCGTGGATATGGAAGGATTATGATAAAAATAAGCAGGCATAATGTTTGTAATTTATTTAATCATTCATGCCTAAAAGAGAATTTTCTGCCTAAATACACACACATATATATATATATATATATAATGTTTCCCTAAAACACTACACACTTAATCTCTTCAAGTCCTGTTCAATTGCTAGCTAACCTATTTAGCCTTATAATCTTATTGCCTTCTACCTCATTCAGTAAATCCTAACTTGAGTGGCTCTCGACCGTTTATTGGAAAAATGAGACAAGGTACTCAAGAGGAAAGGACTAAACAGTAATTGTAAGAAGGCAGAGTATATAGTTTTGAGAAAAAGGGGACAGTCCAAGAAAAAGGGGACAGCCTAAAAAAATGAGTTAATCGCTGGGGATATAAAAAAATTGAGTAGGTGTAGAAATTCAACTATCTGGGTAGTGTAATAATGGATGATAGAAAATGTGATAAGAATAATGAAAGATACTTTTCAGAAACTAAGCAAGGTATTAAGGAGTTGAAAAATGTCCTTAGGAATAAGGAAAAGAGTTTTAGGTTACTATGCAATGTCTGACCTACGAACACTGGACAATTTCCATTACAAATGAAGAAAAGATTTACTCATTTGTGAAGCTCCCTTCCGGAGCCATGCTTTTCAGCCGACTTTAATCTTCAAAAATTTAAATGCAATGTCACTCACTATCTACTGTCCTCCTGATTACCTTTCTTTTGTTCTCACTCCTTTTTAATGTTTCTAACTCTTCCACACCCAGTAACACCTTATGGCTTTACTGCCTTGTTTGGGGTGAACACAATTTTCAAAAAAAAAAGAAAATGTGATCAAGATGTAGCTTTAATGATGGATGTTGAGAATACCATGGAGAAACCACATGACAAATGAGGAAGTTCTAAGAAGAATAGGAATTACAAAAAAAATATAATAACCAGAAAATGATAGCTGAAATTTTGGGGACACCTAATGAGAAAAGAAGGCTTTGAGAATTTAACACTCAAAAGGCAAAAGAAGCAGAGGAAAGCAGAATGGAATCTACTTGACAAGATTTGATAGAGGAACAAGTATCAGAATCGTGGCTGTGGAAACTGAGTTGGAAGCAATTAAAGGGTCACTGAATTCAGTGTCGGTAAAACTATACTGACACCAGTTGAATTTACACTTTACGTAAAAATTCTTACATTATCATATTTTTATTTTTGTTATTTCTTCAAGTGTATATTTACTATTTCCTTTAAAGAAATTCATCTCAACTTCTTTTAATGCATTAGTTTTGCTGGTCTCCCATCATCTCGGATGTTTTTCATTATATATGATGATTTCCGAACCTAACAGTATGTGGGATTTTAGGTCACAATGGCTAGTTTTAGTTTCAAGCAAAGAGTTGGTCAACTAAACCTGAATAACAAAATATTGAGTGAGCTACAGCCAACAAACCAACACTTAATCTACAAGTTTGGTGCATAATAAAATTAATAGATCATTAACTAAGGCTACACTAGTTTGAAATTCCCTGGAGGTTACTCAAATTAATAAACCCTGATGAAATCAGGAGGGTACAATGGTCACAACCTTATGATAATAGCAACAAAGATGAGGAAAAATGGTCTGCATGTACATGCAAATAACTCCACATCCCAGAAATTATTCTGGCTACTACTGAATTAAGTGCATTGACAAGGATGTAGAGTTCTAAAGTAAATATCAATTTAATGATGAATCAATATAACTCAACTTTTTTTTTATATGGCGTGTCCCTTCGGGATATAGTCAATTATGGCTCTCTACAATTTCCTGTTTTTTTGTTGCTCTTTAGAGATTTAATCTTTTTGTTATCTCTCCTAAACACTGTTCTACCATCCATTTACCCTAGCTTACTAGATAGGTTATACATTGTTTTCCTATGTCTCTCTTGAAATCTGAAGTCTCCTTTCTGAATTATATGCCCTAGAAATTTCAACTGTTTCTTCCTGAAGTTAAGTATAATTTTCCTTTTTTGTCTCTATTTTCTCTAAAACTTCGCCATTGCTCACATATAAAGTCCATGGTATTCTCAGCATCCTTCTGTAGAGCCACATTACTGTTGTTTCAATTTTCTTTTTCACAGTGAAAGAAAAACATTAGTTATGCTGGTCTCACATAATCTTAGCTATTTTTTTATATACCGATGACTATAAAAGATAATAGTATAATGGATTTTAGGTCACAATGGCTAAAGTTTCAGCTTTAAGAAAAGTTTTGGTTGACTAACCCTGAATGACAAAAACATTGAGTGCACTACAACCAACAAACCAGCACTTAGTCTACAAAAAGTTTGGTGTAAAATGAAACTACGAAAGTGTTAGGCTAACCTGTTTATTCTCCATTAGTGGAGGTGAATTCTTGTTGTTTTTGAAAGTGAATGTAAGTAGTGATAGTGTTAAGGACATTGTCTTTATTTGACTTGCTACTGATGGTCTTCCTCTTTATAGATGTCTACAAATGGACATTGTGGACCTCACAAGTCTACAACTGTTCTGTTCATATTACTGACTGTTAAAATTGTCATTAGGTGAAAATTTATTTATTCATTTCTTTTATTTCTTTCTTTAGCTAGTCATTCAACAGAGTTCAAATGGCATCATTATCTGAAACAAAAAATAAACATCCTTTTTTAAGCTTCAGAGGATGTTAGTCAAACCTTTTGTTTTACAATTAAACCTGAATAGAAATTATAAGTGCATGTGTGTGTATACATATATAATAAAAATACAGTTTTAAGGTATGTATATTTATGGGTAAAAGTGCTGTCATAGATAGAGCTTATGTAAAAGTGAACTCTGAGGTCAACACAGTGGCTTGAACAAAATTTTCTTCATTGACTCTCTATTTTGAGTGGATCTTTTGCCTTGTATTAGGTGAACATTAGTAAAAAAAAAAAATTAAAAAATATATGTGTGAAAAATTTCTCAGAGTTAACCTGCAAAAAAAGACAATATTTAAAAATGTAAAAGACAATAGGAAAAGTGTAATATTAGCTGATGCGTTATTTGTGTTTATCAATATGACATATTGATAAACACAAATAATAACAAATTTACTATTTCACCATACAAAAAACCTACCAGCATAAATTCATGTACACTTAACTACAAAAGCCAATGTCCATATTACTACAAAATATCAATTATAAAAAATCTAATACATCGTGCAGAAACTAATTCCTCTACAAAACAGATTTTTTACAGTGAACTAAAGAATATAAAACAAACACTTATTAATAATAGCTTTCCAAACTATATAGTTGATGAACAAATAAAATGCTTTCTTAGAAGTCTTAATACTAAGCAAATAGAACATAATACTGCTTCAACTAATCCCAAACATATTAATCTCTTATATCATAAGTCAAATGCATACTAATTATAAACAAGATAAAAATATACTAAAAAAATTAGTAAATACTAATATATCTACAACAGATCCTAGCAAAAAAATTAGGTTAATCATATACTACACTAAATCTAGTATATCCAACTTAATTATTCACAATGATTCTTCCCCCCTCCCCATTAGCGATTTGCAAAAAACCAACATAGTTTACAAATTCAAGTGCCCTTTGGGAGATTGTATCTCCAATGGATTAAATAATATTTATGTTGGTCACACCACAAACTTGCTTTCACAACGCTTGACTCTACATTTGAATGATAACTCTAACATTTTTAGGCATTTAAAACAACATGCCTGGCCGTGTACATAATTCCGGAAAATCCTTGTTGAAATCACTACTATACTTAAACAAAAACTAAAAATTCTTGAAGCTATATACATAAAACAGTTGAAACCTAACCTGAACAAAATAAACTGCGGAATCTCCACAAATATTCTTAAATGCCTATAATTGATAACAGAAGCCATTGGTTTATACCAACGGCTTCCCATACTTAATACTTCTCATTTTCACTCTTGCGTGGTCATGTGTGACGTCACGAGCTGCGACGCGATTTTCGCTTCCGGGTCTCGTATACACGAGTTTGTCGTTGCTTTGAAATTTTTCATGCAACAAAAACAGACTATCATTATTGTTTTGTCTGTGTGTTGTTAGATATATTGAAATGTAATTGCCATCTTTGATAATGGCTTATATAAGCCGAAAGCTTAGATTGGATTTAAACATGTATCAATATGGTGATTTCTTTTTGTCTTTCAATGATAATGTTATTAAGCTTATCAGACAATATGAAAGGGACTTACTTAAAATAAATAGACAAAACTTGTCTATATTATTTAATAAAACATGCATTAATGAAAAATTGCTGCCTAAATATACACATACATACATACATACATACATACATACACACATATATATATATATATATATATATATATATATATATATATATATATATATATAATTTAAATTTGGATGACAAACAAATTTGGTGTCAAAAGGATATAGGATACAAAAACCTTTATAATAAACAAAAATTGAAATCTGTCAAATCTAATTGAAAAAACAATTTTAAAAAAAAATCATTCCCCACCAAGCAAGGCAATAAAGCCACTAAGATGCAAGGGGGTTACTGAAAGACAATGAGAAGAGTTTAGTGAGGAGGAAGAACAATAAATTAACAGGATTCAGGAAAGCAAAATATGGTGATTGATGTTGCATTTAAATTTTTGAAAATCATTGATCAAGAAATTGGAAGAGAGTTCCACTGGTGAAAAGTGCAAGAAAAGAAACTATGAATAAAGAGCTTAATTGCATCTAGCTAATTGAACAGTAAAATAGTGAGACCTAGCTGCCAATCTAGTTATACATATAAATTCATGTGGTCATTGTTCCAAGCGGAGAGCTCATTACAACAATTGCCATGAAAATAATTTATAGAAAAGACAGAGGGAAGCCACATTGTAGTAGTGGAAAAGTGAAGTCGAAATGTCATGGTCAGGGCCAGTAACATTATAAACCCTCCTCTGAATTTTGTTAAGAATCTCTAGATGTATTACAGAAACTCCCAACTAGATACAGTAGAAATATTCAATGCACAGACAAATTTATAAATGTGAGAGATGGATTCTGTCAAGAGAAATTGTTCTCTTGGATGATTAAACATAGCAATGCTCATATACGTTAAGTTAATCATTTTGTGATATTCTAGATTTATTATTTACACTATTTATATTTGGACTATTGTCCTTATCTTTGTTGTTAGAATATTTTGGCTATTGTGCACTCTGGCCATCATCAGGTGGAAATTGATCTGTGTAACCTGCAGGCAATTCTGAATTGACCCATTTATTTAATCTATGGCGGTAGACTGTCTTTGTTTTGTTTTTCATCATAACGTATGCATGCATATGTGCCTTCATGCACAGAATGTCATGATTATTTGTCTTTTTGGGGATTTGTAGAACTTTGTGAAAGTGAATTGTGCAGAAAACTTGCAAATAGCACTTATTGCACCCATATATATCGGAGAGATTGATGGGAAGAATATTTAGGGCAAAACCGGAAATGTCAAATGGTACTTGAAATATAAATCTTAAAAAATGGAAATATTCAAAGAAACATGTAATAGGGGTACAAAAAAGAGAGAAGACAAGAAAAAAAGGTTATCATAATTTGTGAAAATTGAAAAGAGAAATAAAAAGAAAGGGAAAATAAAAATAATAAAAAAAATAACTGACCAGTTGTCATTCCACATTGTTCAGAGCCCCAATCATTAAATAAAAACTTTGTGCACAACAATTAAAAAAAAAATAAACTGGAAAATTGGGAAATAATAAATAAGTTATCATGGAAGAACTTTATATATATAGCTGCCTGACGATTGCACTAGCATGAAACAGACTAAGTGTTGACTTCTATGTTCACTTTTATATTTACACACGCTCTATCTCTGATATTGAGCACTTTATCCCATAAATATAGCACACTTTAAGACTATATTTCTTCATATATATATATATATATATATATATATATATATATATATACACATACATACACACTTAAGATATTACATTGAAAACATGTCAAAATCGCTACATAATTGCAGTTGCTTTTCAATGCATATACAACACGTCATCAGGCGACTGTAAATTACTAGTGAGTGAACAATTTCATCAGATTTAAAAGCAAAATATAGCCTCTTTTTATGAAAAGAGAAAAGTGGGGGTTATAAGGTTTACTTAGGTCATGTTTGATTGGTTGATCTACGTTAAATTTAAACTAAGAGACGAAGCAAAAATTAAGATGAGAAATGCTGTATATGCATCAAAACATGACTGCAATTGTGTCGCGATTTGCACATATTTTCAATGTAATATCCTAAAATAAAGAATATTGCTCTACTTTTAAATTAAATGTTATGAATGTTGGAATTGTACTCTATTTGTTCTCATCTTAACTGGATATATATATAATATATATATATATATATATATTAATAAGGCCTGATGATTGCATGAAACAGTCTGTCGCCTCTGAGTGTTGACTTCAATGTTCACTTTGATAATTACATATGCTCTATCTTTGATAGTGAGCACTTTATCCCATAAATATAGCATAACTTAAGATTGTATTTCTACACACACACACACACACACACATACATATATATATATATATATATAAATAAAAGCAATACTTGCAAGGACTCTCTGTTCCACTCTTCTTTTTTTGCTAACTAAGTTGTTATATGTTAGAATGAACTTTCCAAAATTATCAAGGTTACTAGTTTTGTGTGTTTGTAGGACTGTGTGTTTTACTAATAACACACAAAACTAGTAACCATGATAATGAAAAGGAGAAGTGAAAGATCATAATTCCGGAAAAAGGTAATGAAAAAAAGGGAAACAAAAACAGCTGGCCAATTTTCTCCTTCCACTCTCTTCAAACCTCCAATTAATAAAGAAAACACTGTGCACATCAGTTAAAATATATATAGAGTTGTGGTAAAAAGATTACCAAAGCCAGTTATCATGAAAAAATATAAAACACACACACACACACACACACACACACACACACACACACACACACACATATATTTAAAGACATTTATATATATTATGTTTAACGTTCTTTTTATATATATATATATATATATATATATATATATATATATATAGATATATAATCTGTGGCCGAACGGTTAAGGCACATCACGGGAAATGATGGTTCCATATAGGATACAGGTTCGATTCCTGTCGGAGAGCGAAAATTTTCTATGAAAATTTCTCGGACATTCAGGCCGGTAAATGTTATTTAATACTGTTTATTATAAAACAGCATTTGCTTAAATACTTGTATCTATAAAAAGAACGTTAAACATAATATATATAAATGTCTTTAAATAAATTGTCGGACTATGTCCAATTCAAAAATATATATATATAATATATATATATATATATATATATATATATATATATATATAAATTCTTTGCTTATGTTCTTGGAAAAAAACACAGCACAAAAAGAAAATCCTATCTAGGAGAACAAATTTTCCATAATCACAGAATCATTAATCTTAAACGGAATCTGTGTTTTTAATGTAATTTTCAATAATAAATAACAATTATTTGATTTTTTTTAAAAAAAAATATTTATTTTTTAATTCTTTCAAAACTGGATAACTGTCTCTCCGATTTTTTTTAAACATTTTAATATAACATTAACATAACATAGTTATTTCTTTAAAATTTGTTTTTACAAATATTTGTAGTTATTTTTCGTTTTAAGACCCGAAAAAGAAATAAGAACAAAAATGTTTACATAAAAAAAAAATGAAAATGGGTTCTTTGACTTTTCTGAGAATATGTAGGCTAGTCTATTTTTAAATATTTTCAAACTTTATTTAACAAACAAGATGAAAGTTGGAAGGTCACAGTTTGGTTGTGGCCACCGCGATCCATTGCTAAGGTACAAATGGGGAAGATACACTAGTTGATATCAAAATTGGAAGGGGAGGGAGACGAACAGACACACATACATACATACCTATATATATATATTCTTTTTGAATTTGTAGGTCTGATGAATTGGATTGTGATTACAATTCCAATGTAATAAATTATAACCATGGAATATTAGTGTTTGAGCCTTTTATTTATTTATTTATTTATTTATTTATATATACACACACATAATTCTTTACTTATGTTCTTGAGAAAAAACACAGCCCGAGAAGAAAATCCTATCTGCTTTGTACGTCAAATTTGTACTTGATGCTGTTGGGGTCATCAGTCTGATGGAGTTGAACAATTCTTCAGGTTTGTACCTGGAAATTTGTTTAATTGTACAGTACTATTGAACTTGTTCTTACCTGACACCCATAACTTTAACCTCGATCTTGTGACTGTGCCATTTGGTTTGTGCTAAGCACTTGGCTCTCTCTCTCTCTCTACAACTGATGATAACTTGGCGTCATCAGGCCACAAATATACTACCCCAAATTACTAGCCTTCTCTACCATGTCTTGTAAACAACAATCTGATCTCCTGCACTTTGGAAGATACAACTGGATGTTTTAGTTCAATTCACCTTGGATCGAAGGAAGCTAGGGGGGAAAAAAACACAAATAAAAAATATGTATTTCTGTGAAAAATTCTATTAAACTAAGTTTGGATATTGTGCTGTGAGCAAAGTCATCCCATTTTCTTCCCCCATTTCTGTCTCTATTCTGCTTTAATCCCCTATTGAGTTAAAGCACTGTTTTGTGAATTTGGTGACATATTAATTGTGGGTTCAATCCCTGGGCTGGGTAGTGTGTACTTGAACTCAGGGATGGGGGAGAGACAAGGCAAAGAATAATTGAGCAGTACTAAAAATAAGCACTAGATGAGATATTCCTAGACATGGGCAGTGGGATGAGAACTATCTAACCCTGTAAATTAAATAAAAGATTCAGTTTGAAATTCCCTGTAGGTTATTTTGTATGTTCATATGTAGTGTGTGTGTATGTTCATATGTAGTTTGTGTATATATGCATATCTGTATTGTATCTGGGCTGGGCAGCATGTACTTGGATTCATTGGAAACAGAACAAGCAATAACTGTGCAGTACTAAAAATAAGAGATATCCTTGGGCAGTGGAATGATAACAGTCAACTCTCATAGATTGAATAAAGGGTTCAGTTTGAAATTCCCTGTAAGTTACATTGTATGTTTATATGTAGTGTGTGTGTGTATATCTGTATTATGTATGAGTATCTTACATGTGCTTGTGCCATTCAGTACACACCCACACTATTTGACTTTTTTAAATAAAACATTGGAATAATACATTCCTTTCCATCTCAGCTTGGACAACACCTACCCTTAGCTAAGCAATGAAATCATAAAGTCGGAGACAAAAAAAAAGAGGAAATTTTTAAACCCTAAAAATAATCTGTTATTTCAAAGATTTTATTGAACTTTTCAGAAATTATTTCCTAATAAATAAAAATTATTTTTAAGATTATTTTTTTTCTTTTTCTTAGATTTTGTAGAAATATTTTTAGATTTGTCATTGAATTAAAATATACATCTGCACCCACAACCTGATAACATGTACAATTTGAATCTGAATGAAATCTGTGTCATGCAAGTTAATTTCCCTTTCTGCTTGGCAACAACCCTTGGGAACAGGAAAAGTGTTTAAGCCGGGCCTCTGAATTCATTTTTATGATTCCTGAATTTAAACTGATTTTCTAATAGGCGTAGTATTTTTAAAGCGCCCAACAATTTGGCCATCAGTGAAGTGGTAGATAGTAAACTATTTGTAATAATAATGAATAGGGTATTCACCCAAGACATTTAGATTAAAAAAATATAGTAATATGATGGAGTAGTCATAAAAACATAACCCAGAACCAGTGTCCCTTAGACAGTCCAATGTTATGTCCAAGCTGTATCGGATCCTACTTTTCTCTTGGACAACATCAGTGGCATGGAGAGGGGACATGTGCTGAACGTGCAACCTCCAATCTCTCATAAAACTCTGTCCAGGCCGGCATCCTGGAGAGGACACTCCAGTGTCGCCTCACCATTATCGCAAAACATGGGAAGCAAAAGTCTACTGATGGGAGGATTCCAAAGGCCCCTCTGTATGGATATCGAGAGGTGGGAAGACATTGCCAACCATCGCTCATGCTGGAGGCAGTTTACATTAAGGGCTGGATTGAGGAGAAAAGAAACAGAGGCTTGCTGCCAGGATGAAGCGTGCTCAAAGGAAAGAAAACAAGACAGTGACATTAGGGGAAAGCATCTTTATATGCATTGGTTGCAATTGATACTGTCACTTGTGCGTTGGCCTGTACATCCATAGTGGATGCTGCACCACCATCAGCAGCTGAAGCATAACTTTCTGGGCACAGGTCCATGGCCTCTCAAGACCAAATGATGTCACATACAATAAAAATATATAAACCCAGAATCTTATAATAAAAAGCTACAATAATAAGATCAAATTTTCTTGCACAAGGGCAAGGTGGACAATTTGCACAAGTGTTTCATTGCAACAGATTCTTCAATAGCTGAACAGTTAATAAAAAAAAAAACAGTGATGTGCCTAGTCTTATAACCAAGACATGTTGTCAGTACTGAGCAAGGCTAATTTTGAATTTAATTTGAATTTGTTGGTATCTGTTTATAGTAAGTTCTACCAGACATCTCTTTATAACCAGAAGGAATGGTTAGGGAGTTTAAAAATAACATTTTGTTTTGGGTGTTAATTTTTATTCATGTTGGTATCTTTTATTTTTACTTTTTGTTTTTCTAATGTTCACACAATACAAGGCCTAAGAGCCACTAAAGGTAGAGGGTTACTGTGTGGTGTTGTATGAAGCTCTTGGGGCTATGCATGAAAGACAACGGCTAACTCTAGACTTGAGGAGGTCAAGATTTAATTTGTGAATAACATTTTCAAGTTCAGACTGAGATGTTATAGGGTGGAAGTAGATTAGAGAAGGAACCAGAAAACCAATCCTAAAAAGGAAACAAGGGATAAACCTCAACTCCTGTTCAAAAGACCGAGTAGGAGTGTGAACCAGATAAGAGGCGAACATGTTAACTCCTATTGGGAGAGTAGAAAAAATAATTAATGAATAAAATTTCAGAGTTCAGTCAGAGACATTAGAAGTATAGAGTAGAAAAGGAATATGGAAACCAATCCTAATCATTTGTTTATAGTAAGTCCTACCTGCCATTCCTCTTTAAGCAGAAGGAATAGTTGGTGTGCTTAAAAGTAAGCTTTTGTCTTAGGTGTTCATTTTTATTCATTGTGTATGTTTTCTTCTTTGATCTTAACTGCAGTGAGAGAGTAATGATAAACTGGTTTAACAGTTAATCATGTTGTATTTCAATATTGACATTTTATGGTAATATTTTCATTGTTAACCTCATTTTTGTTAGGAATTTCCTTGCTTTAACATATCTAGTTTTACATCTTTCATAAAACTTTGTATTCTTGCAAAAATATTTATGGTACTTGAGGACCAGGTACACTCTGGTTTTAATTCCCAAGTTGTATATAGGCACAGCAGAGTAATGAATAGCTGCTCGGATTGAGGAATTGGAGAGACAAGTTCAAATTCCAGTAGAGTTTGTTACGTTCATTTGGTAAATGTATGCATCCATCTCCTCTTGCTCCCAGCTATGGGTAAATAGCAGGGCAGATTGGATCCTATAGCCTTGGATGGCAACCAATTTAGGAGGACAACTTCAAATTCAAAATCTGGGGAGATTCATTTAGGGACATTCTGGCATGCTGTGCACCATTTTATTTGGCTCTTCCAAAATGTGTGACTGCTTCTGCACACACTTTCAACACTATAATCAGATCATATGTGCAGGTAATTTAGCTATTGGTTATAAGAAATGAGCTACTGACCTCCATACAGTGAAAAATGATGGGAGGATACTCCATATATATTGGAGGCACAGTAGAGTAATGGATAATGGCTTGGATTGAGGAATTGGAGTGACGAGTTTGAATTCCATTCGAATCCATTACATTCACTTACATGCTAATAATACCCTTGGGAAAGGTATGAATCCTCTTCTCCCTCCAGCTATGGGTAAATAGCAGGACAGACTAGGTTCTATAGCCTTGGATGGAAACTGGTCTAGGAGAAGGACAACTCTGAATTCAAAATCTTTTGGGGGTCGTTTGGGGAACATGTGGCACATAGTGCACCAGATCTCTGTATTCAGCCCTTCAAAGTGTGGATGGTTCTGCACAAAACCTTCACCATTTTAGTCAAATCTCATGTGCTGTTGTTGGGCTGTTGGTTCCTAGGAACTGAGCTGCTTGACCCTTGTACACCAAATTTGCCAGGAGAGTCAAATAATATATATATATATATATATGGGATTCCCTCATCATTTTTTGATATATGAGTTCCAACAGATCAGTTTTAGAATCAAACTATATATATATATATATATATATATATATATATATATATAAATGTTGGTTTCTTTCAATTCAGAATTCTACAAAATGTCCACAAAGAGACAAGGAACATATTTTCCCCACTGTGTTTTTTCTCAACTAAATTTTTTTTCTCAGTTGTTGGTTTAATTTCATTTCTTTGTTTTCTTTTTTTTTCTTTTAATTTTTATATTTTTACAGATTAGTGAACTGAATGAGAAGAAAACAGATTTAGATAAAAGAATCGTTATTCTAACTGAAGAACGCGACTCCTACGCGTGCACTTTGGAAGAATCTCAGGATCGGATCTTGATGCTGGAAAAACAAAAGTTTGACCAGGAACAACAAGTCAGTATCAGTTTTTTTTTTAATTTATTTTATTTTTTTAATTTTTTTTTTACAAAAATAATTAAAGAAAAAAAAAAAGTCCCTTATCCAGAAGTGGGCAATTTTTTTATGGAGATCCATGATATTGTTGGCCCTGGACAAAGTGGTCCATTTTCCAAGAACAATATAAATAACAATGATATATATGTTATTGTACATTTATCTTCTTATTGAAAACAAAACCATTGAGAAAAATAATGTAAGAACGTAATAAAAAATTCTCATTATTTACAGTATTCATATCCATACTATTGTCATCATTTTTGTTGTTATTATAGCTACGTTTCGGCCATTGTGCTCTCCAGCCTTCCTCAGGTGTATATCGGTCTATATACACCTGAGAAAGGCTGGAAAAAAACTAATGAATGCTTCATTATTATAATAAATAAACAAATGCACAAATCGGTGTTTATTTATTTTCGAAAATAATAATGTAGCATTCATTAGTTTTTTTTGTTTTTTTTTTAAAATGAAGCATTAAGAGGCGATTTGATAAAAATCACCTGAGGATACCATCAGATTGAAACCAAGGTAGCAGATTCAACTGACCTCTTGATTTTTAAAGTTAAAAGCTCTACATGTTATTTTTACTTTCATTTTATTTTTTTACATGTGTATTGAGAATTTTTTAATACTACTGTTTCCTGGTCTGATTCAACTCTGACCATTAAGCTTTTATGTATTATATATGATATATATATATATATATATATATATATATATATATATATATATATATATATATAAAAAAAAGGTAAGTTTTCCTTTTGACTTTATATATATATATTTACATCATAAAATTTACAAATCATACAGTACGTAAGTTTAGCGTTTCTGACTTCACAAATAAAAAAATTAAATTTGCAGATAAACACAACAAATTTTTCTTAGATAAAACAAGATGACATTTTACTAATGTCAAAAGTACTTAGAATAAATGCATCAATATGGTAGCTTACTTTCTTCCTTTAATAAGGATACTAAGAAGCTTGTCTGGGAATATGAGAGGATCATATTAAAAATAAGTGGACAAAACATGTCTAAATTATTTGAGACACACACACACACACACACACATACACATATAAATTTTTTTTTATAAAAAACTAGGATGACATCTCAAGCCTTGAATGACAACCTTTCTAGAGATGGTGTCTCAATAAAAACACACTGTAGACTACTGTGAGTGTCTGAGTCGGGTGTCAGAAAGAACAGACTTGCAAACCTTGCTTCAAATCATTGACAAATCCTCTGTCAGACAGGACCCATCTTAATTTGTGTGAGATTAATCACCATTCTACCTCAACAAAACAACTGCTATGTATGTATTAAGAATGAAGAGAAAACTTCTATAAAAAAATCAAGATCAAAAAATAAAGAATCTTGTGAGCAAAATGGAGATAAAAGACATACAATTATGCCAGTTCCCAAAGAACAAATATGGCCGACATTACTTTTTGTAAACAGTTGTTATCAACACCTGCCTACTTTGTATTTTATTATCTATTGTGCTGATTGAGTGCATTTGCAATCCTGCTGTTTCAAATAAGAGATTTTTTTTAATCTTAGAACAAATTTCAGAAAACATGTATTTGTGTATAATACAATCCCATACTTATTTTTGCTTTAAAATTCTTTTCAAAATTTCTCATATTATGCACAATACATTGTGTGTGTATATATATATATATATATATATATATATATATGTGTGAGTGTGTATATATGTATGTATGCACATATATAAGTGTATGTATACATATATTAACAAATATTACAATTTAATTAATAATATAACTTCTATGTAAACTATAAAAATTATGTATCTCAAAATAATTAGGAACGGACCTTAAAAATCCATCATCAGTAATAAATTTATTTCGATGAATAGATGCATATTTATTTCAACAGTCCAACTACATTTTAATTATTCTTATAATTTGCTCTGTTTCATACATTGATCTCTCATAAGGACTGAAAAGTCATCTTTGGAATAATCCCTACCAATTACATTTTGATATTCTAGTCACACTGATGAGCTGTGATACAGCAAAAAAGTCTGACTGTGGATAACTAATATATATATATATATATATATATATATATATATATATATATATATATATATATATATAGGCAGAGGCCCTCATTAAAAATAAAATTCCAAAGAGAATCATATTTAAGGTAAGTCACAAACCAAGCAGAAAGAAATAAGAACCTGTGGAATTTGCATAGAATTAATGTACATAAATGCTTAAATGAAAAGTACATCAGTTATGGCGGGAAGGGAAATCCTATGCCTTTAACTAAATCACATGATTTTCACTCAATTTAAAAACAAAAAAAAAACTTGAACATTGCTATCCACTGTATGAAACTTTATAGCAGTCACAGTCACACAAATTGTAATCATGAAGCCTGAGAAATTGAGGGAGAGATAGAGGAAGGTAATCAATATTAAAAAAAAAAAATATGGGATATGGCAGGAGTGTTTTTATTCCCTGTCTTAATTTGAGGGTGTATTAAATTTTCATAAGTAGGTGAATATCACAGACATTCTTAATTCATCATAAAATAACAACTAAACCAAGTGAATTGAGCAACTGAGTAAGTTTAAGATGTAATTCAGGTCATCTTGAAACACACCTGGATATTTCAATGATTGTGTGCACACACACACACACACACACAATATGTATAATTATCATATATATATATATATAATTATATATATATATATATATATATATATATATATATATATATATATATATATATATATATAATTATATATATATATATAATTATATATATTAAATAAATTACACATTGCTAATTTTTCATAAAATTCATTCATACTCACAAATAACCTTCCATGTATTGATGTTAAAGAATGAGAGAAATATGCTATAGCTGTTTAAATTTATTTTATTTTAATTTACTAAGTACTTTCAATCTCTTTCCAAGATCATCTTCAAGGGTGCATGTAATACAAAACTATATGTTGTTCATTAATATAAGTATTTATACAAAAATATATATATATATATATAATATACATTATTTATAGATTCGAAGCCAAGGCCGAGAAATCTACGAATTACAAGAAGTAAATCATCAACTTCAGGCCCAAATTGAAAACTTATCTCAGCGTTCATCCTACAGCAGTACAGGTCTACCCACCCAGACCCTCTTCAATGAATTATCAAGTGCTTCTGTGGACAGTGAGAAAGACACAACTGCTGGGACAACACAGGTAATGTTACATTTATTTCTTTTATTTTTCCTTTTGTTTTATCAACACTCTTCTCTGATAACAGCTTTTATTACCAAGCAACTGCATACTATTACTCTGTGACATCTTTACAAGTAAGTGTGTGTGTGTGTATATATATATATATATATATATATATATATATATAATCACACACTGTGAAATGGACAAAGTGTGGCAATTATTTTAATATATTTTATTGTTATTCATTATTTATATAGATGAAAAAATATTTAAGTTAACGCTCTGTTCATAATAAACAGTATTAACAATATTTACCAATCAGTACATCCAAGAAATTTTCATAGAAAATATGTGTCCTCTGATAGGAATCAAACATGTATCCTACACAAAAGTGTCCTATAGCCTGACGTTCTGTACCAGTTTAGCTACAAAGAAGTGTCTGGTTAGCAAGGTTGATTTTACTGCTTTTAAACTACAATTTTCCATGATTTCCCTCGAACATTCATATCTGCTCAATGCGTATCAAAACAAACAAATGACGTCACACACTACGAAATGGATAAAGTTCGACAATTATTTTAATATATTGTTCATTTCTTGTAAATGTTGTTCATACTGTTTATTATAAACAGAGCATTTACTTAAATATTTGTGTCTATATAATGTATAATAAAATATATATATATATATATATATATACACACACACACACAAAATATATTTCAGAAGTTTTGAGATTTTTTCAGTAGATATATTTGTTATTGTCAAAGAAATACAAAACTCTAATCTCCACAAAGCCAGATCCTCTGACTTCAGTGCAATTGTTGTAGCATTCCAACCATTTCATGAAGCCCAAAGCTGCCCAGCACATTTGTCACACTCTCCTTTGTCTTCTCAATGTCTTCAAAATGACTGCCACTGAGGTTCTCTATCATGTTGGGAACCAACCATGTCACAGGGAACAAGGACGGTGAAGGACAGTTTTGATACCCATCTTTGTGAACACAAAACTTCATTGCATGGTGAGCTTTGTCTTCATGCCCCCAACTGCTTTCTTCAAACTGGTCAGTTGTGACAAGCAGTGTTTAGTAGGATATGTTCAAACAGCTGTTATAGCCATCTCCTTCAATTTGAAAAGAAAAATTCATAGGTCAGCTTATTAGAAGTATAGTAACAATATACTAAAATTGCAATAATCTAGGACAGTTATAACTGCTTCTCCTAAAAACGTCTTAAAACTTCTGGAATACACCACACACACACACACACACACATATATATATGTACATGAGAAATAGCAAAAGTGATAAAAATCTAAACAAAAAGAAATTAAATGAAATTGGCTAGACGATATATTCAAACAAATACTAAAAAAAAGAAAATTTTTGGAATTTAAATGTTTCAAATTTCAGCATCCTCCATCTTTCATGCACATGTGCATTTACATCAACGTAAAATCACTTTAGTCTGATGTCCTAAAGGACAAAACATGCTGCTCAAAAACTTTTTCCACTTTATTAATTTCCCTAACATATATATTAACCAAAAAAATGATGTTTAGTTAATGATCATTGGCAACTATAGTTTCATACACCTTCTTTATGTCATTAAAACGCCACTGACAAATGTTACAGTACTCCATCAGGAGTAATTTTATAAAATATTATAATTGCTCTTGCACAGGAGTCCTATGGTCATGGTACCATTGAGTACTCTTACCACTCCTGTACTGAAGACTTGCAGGTCTTGTGTTTAACACTCTTATGAAAAGATACACAAAATATATATATGCACACATGGTGCAATGGATAAATTGTCATCTAAATTATACAAAAATTAAAATAATGCTAACATCTCATTTTAACAGATATATTTATCAAAATTACACAAAAATGTCTCAAAATACTAAAGGGTAAATTTCTTTAATAAAATTGCCATTCGCTTCAATCACAGTCTCTAGACAACTTCAGAATCTCTTGCAACGTTTCTGGATGGTTTCCTTGCTTAAGTTAGTGAATGCTGCCATAATCTTTGCCTTCAGTTCATGTTTAGTGTTAAAAAGAGTTGGTTTCTCACTCAACTGCACCCCACACATAATAATCAAGGGGGTTACAGTGTGGGGAGTTAGGTGGCCAGATATAAGGGGTGATGTGATCGCAGAAATTGTCTGACAGCCATGACTGGGTTCTCCTGCTTGTGCGGCATTGTACAAAGTCCTGTTGCCAGACATAGTCTTCCAGCAGGCACCCTCTTGACCCAGGGCAGTACTACTTCCTCATGGCACTTGATGTAGGTCTCTATGTTGAGTTTAAGGCCCTATGGGAAGATGAATGGTGACGTAATGTCGCCATCACTAGTGATTACTTCAAACACCTTCGTAAGCACCATTAGACTGAGACATCTGGAAGAGGCATGGCACGTGGAAGCAGAACAATCTGTCCCAGTGGACAAAATAAAGGTTTCTGTTTGAAATTCCACTCACATGAAGAAGTTGTGTACAATGGCCAAAACGTTGTGAATATGGCAATGAAGATGAGGACAACCGTCTGAATAGTGTAAATAATGTAAGTAATCATCATACCTCATCTCAGATATGGACACATACAAATTCAGTTACAAATGACATCATCTTGAGACACATCAAATTGGTTCCAGCAAATGAGGAAATGCCGACATATATAAAAATAAATCCTTGAAAACAAATGTAGCAACATTCAAAAGTTCTTGGGTGTGGGGAACAAAAAATAAAAATGAACTTTGATAAAATTACCGATTATATAAAACAACTAATTTGAAAAAGTTAATAAAAAATTGGATAGACAGATGTTAAAAAAAAAAAAAAAAAAAATCCCAAGGAAACCAGTAGCTGGTAATCTAAAAATGAGGAAAGGGAATAGTCTTTTTGGTAGCGTTAAGATAAATTTGGGAAAACTGTTTCTGTAGCACTGATGATGAGTGGTTGGTATATTACACTGAATGAGTTGGAGTGCACAGATGATGTACACAGAAGATGATCAGAACAGTCGGTATTGCACAGAAGTTAAGCCTGAACAGTAAGTATAGCACGGAACTGTTAATATGCACAGAAGATATAGGCAATTTACCATCATATATTGAGATGGTTTGAATCGTTAGTCCTGAAAAGGAAGGTGTTTAAAGAAAATACTTAGTTTGGTCCTGAAAAAGACAGTTGCCACATACCATGTAGATGGGAGAAAGACTCGGTTTTGGTTGTAAAAAGGATCATACTGTTTGGTAAGAACAGGATCTCTAAAATCTCCCTGATGTTAGAAGTATCAATTGCAGTAGCAGGATCACACATTAATACTGCTGGGGTGCCTTCCCAATATTTATCTTTGACCCAACATTGAGTGGGGATGCAACACAAGGTCATTTTGTTTTATCATGTTAAACCTGAGTGTCGCCACTTGGACCTCTGGTCTTAGCTAGTCATAGCCAGTCAATCACCTTGCTACAGAACAGATCCGAGGATTCTGTCCAGGGAGCGGGGGGAGCCCAGCTTGGAACAGATACTACAACAGCATCTCCACCAAGGCAAGCCGACCAAGGAGTGGGGAGGAAGCAGCACAGAACAGATACTACGGCAATATCTCCGCTGAAGCAGGATGTGCTTTCCCAGTATTTACCTTTAATCCCCCACTGGATCAGGATATGACACAAGGTCAGTTTATTTTAATGTGGAGTACCCAAGTTGTTGGAGTTTTTGGGTACCCTGGTGGACTAGTGAGCCAGCCAAAATGAGCTGACTCATTATATAGTTCAACAATAGAAAAGTTAACCAATCAGATGGCTCAAAATATTCTATGCGATGTGTATAAAGGCAGCCATGTTTTTCCCGAATATGCACTGCCAGCCTTCGATGGCTGAACAGTCAAACTCTCTGCCTTCGGGCAGAGAGGAACCCGGACGAGGCTCCGCCGAGGGGCAGTCTCTCGTTCGGGGTGGTAGACTGTTCCTGAACCTGTTTTTATGGGTTCCAATAGGGAATATTTTTGGCCAAGCCTACGGGCTCGGGAAACCCACGTTAAACCCGGCCTTGTGCCACATGTAAACCCTCGGGGGGGGGGGCTAAATATTACTGCCAGCCTTTGATATCGAAGACTGAAGAATTACAGAACAGCTGCTGGTGGTATTGGCGATATAGTCAAATTCAGTAGAGTGTCTGACCCGTAAGTGTTAATCTTTAACGTTTCATTGAACAGATTACGTACTGTGCTGTATTCTATATTCATAGACTATGGTGAACACGATCAACAAAGGTTATGAGCCCAGATTATGACTGTATTTTGACGGAGACGAGTCAAAATACGAATTGTGGGAAGTGAAAGTTAGAATACAAAAACTTCATGACATCATTCTTTGTCAAGATGACCAGAAAGAAGATGATGATTTTATGGAAAGAAATGCGACCGTGTTTGCTGAATTAATACAATGCCTGGATGACAGGAGTTTGTCTTTAATAATGAGAGAAGCCAGGGACGACGGCCGCCAAGATTTAAGAATATTGTGTGAACATTACTTGTCAAAAGGTAAACCCAAAATTATTGCTTTATATACTGAACTAACCTCATTAAGGAGACAAGAAAATGAATCTGTAACAGATTATATTATACGAGCTGAGAATGTCACAAATGCCTTAAAAATGGCAGGTGAGACTATCTCAGATGGGCTGCTAATAGCCATGGTTTTAAAGGGATTACCAGCAACATTCAAACCATTCACGACAGTCATAACTCAAAAAGATAAAAAATTAACTTTCACTGAGTTTAAAATTGCGTTACGTAGTTATGAAGAAACTGAAAAAATGTGTACCCCCCCCAAAATCAAGGAAATAACGTAATGCAACTGAGAATGTCATTTAAAAAATTCAGAAAACCATTCCCTCAAACCTACCAAACTAGGAAATATGATATTAAAAACAAGGGGCTTAAAAACAACTATTACAATAACAACAACAACAGGAACAATAATAATAGAAAATCAAATATCATCTGCTTTCGTTGTGGAAGAGCCGGGCATGTATGTGCGAAATGTCAATTTCATACAAGGAGTGATTTTTGTAAAAATGTAAAAGCTTTTACGAATGAGCGAACATATGCTTTTTCGTTTGGGTTGGATACAATACCCAATAGTTATAATTCTTACCTAGTCAACACGGTTTGCGACAAATCATGTAATTACAGGTGAAACAAAATTTATTAATTTTGACTCCAACTTCGAGCCAGATTCCCACTTTATTGAGTTGGCTGACGGTACCAGAGCTAATAATTTAGTTTTAAGAAGAGGCACAGCCTGTATTTATTTATGCAATACTAAAGAAAATATTTGTAAATGTTTATTAAAAAGGGCTTTATATATCCCTAAATTTAAACAAAATATTTTCTCTGTTCAGTCTGCTGTTAAAACTGGTGTTAAAGTTAATTTTCACCGAAACAATTCAAAGTTAATATACCCAGACGGAACTGAATTTAATATACAACAAAATGGACGTTTGTATTATTTGAAAAGTATTAAATCTGTGAAAACAGCCACCCACGACTTAAGCACTTGGATTAAAATATGCCACTGTAATAATTCGGATGTTAAAAGATTGCAAGAACACGTCACTGGAATGAAAATTACATCTCCAAAGGGCTTACAACATTGTGACACATGTATTAAAGGGAAAATGACGAAATATAGAAATAGGGATCAAATCCCAAAATCAACAGACATCTTGTTCAGAGTTTATTGCAACTTAGCGGGTCCAATTTCGCCAATGGGTATTGGCACCTATTCATATGTATTAAACTTTGTGGACAAATATTCAGGACTTATTATGATATATTTTCTGAAAAACAAATCTGATACCTTACAAGCTACAAGAATGTATTTATCTGATATTTCACCTTATGGAAAAGTGAAAATAATTAGAACAGATAATGGTGGAGAATTTACTTCTGATGATTATGAAAACCTCCTAATAAATGAAGGCATTAAACATGAGAAAACCTCTCCTTATTCCCCGCACCAGAACGGAATCGCTGAACATAGTTGGCGGACTCTTTTCGAAATGGCTCGATGTTTGCTAATAGAATCTAAGTTACCCAAAAATCTGTACTTGTGAGAACAATTTTTTGTATTTCTTTGAGGCATGGGCTTCCATTAGCCTACTGGAATCTTTTCCATCCAATCCTAGGGCTCCAACCACTATGGGATTGTTGATGTTCCCATGTGCCACGTCATCGTCGTCGTCTTCTGTTTGTTTGTTTTTTGTATGAATACTAAATATTTTAGACACACATCAAGATACCGTCTCCTGTGCTGAATGAAATTTTATTTGATATGTGTTGTTTCTTTTGTATAATAGAATAGTCTAGACTTTTGTGTCATTCTTTGCAGTTAGTCCTGTATCATATTTTGTCATTATTTACCAATATTTGTTTTACATTGACAGCTGCATTTTGGTTGTTTCTCATATGATGATCGATGTGTGTATAAATTGCAATAAGTTTCAACAAGTTAATCTATGAGAGAGTGTAGTGTGTCTGTGGCCAATGTAAGATTCATTGTTATTTTTTATTATTAATACTGGAGACACAATTTCCCAGAGGGCATGAGGATTTATCAACAGCATTTTTTTTTATGTAGAGGGATTGGGGGGGGGGGGGGCAAATGTTATATATCTGTTCTCTCCCTACTGTCACCATCATTAATACTATCATAATATTATTACTATTATTATTAATTTAACTTATTTGTATTTTTTATTAGCTTACAAGCTGCCCTTTGGGTGGACTTTAGGCTAGCTCCTTCAGAGGGATTTTGGGCCTTTTACCTTCAGCATCCTATGTACATAAAAATTATGAGAATTTAGAAAGGATAAAATTATTTTATCTTTATTCGACACCTTAATTCGGCATAATCTTTCTTCATATACACAACCGATCTCCACAATTTGTTTACATTTATTTTGCACCCAATTTTTATTTCCCTTTCAAAATCCCCATTCTTTATGATCCCTTCGCATAAAGTCACTCTTAAAAGACATTAGGGAAGCCGAACTATGTAGTATTTCAAATATGTCACAGTACATGTGATAGAAAAAGGAAAAAAAAACATATATATATATATATATATATATATATATAAAAAACATGTAGTATTGAATGTTAAAGACAACATAGTCTTGCATATTTTCTTTTGAATTTTCTCATATTCTCTAATGAGACTTTTTATTTGAAAATGATTTCGAAATATGTATTGTCCATACGATGACCTAGCGCTTTCGTATGGACAATACATATTTCGAAATCATTTTCAAATAATTCTCATTAGAGAATATGAGAAAATTCAAAAGAAAATATGCAAGACTATGTTGTCTTTAACATTCAATACTACATGTTTAAAAGAAAAGTTGCTGCCAAATTACACACACACACACACACACATATATATTCCCTGTTTAAGTCTTAATTACAATGAAAAGCAAAATTAAAGTTAAACCTTTCATAAAGATGCTTTTTTTTCTTTTTTTTTAAACCTTTGACTTAGTTCAATATTTAAATGTAACTTTAAATGAGTTATTTATATAATTTTTAATCACGTGTAACTAAAGAAGTTACCTGTTACTTCAGGTTGTTTATGATTCACTGAGATCGAAAAACAGATGGACGGACACTCATGTACACTGCACTTTATTTATAAAGACATAATACCTGCTGCAGGTGTATTTTCTTTAATGAGTGTCTTATTGCTTCATTTTCCGCCTAATGATTGTATGACTAACATTAACCAACTTACGAGTCCACATGAAACTTTTAATTGTAGGTAACAGTAAAATATTAGTGGTATTTTTTTCTTTATATATTTTAGATTTGCTCTATATTTTGTGTATATTTTATATACCTACATCAAACTGTGAACTCAGACTTATATATAATGTATGAAGAAATATAGTTTTAAGGTGCACTATATTTATGGGATAAAGTGCTCAATATCAGAGATAGTGTATGTAAATATAAATATAAAAGTGAACATTGAAGTCAACACTCAGAGGCAACAGGCTGTTTCATGCTGGACTCGTATATCTATCTATATATATATAAAACAGAAATCCAAATTTACCTCATTTGAATACCTATTTATGCCAACAGGAATTTGTTGTTGGCTTTGTCAACTCAGAGGTAAATTTGGATTTCTTCACATCTCTGAGTTGACAAAGCCCACAAAAATCTATTCTATGTAATTTATATACTCTGTTATAATAAATACATTGAGCTCTTTCTGTGGATCAGTTTTAAGATTTTATATTATTCGGATTCACTTGGATTATATACCAATGGATTATTACCTATATATATATATATATATATATATATATATATATATATATAATCTCGTAAAGGTAACAAATCTGTTGGTATATAATCCAAGTGGACCTTAGTAATATAAAAAATATTAAAACTGATCCACAGAGCTCAGTGTATTTATTATTACAGAGCAAATAATTAATAAACAATAAAATCCAAAATTACCTCATCTGGGAAATTTTCCTATTTCAACAGACAAAAATATCAGTTGTCATCTGTCTCATCAACCCCGGCATGGACTGAGTTCATGTCAGAAACAGAAATTTAACTGTGAAAGCTTAAAAAAAAAAAAAAAAAGTTGAAAAACTAATATTTACACACACACACACACACACACACACACGAATGACATAATTTAGCTCTTGAAAATACATTTCAATTGAGCACTGTTGAGTGATAAGCTAATTCGTATAACAACAGCCACCTGCACTAATGCAAAGCTCTTCAGTAAAATGAAAGGAGCACTTTGGCTGATTGGCATTTGTTTACATTTGTAAAAACAATACGCTAGATTTAGTTGTGTAACTCTACCGAGTGAAGATAGCTCTGGCTGACACCAAATTAGTTGAGTTTCAATCCTGGCTTGAGGCATTCGGAAGTCTAGTCACACTGAGGAGCTGTGATACAGCGAAACAGTACTGTCTGTGAATGACACACACACACACACACACACACACATATATATATATATATATATATATATATATATATATATATAGTAGCGGCCATAATATAAGGAACGGAAACAACAAAGACATAAATATGTGTATTACTTAAAAAGTAATGCATGATTAGAAATGACATTTTTAACGAATAAAGATTAGGGTGCAATGCATAAATATACAAAGTTACAAAAATTTACATAATAGTTTTTTTTTAAATAAAGATTAAATGGAACAAACTTATGTATATATGTATGTATGTATGTATATTTTTATATATATATCTATATATATATATATATAGAGGAAGGGATGGATTTTTTATTTATTAATCTGACAGATTTTATTACTTAAATGTTATTTTTAGTGGATGCTCATATTTGAGTAGATGCTCAATTTATTTATGAAACCGTATATTTATTTACTTTAATCTAGTGGCCTGAATATTTGAGAAATGTTATTAGAGGAAAGTATAGAAATAGAAGCACACCAGATCTAATGCCAATTTCCCATGCCAAGGGGAATGCAGGTTTCAATCCTGACAGATAGTGCATATTTTTCTCTAATAAGATTTCTACTTTAACTACTTTAAAGATGAGTTTCTGCAATGTAGAAGGTGGGTTCGTTATCTTCTGCTTCTTCAATTGCAATTTTACACTGCTTGCATCAGGGTCAAAGGGTATACTAACCCAGAGTATTTTTTTTTTTTTTTAAACAATTTTTCACTTCAAAAAAAAATTACCATATTTGTCAGCATCAATGGCACAGTTTGTTTTTTTACTGAAATACGTCTTGAAAATTTGCATAACTTACAGGAATTCAGTTTACCGTCTGGCATAGATAACCTTCCTCTGAGATTAGCATAGGCCTACAAAAACCCTAACCTTTGCATGGCAAATTTTCAAGACTTATTTAAGGAAAAAATCCATGTCCTTGATGCCGGCAAATATGGTAGTTTATATATCTCCATGTCCCTTGTACAGTCAACCACTGTACTTGGTAGCAGAGAAGACCTGCTGATTTACATTTCATAGTATTACGGAATTCCCTGTCAAAATGTATATGTACCATATTATATGAATTGCTAGTTATTTTACTATGCAACCATGTCGCCAATTAAATTACTATGCAACCGTGTCGCCAATTAAATTACTATGCAACCGTGTCGCCAATTAAATTACTATGCAACCGTGTCGCCAATTAAATTACTATGCAACCGTGTCGCCAATTAAATTACTATGCAACCGTGTCGCCAATTAAATTACTATGCAACCGTGTCGCCAATTAAATTACTATGCAACCGTGTCGCCAATTAAATTACTATGCAACCGTGTCG
The DNA here is from genome assembly GCA_964036315.1 of Acanthosepion esculentum. Lineage (NCBI taxonomy): Eukaryota > Metazoa > Mollusca > Cephalopoda > Sepiida > Sepiidae > Acanthosepion > Acanthosepion esculentum. The sequence goes on from OZ038499.1 coordinate 56,424,452, forward strand.
CCAATTAAATTACTATGCAACCGTGTCGCCAATTAAATTACTATGCAACCATGTCGCCAATTATTTTACTATGCAACCATGTCGCCAATTATTTTATTTTATACCAGATTATAATTATAGCGTTAGCTAATGTACAGGTATTGGCATCGTGTTTGCGGTATCTAGGTAAAAATAAGCTACTAGATACCTTTACTTTACATATACAAATTGGACATATTTTGTTTCTTACCCTCTTTTTGGGGGTGGAAAATGGGGAGATCTTACATATTATCAAATATATTAATCCAAGTTTATTTTTGTATTTTACAGGGTTTTTTGGGGTTTTATTTTTTAATGTTTTTGTGGAAAACATTGCTGTTTAAAATGCTTTTTAAAATGTCATTCAAATTTTTATTCTTGCTTCCATTTTAAAATCTATACAGTCCTTACTTTTTGTGACTTTCTCTTAAAGTAGATGATTATATTTACCATGTGATTGAATTACAAACACATGATTAATGCTTTCTTTGTTATTGTAAACATTGTCTTTGACTTAATGCGGTTTGTATTAAAAAAAAAAATTTTTTAAATTGATCAATTTTTTTTTAAAGTTTTTGCAAAACAGAAAAAAAAATATTGAAAAATTGTTGTATGTAGGTAAATCATTAAGACCATAACTTAATGATGAAAAAATTCTTTGTCTTGCATGACAAATATTTGCTTTTCAACATAATCTCCTTCCTTGTCAATGCACTTAATTCAGTGATTAATATGTAGATCAAACATTATACTGTGATAAATTACATATCAAAATTCAATTGATATGAATATGTACCAAAAGGGTTTTCCAGTCAACCCAATTCTTAAAATCAATATTTTAAAAGCATCAGAATAAGTCAGGTGAAGATTTTTTTTCAGCATGCCTTGTAACAGTATCAGGCTACAGACTTATTGATCAATCCTTGCTTTTAGTTATTTTTATTTTTTTTTTATTATCTCTGCCCATGGCAGGAGATAATTATTTCCTAAGATCTGATTTTCAGTGGCCATATTTATTTTTCCTCTGGTTGTATGAAACTCACCAGTCTAAAGCTGCTAGAATAATCCCCTAATTTCCACTGTCACATCAGACTTGGATTGTTGATTTGTTTTCCTTTTTCAATTGTAACGGTCTGGAGGCAGCTCCCACTAGTCTGGAAATTTTTGTTTTGACATCTTTTTAGTTTCCTTGCCTACTCTTCCATGTTGGCATGGCCAACCTGGAAGAAGGTGTCAGGCCCTGACATCAGTGTTAGGAAGATTGAACACAAACAGGTTTAAAGAAGTCTTTCCTCCTCCATAAGGTGGCTTTACCTCTATTCATTAAAGTACAATGTAAAAAGTTTTGTATTGGAATTAGAAACCAAAATGCTATTTGGGATTGCATTGCACAAAAGTACAATGTTTATTTATTTAGCAAGATTTTGACTTATTTAATTGAATGATAAATTTATATCAAAGTTTTTATATCTATTTATCTCTCTCTCACTTTTATATATATATATATATATATATATATATAGTCTTAAAGTGTGCTATATTTATGGGATAAAGTGCTCAATATCAGAGATAGAGCATGTGTAAATATAAAAGTGGACATGGAAGTCAGCACTTAGAGGCGACAGTCTGTTTCATGCTAGTGCAATCGTCAGGCGACTAGTGATGTTATTTTTCTCGGCTATTTATATATAAGGGTCAGTGGTGCATTATGGGTAGTCTATTTTGGCGGTTACTTTTACCAGAAGTCACTTATTTGTTGATTACAAAAATAAATAAAAACAAGCAAAGCAATTTGACCCAAATAAATAAGCAAACAACCGACTTCCGGTAAATGGCCGCCATAATAGACTACCAACAATAAGCTATATAAACAAGTTTTTACTACGTTAACAAAAAACACCGATCAAAATAAAAAATAAATAAATAAATATATAAGATAAAAAATAAAATTAAAAAAAACAAACAAAAAAACAAGCAAAATAATTTGACATAAATAAATAAACATTTTATATATATATATAGCCGAGAAAAATAACATCACTAGTCGCCTGACGATTGCACTAGCATGAAACAGACTGTCGCCTCTAAGTGCTGACTTCCATGTCCACTTTTATATATATATATATATATATATATATATATATATATATATATATATATATATGAGAAAGAACAAATGGAGTAAAAATCCACAGTTCATAGCATTTACTTTTTTTACAAAATGCTCCACAATTATGCCATGTCTAAGCACCATTTTATCGTGACATGAAAAAAATAACTCACCCACCCACCACCATCTGACCTTATTTTTTCTATTTAATGTAGATCTGACATTTAATTGGTTAATCAAGACATACCCACACCTACATTTTTAATTCTGACCTCATACCTCCCACTTTAACTTTCAGAAAAGAGATAATGATTTGTTTTTAAATTTCCATAAAAATAATTTTTATCACCAGTTACCAACCATCTCCTGAGGAAGTACAATCACAGTATTGAAACATGAAAGCTTTTGTGTATCAATTTCAAAATGTTTTTATTATAATCTCTTATAATAAAATATATAATAGCTGGCCACATGTTCGAGGATGCCCGTCTGCTAGGGCGACTAGCCAATCCCTATTGTAGACGCTCACTCAGATACATTTGTGTTTGCTCAACACCCATAGAGCCCACCTGTGGTTTATACTGCAACTATGCTGAGCAGACCTTAGTTACAGATTCTGGGAGAGAGCGTGTTATCAAGCGTGATCAACAATTTGAACAAGGCCAGCATGCTCAAGCCCTGGCCACGATGACTTGTGGCTTCATGCTAGCACAGATATTGACTGCCCAATTTCATTCACAAGGCTTGGGTCAACCCATGGTATGGTTTTCAGGCACTTTCTAAAGGTGTCACACACTGGGATTGACTTGATCCAGTTCGATAACATCAGGAAGTCTCCTTCCTGACAAATCGACCATGGTGAGATTCGAACACGGGTTTCATGATATATATAGTCATCCACAGACAGATTGCTTCACTGTATCACAGCTCCTCAGTGTGGCTAGGCGTCCGATTGCTTCAAGTCAGGATCAAAACCCAACTGATTTGACATCAGTCAGATACCAGGCCATCGTCACATGGCAAAAATGAAGGGAATTTTACCTTTTTTTCTTTTAAACGAAAAATCCGACATATATATATATATATATATATATATATATATATAAAAGAAAAGGCCTACCCGTAACAATATTAACTACGAACAAAGCCACAATGTGCTAACCGTATTTGGAAATTAAAACACCACTACTACACACTAAGACATATACATAATGCGCACACTCAATTAAGCTGAAAAATCAAATCATCCTTGATAATGGCTAAAGGTATAGCCGAAAGCGCTCGGAAAAATAAAACATTTGGACAGTTCTTACACACCCTTTTGTCCAGCAAAGAAAGCTCTTGTTCATACACAAGAAAAATTAAATAAAAAAACTTAAACGTAGTACCTTGTCTGTTGTTTTTAATGAAACTTGCATAAAAGAAGGATTGCTGCCTAAATATACAACTATATATATATATATATATACCAACTTTTTTAAATCTTGCGTGCATGTTAAAAGTTTTTATCTTTTTCTCTCTCACTGTTATTTATATATATATAAAATGTGTGTATGTATATATAAATTTTTTTACCTGTCATTATTTGACAAGCTTTTGGCTATTTTTGTTTTTTTCAAATTATATAAAAGTGTTCAAAAAATTATTTTTTCTGTCTGTCTATTTTCATACTGATTTTAAAAAGAAATGTCTATGATCATTATAAATCTTTTATAAATCTTTACTGCATATTTTTGTACCTTTTTATATATTTAAAATGACTTAAAACTTACTGTTTTTTGGGGGTTAAACTTCAAATATGATGTCATTCTTTACTGCTGATGTTTTTAATCACATTCTTTTCATTATTTTGATTTATTCAAACTGTTTTTTTCGGATCTTTGATTGTTATAGACGTTGTTGCAGATACATTTCGCCCAACTACTCTCTAGCTATCTTCCGGTATCCATTATATGGGATATCCCATATGTTGATTTTGTATTATTTTTTGTCTGTGTGATGCCAGTTCTTGTTTGTTCCTGCTAAAACAAATGATTTGCTACCTCATCCAACGATTGAACAACCATTAGGTGACAGCAACACACAATTAAGCAAAATGTTTATATCCACTATGCCACCATTTGAAAGGACATCAGTGATTTTTTTTTTTTTTTTTTTTTTTTTTTTTTTTAAAATCCAGTATCAGATGGTTTCAAAATTTGTTTTTTACACTTTTAACGATTTTGTTTTATTTTTTTACGAGTTGTCAGTATGCTTTGACTAATTCAATTAGTTTCTCATCTTTTGATATTTCAGCCAGGTACATTTTGGCCATCTTCAGGTTGGTCATTATTAGTATATAATGGTCCACCCTCTATGGGTAGTTACGTTATTTTGTTTATTCAACTTAAATATTGCTAAGTATTACCATCTATTTAGTATTGTTAACATTGTATATAGATGTTTTACATTTTTAATTTTATCTACAGACCCCTTTTAAGAAGCTTCCAGAAAATAATAATAAAATTTTTTTAATTTCTTTTGTTAACTTTGTCTGAGTAACCTACTAACTCCCTTAAACAAGTAGAACTGTATCTCGCTACAATCACGATCCATTTGTCGCCGTCATATCCTCCACAATCGTCAATAATGCCATGTCTATATATTGGTTTATCGCAACATGAAGAAAAAATAACTCACCCACCTCCACCTTCTGACCTTATTTTTCTATTTAGTGTAGACCTGGCATTTAATTGGTTAATCCAGACAAACCCACAAGTCTATTTTTAATTTCTGATCTTATGCCCCCCCCCCACTTTAGCTTTACAAAAAGAGGTAACGATTTGTTTTTAAATTTCCCTAAGAAATCATTTTATAACCATTTACCTACCATTGCCTGAGTATATACAATCATAGTATTGAAACATGAAAGCTTTTGTGTACCGATTTAAAAATATTTTTATTATAACCTCTTATAATAAAAATATTATATATATATATTTATATATATATATATATATATATATATAAAATCTATATGTATTAATCATTTTGCCCTAAGCAAGGTGATAATATCACTAAGATGCAAGGGTTACTGGGAGTGAAAGAGAATAAGAATTTAGTGAGGAGAAAGGACAATAAAAGAATAGAGATCAGGAAGACCGGCAGTAACATTTCATGTTGCATTTAAATTTTTGAAGGTGGCAGGGAAGCAAGAAACTGGAAAAGACTTACACGGGTAAGAAGTGCAAGAAAAGAAACTATTAAAATAGTTCTTACTCTTACATCTAGCTAGTTTAACAGTAAAGCAGTGAGACCTAATTGCCAATCTAGTAGTGTGCTTAAATTCTTGTGGTTAATCTACCAAGAAGGTTAAAGCTCATCAGAACAATTACCATGAAAATATTTATAGAAAAGTTTAGAGGAGTCATGTGGTGGTGATGGGAAAGTGACAAGTCAAGACCAATTACATTACAGACTCTTTGGATTTTATCAAGAATCTTGAGATATATAGCAGAAGCACCTGACAAGATATGGCAGCAGTATTCAATGCACAGACAAATGGTAGATCTATAAATGTACAAGATGGATTCTGATGAGAAACATTTTCTACCACAAGAAGATGAACTAACTTTCCTAGCAGCAGACCTAACAATATAATCATTCCATTTCAGGCTGGTGGAAAATGTGAGATCAAGATGGTACAATGTGTTTCTCTCTTGGTGGTTGGTATCAACCATTATGATCGAAGACAGAAAAGCTTCTTTATGGTGTTTAAAAGATAGCAGTTTTGTTTCAGAGGCGTTAAAATTTACAAGCCATTCCTTGCCCCATTTAACAACTGATTGAAGGTTATTTTTTTTTGTGAACAGCTTGAATTTCATCCGATAATATCTATTCTGATTTTTAAAATAAAATATTGATGACTTATTTTGAAGGTGTCAGGCTTTATTATTAAAACTAAGTGCAGCATAAATCTTTTCATTTATGAATCAACTTAAAAGACAGCAGCCAAAGAAACATATTTCATTAACAAAATGGACATTGAATAAATTATAACATTCATCAGTCTTTTATGCATTGATTCTGTTAATTTTTCTAAATTTTAGCTTTAACAAAACAGCAGGTTTTTCCAAAGTCATGTTGGTTGACACAATTTCCATTAAGGACTCAACCTTTAGTCTATCCAATGTTTCATTTTATGATGTTTACTTAAAGCTTGCAGATTGGCTGAAGGCATGAAAACAACTAATGTTCTTAATATTCTGCATTTTTCACTCTGCTTCTTCCTACAAAACCTAAACATTAACCTGAAAACTCAAGTCATGTTCTTAAATAGCCTCATCAGATCAAGACTTTTATATGAATACCATGTCTGGTGCTAGACCCGTTCTAAACTAGCAGCTGTATACAACCACTTAGATCAATGATTAAGAATGGCTTTTAGTGAATGAAACCTATTGCTGGGAAATCTGTCCCGGCTTTCCCACATCAAAGGTTTGAGGTTAAAAATTGCAAGAAAACACAAATAAAAACAGCAAGATTAGAGCAAACAAACTCTCTTTTAGGCATGGATGAATAAAGAAAAACTCGGTGTGTAACAAGAAGAGAAGAAAGTGTTTATTTACATATACAGAAAAAAAGGTAAAGGGATAAAAGGAAAATTAGGAGAGAAAGAAAGGGAGAAGAGAAAATGTCCTTTAAGGGAAGAGAAAAATGTTCATAACAGAAAAAAGGCTTGCTCAAAATATTTCTCTGAGCGCCTAAAAAGTTCTTTAAGCGAGTAGGATTTTGTTAATGCTTAGAAACAGTTTTCCTCAAAGTTCCTGCAGAGTAGGAAAATGTTGGTAGATATAGGAATTCTGCAGTTGAATGAGTTCATAGGTCAATGAGAAAGTCTTGTAGGTGAAAAGAAGGTAGCTTTCAACTGGTCTTTAATTGTGGGCCAACGTTCGTTCTCAACAGCCCTTTAGTAGTTCTTCTTTGCTTGAAAGTGGTTCCGAAGTTGACTGGTGCTCTCTATTACTGACCTTACAGACGATGGGCTGAATTCTTACTGCCAAATAGGCAAAGATTCTCCAAATTTATGGAGATTTGAGAAACTCAGAGGGATCGGGGACTTTTCCCTCCAAAATCGTTATACAAATTTCCTGGCCCCTCCATTGGTCAAAAAACACATTCTTATCTCTGATAAGAATCAAAGCTTTGGGAGCCAGTTTTGCAAGTCATGAAAAAGGTTGGAGTGAACAAACTGTGCGTTTTCCCCCAGACTTTATGACACCATACAAAGAATAATGGTGGTGGGATCCCTTTTTATATTTTCCAGCTCTCTCGTTAGTCAGAAAATATATTCTTATCTCTGATAAGAATCAAGGCCTTGGGAGCCGGTTTTGAAAGTATGAAAAAGTTTGGAGGATTGGAAAAATAGGTTAGAATGTGAGCTTGTAAAACATTGTTCTCAAATTAAATTCCAATACTATGGATCTTGGTGAAAACGATCCTTCTTTAAACCTTGTGGACTGGTGCTACAGAATCACAAAGAATTCTACCAAATAAAAAAAACAACATCACTTGAGGACTTCCAACAGCAGCAAGATGTAAAATGAATATCACGTGTAACACAAAGTGAAAATAAGGATATAATCAAGATGTTGACATTCCACACTCCTGCAAACAAAAGGTTAAGAAGGAAACCCTCCATCAATACTTGAAAGAGCAATAACAGCTATTGGACTTGAGAAACCTTTTTTTCCTGAAAAACTGTTTATAAGAGAGAAATTTTTATCAATTTCACCTAACAGTAGTACTGGCTGCTTGGTTATGAATGCCAAATGTTTCCTTATAAGGAAACCACTAATATTATTTACTTCTTTTATGTGCTGTGTCTCTTTAGACCATAGCTGGTCATGGCTCTCCACAATTTCCTGTGTTGTTTTCAGTAGCATTTGCCATCTTACCATCTTTCGTTGTCACTATTATCATCCATTCACTTCTTTTATATGCCATATCCTTTCATGACGTGGTCGATCATGGCTCTCCACAACTTTGTTTTTTTGGTTTCTCTCAGTAACTGTTTACCATCTACTATCTTTCTTTACCTTAGATCTGTCATCTATTCACTTTTTTTGTGGCTCTCTCCATAACTTTGCTTTTGTTGCTCTCAGTAACTTTTGACACTTTACAATCCTTTTTTTTTACCTTGTTCTACTACATATTCAGTAGGTTACTGTCTATTGTTTGCTGCTTCTCTTACCTTGAGTGTGTTCTGTTGAGTCAGATTCCCTGTGCCCTCTTTCCTCACTACATATCTCAGAAATTTCAACTGGAAAGAGCAATAACAGCTACTGGACTTGAGAAACCTATTTTACTGAAGATTTTATAAATTTCAACTGACAGTATGGCTGCTCTGTCAATGAATGTCAAATGTTTCCTTATAAGGAAACAGCTAATATATCCATTGTTATTATAGTCACAACACCAGCTTCAAATATTTCCTTGCTGGTCTATCCACTTTTTTTTGCTGATTACTTTTTTTAATTTTTATCCAATTTTTTATGACCTTCTTATAGCTATTTTTTTTTCTTGTGATAATCCAGGCAGTGTTTTCATATTTTTTAAAACTTTTTTCACAGTTTCCATCATTCAATATTTTGTTTTGCCTTGGAATTATATTTTTCTTATAACCCTTCAAAATCTTTTTTATATATGTGAAATTAGAAAACGCCAATCAATAACTACATAATCATGTTTATTTACGATATAAAAAACAAGCGTAAGTTGCATTATAAAATCTCGCATCAGCAAATAAGTAATTGTAAATATTTCTAATAAAAACAAAATATTATGAGCTAAAGTTCACATAGTATATTTAACAAATAGATTTATCCTGAAAATTTTACCATCATGAGTTTAATACTGAATCTGTTGTGAAAACATTGACTTCCATAATAAAATCTGATATAGATAGTATGTGTACACACACATAAAATATATATATATATATATATATATATATACACACACACACACACACAGTAAAATCTCCAAAATCACCTCATATGGAGAATAAGCTTATTTCAACCGATGAAAAAAATAAAATTTGTTGGTCTTATTCAACCCCGGTACCAGGGTTAAATAGGCAGGGTGAATTTTATTTGGATTTTGGATTTTATTGTGTATTAATTTCTGCTCTGTAATAATAAATACACTGCTGTGGTCTAAAGAAATTTTCATCTAAAAAAAATTAAAGATTTTGGGAGTTTTTTTTGTTTGTTTTTTTTTTTAAAAAAAAGAGAAAAATTAAATAATGCATTTTTAAAATTTTTTTTGTTTTTGTTTTTTTCTTGTTTTGGTTATTTTTTTCTTATTGATTATATATTTTTATTTATTTTTTGGCATTTTTATATTTTTCTGTACATTTTTTTTTTCACTGCCAATTGTTCTGGCTGCAGTTACCATTTAAGTTCTACAAGAATGGGATATGACAAAACAAAATTTTTTAAAGAATGAATGAACAAAAAAAACAACCCCTTTCATTACAGTGGGGAGATACTGCCACAGGAGATCCTCCCTCCCCCACTCTTGAAGCTGAGCTATGTTCTTTTTTACAGCACTGGTCACAAATGACTGTAGTTCTGCCTGGGCCAGAAGTAAGCAGTAAAATTTATGCCACATATTCCTTTATTAATTTCATTTGTCCATTACTCATTTCAAGTTAATTTTTTTATGATAAACTGTAAAAAAAAATGAAATCGATCAATTCACTGAAATTCAGCCAACAATGATAATTCTGGATCATTATGTATTTAAAGAAATAAATATTTAAGTGAACAAATTTATTTTACTTAGAATAAAAAATTGGTTAATTTGCAGTGTAAGCAACAAGAGCCCATGGTAATGAAAATGTTCCATTATGGTGTGAAATTGACTGATTATTTTGATAATGACATTAAAAGTTTGCGCTCAATGACTGTTTAGGATTTATCAACAATGTAAGTTTAATCTCTTTCACATTGTCTGACCATCATTACTGGCATTGTTTACATGCATTTGCCTGGCCTCGAGTAGTAATGTACGGAAACTTACTTAGTTAACAGACTTTTTACTGCTTTTTGTATCTTCTTACTCGTCTTTTTCACAAAAGTTATTTTAAAATGTGCTTTCTCTCTTTTCCAATTAAAAGTATTGTTTCTTTGTAGAAGTGAAGCTTTATTAAATAATGAATTCTTTTTTTTTTTTTTTTTTTTATTAAATTGGTTTAAATTTGTTATAGAAACCATTGAAAGCTTTTCTAAATAAATATTATTTAATGGGTAAACCCTTTTTCCCCCAAAAAAAAACGTTGAAAAAAAGGAAAACTTTTTCCTTTTTTTTTTTTTTTTAACTTTTTTCAGACATGTAATTTCTACTTTATTTTAATTGTCAGATTTTAAGGAAACTTTCATGACACAATTTTAAAGAAAAAAACATTGAAAAAAAAAAGAAAGCTTCATTTTTTTTTTTATTCTTTCAGACACGTAATTTTGATTTTATTTTTCGTTTTTTTCATTTTTACTGCTATATTTGGAATCTCACATTCATTTTAAACTTTGCACAGTAATCAAGACAAGTGAAGCTTCCATGCTGCATGACTACTCGAGGCAAACGTATGTAAACAAAGCTAGTAATGGCAGCCATTCTGTTGACGCAATGCAAAAGAAGTCGAACTTACATTGTCCATAACTCCTAAATAGTAATAGAGAACAAACTTTTAATTTCATTTTCGAAATAATCAGACAATTTCAAACGATAATGGAACATTTTCATTAACATGGGCTTTTGATGCTTATACTACAAATTAACCAAAAAATTAATATAGTAATAAATAAAATTAAATGTTCACTTGTCTCTTTTCTAAGTTCTCATTGCATCTACTTTTCAGTCTCAGTCAATTGTCCTGAGGAGTGGAAGTAATCCCCACAAGACTCACAATAGAGACAAGATAAAAAACATTTTGATTTTGTTTATTACTCTTAATGTTCTGTCACATGATATTGAGCACTAAAGATAAAGACTGTGTGCCTTAACAAGGCTATCTTCCGGAAATACCCTGGTCAACCATTTTATTGTGGCCTGGTGAGACAATGTTTGGCATATATATAAGACAAGGATGTGTCTTCCTACCAGACTTAATCAACCTTTACAGTGAAGTGATCCTGAGAGAATGAGAATTCCTACCAGGACCTATTACTGGCAGACACAATCTTAACATAAGATATGCAGATGATCTTCAAGATCATTGTCTAGAAAAAACAGATTTTCTATTCATGCTCCCTTGATATGAAGCAATATAAATACAAAGACTGTGTGCCTTAAAAACATTATCTTCCAGAATTACACTGGTTGACTCTTTAGTTTGTTTTATAAAGAAAAAAATATAATCTTTATCCGTATATAAAAAGGAAAAAAAATGGAAAAAATATAAGCAGTAAATTGCTGATAACTGCTGAGGAGTGGACGGACAGATCCACCTATGAAACTCCGAAATTGGAATGCTGAAGCCAACATCAATCAGCATAGTGAGAAACATTTACTCACATGCTCCCATTCATTAGTATTTGACAATTGCTGCTGCTATAATGCAAAGCTCTTCACAATTAATAGCACACTCTGGCAGCTGATAATGCTTATATCATGTATATAATGCATTAAAAATTCCCTTTCTCCATAGCGTGCGCTGCTAGCCTAGGGATAAGAGTCTCCAACTGATGTCAAATTGGTCGAGTTTTGATCCCAGCTTCAAGCATTCATGTGTCTAGCCACACTGAAGACACACACACACACACACACACATATATATATATATATATATATATATATATATATATATATATATAATGTAAACTGTAATCCCAGCATAATATATAACTATGCCAACATTGTGAAAACCAGACATATTACAATTCAAATTGACTAACAATCAGTCCATACGAGTGTGAGGGATTGTATGCACAACCATCGATGGCTCTCCAAATAGTTCCATCTGCCCATTTTCACTCACAAGACTTGGCTCAAGCCATGGTATGGTTTTCAGGCACTTTCCATAGGTGTCACACACTGGGATCACTTCCCCAAGCCAATAACATCAAGAAGTCACCTTCATGACAAATCAAATCAAATCTGTTGAGATTCAAACCTGGCTCTCATGTGTTGTATAGCCCTCTTGTTCTGGGAAGCACTTGTGTGACAGAATCAACTCATTAATAAATTTGCATTCTTCTCTCTCGCCCGGTGACCACTAGTTGTTTTGAGACCACAGATAGAAGAACTTCAACACAGAAAATTTTAACTTTAGTATTTTATTAACGTTCATGTCGACATGTTCTATCTATCCAGTGGGGTCACTATCCTTTCACTGGGAAGTCGTTTCAGACCTGAAAGAAAACCCGTCTACATTGTTTGAGAGTTAAGATTCGACTCCCTGAAAACCATTTCTCTATCTCTCGTTCTCACATTGGCTCACCCAATCAAAATTGACTTCATTGTTTTCTCTTCCATCTGACTTCAAAGGTCAACCTCAGGAAGTTGGAGCAGTGATAGACTTACCCCTAAAAATAAGTTTGCTAAACTATTATTTAACGTCATGGTTGGAAAGCAAACATTCTAACCACTTGGCCATGGCTTATATGAAATATCTGGACAAGTATGTAAGATGGTATATGTAAAAACCAGCTGACTGTTTAATTTTTTTTTTTAATCTGTTGTCAACATTTTATTTATCATTTGCAATGGTCTTGATTTTTCCTTAGTTTTTCAGTTGTTCAGTTGGAACATTGACAAGTTTAAAAATATATTTTAAACATTCAACTGATTTTTCTATATTCCATCTTACATGTATATAGTTAGCCTGCCATAGGGTTGAAGTTAATTGCATATTTACTGCTGACGCTTGATGGTTGCATTTGGACCCTGGTTAAACTCTAGAATTTTGAATGCTGACTTTCTAACATATAGGCCCTCCCCACTTGGAGGATTGATGTAACACAATCTTCTTTGCTCATTTCTATCCTTCCATTTGACTTTCCATTGCACTAAGTTTATTTAATATCAAAGGAGGAGTTGATTCTAAGACTTAAATAAAAGAAAAACTTAAAGCAAAGCCAAAAGTTGTTTACAGTACATGCTTCTATTAAATATCTAGACACGTCATGCAGCGTCAAATCGCCCTCATTTCCTCTGTATTCCAATTGTAAAAACATTCCACTTGGACAGCTTTTTCCCTAAGAACTGTTACTTTATGGCCGGACTTCTTCCCCCAGCTATGGGTTAAATAACAGGACTAGAATCTGGACAAAAATATTATTCCACAAAAATTTTTAATGCAAAATTTAATTGCAAAAAGAAAAAAAAAATCTTACAATCCCAAATCCTCCAAATAGTTGATAAGCCATAAAAAGAAAAACAAATCAACTCCTGTGTGTATGCTCACTGAAAAAAACCCTGAGCAATACAATCTTAACTGCTTCAAGTCAGTGGTTATCTATCCTCCTTATTCTGATAATTTTCACTTTCTACCTTCTCTTAAATTCGTATCAAACAACAAATTCACTAACCCTGTACCTTGAGTGGCTCTCAAGCCTTAGACTGGAGGAACTTTAGTAATTACAAAAAGCCCCTTACTTACTAAACTTGTCTTAGTCTGGCACAAAGACACAAATTACCCAAAGTACCTGGTGTACCAAAGTTGCCCATCTCAGTACTGCTCAAGTTCCATGCTGCTTAACTTCAGCGATAAGGCAACTAGTGTCTTTCTAGTATAGAGCTTATAAGTGGTTGAAGATGCAGACACTAATTTTGAAATTTATTAAAATAAAAATTTTACTGAAAACCAAGACAAAATATGTTTTAATTAACATTTACTTGGCTAAGCCAACACTGGCACATGGATATAATTTGTAGAGTATCCTGTTTGAAAGTACCTTACTGATGTTTCAGAAAATGGCTTGTTAACTGCAAATATTTATTTATTCATTTTCTTTTTTTTTTTTTCTTTTTTTTTTTTTCTTTTTTTTTTTCTACAGATTATCAACCTTTTGCAGGTTATTTAAAACCAGAAAATACTTTTGGATTGTTAGAATTTAAAAAAAATTTTCTAGGCTGGCATCCCGTTCCCACCCCTTCACCATTGAAACTGTTAGATGTAGACGTATCTTCTACTCCAATAGCTTCATGTCTCGCACATCTCGCCTGTGGGACTCCCTTCCCTATTCCTGTTTCCCTAACAAATACAATCTCCAACTATTTAAGTGTAACGTCAATCGACATCTCCAGTTGCCTTGATCTATCCACTTCCCTTCTCCACATCCTTTCACCTTTCATTCCTATCTGCTCTCGCTCCAAATCTTCTGTAACCCCCTTGCCTTGATCGATCCACTATCTTTCTCCACATCCTCTCCTTTACCACTCCTATCGCTCTTCCTCCAACCCTTCCATAACCCCTTGCGTGCTAGTGGCCTCCAGCCTTGCTTGGGGTGATACGCTTAAAAAAAAAAAAAAAAAAAAAATTAGCCCATTGCTTGGGGGAGAGGTGAATTCATACCTTTTCTATAAATATAATTAACCTGACTGGAATTGAAACTAAAAAATTCATTGAAAATTTCAAACCTTTATCCACTACACCGCCTGTATAACCAAGCTTACAGCACTAGATATTCCCAAGTGGTCACTTATCTAGATACTGACCCGGTTTGATGTTGCTTAACTTCAGTGATTGTATGTGAATTGGTATTTCAATGCGATGTGGCCGTAAGCTCATTTATTTATAAAGTGTTGTAAATATCAAAATCTATGAAGATTTCTGTAATTCATAGTATCATTTTTAAGAGTGTTGATCCCATTCTGTTTGTTTTTTCCCCACAAAAGATTTGGATTGGTCCATTCTAAGGTCTGCTGTAAATTTGAAACGCATTATCATCTTTCTAACAGTTTTTTTAGACTGCTGATCCAATCCTTGTTGTTGCTTCTGTTGCTACCACAATGTTTTGGCCTATCTGTTCTATGGCCATCATGTAATTTTGAGATGAGTCATTATTCCAAGAATTGTTCAAATTACTGCTGGCATCATTTTTTTTCTTATTTTTTTTTTTATTACTATAAATTCCTTGCCAATCATGGCCTTTGTGTAATTTTAAGATGAGACACCATCATCCAAAGATTTTTCAAACTACCAATCTTCTTTTTGTTTTTGCCACTCTATTTCAGCAGATCCATTCTACAGCCTTCAATTGTACAATCTGTATGGAAAGACCATTTTAATTCTGTTCTCTATTATTGGTTGACACAGCATGACACAACTGGTCTACTCATGAAAAATAATGAAAAATATTTGTGAGAGAATAATTTTTGTCGATTAGCATTCATTAGAATGACCTCTGTGACATTTGCCTGAATCAAAACATATTGATTTTCTTTTTTCTTCATTTACAAAGGAGCCCTGTTCATAAGATGAGCACAGTGTTAAATTGATTCCTGATTTTTTTAAAAGAGTTATCTCTACTTTATTTCTTATTTAGAAATATCAAGTTTGTTTACATCATTGATAACTACAAATTGTGAAAAAAGGTCAACAGTAGGACACGGTTATCTGTGACATCACAGTTTCAAACTTGACATTTGTAAATAAGAATAAAGTACAGATAACTCTTTAAGAATTCAGGGATCAAGTTTACACTGTATTTATATTTTGAACATGACCCCCCCCACACACACACACACACACACACATTTTTAAAATAAGAAATCAGTATTTCTTTTTTGTTATTCTGGTCAGTGTTGTGAGTCGAGGAAGGTTCAATGAATGCGACATGTAAGTGATGTAATTGATATCAGCCGAGAATGAGGAATTGGGGAGCTGAGTTCAAATTCCAGTCAAGCTCATTGCATTCACTTACATGCATAAATACCTTTTGGAAAGGTATGAATCTATCTCTTCTCCCCCCCCACCCCCAGCTATGGGTAAATAGCAGGACAGACTGGGTCCTATAGCCTTGGTTGGCAAGCAGTCTAGTAAAAGGAAAACTCAAACCAGCCAGAGAGTTGGGCTCCATCAAACTATCTTCCCCAGACTCATCTCTGCTGCCACAGCTGCAGTATATGTGGTTTCTCTACAATCTTAATGGGTTATGGGACTTGTGATTGTGAAAGTAGGCATGTATAAAACTAACATAGCTTGTAAGGAAAATCGGAGATCAGAGAAAAGAAATTTTGTTTAATTTACATTAATAAAATAAATAACTTTTCTTTTTTTAAAAAAAGAAAAAAAAGCAATATTTTATTAATGTAAACACTGATATAAGTCATTTAATTTGTAGAAATGGAATATTTAAGATTATTTGTTGTTTTTTTTGTTTTATGGCATATCAACACATTGGGTCATTTAATGCCAAAATTTAATCTTTTTTTCCAGAATAAAGTCTTGTATTTAAACAGTCAAAATTTTATTTTTCTTAACTAGTAAGACTACTGTTAGTTATATTTATTTAATATTTTTGAGATTGGTTTAATTTCTCTTAGAAACTGGAATATATAAAATGGACCATTATTTTGAAAAAGTTAAGATTATTTAACAGATATGAAAGTGACTAAAAATATTACTCTTTCTATTATTTTATTATATTGCCAAACTTTCTTGCCCAAGACACACCACAGCTGCTATTGTTGCATTACATGTGGTATCCCTATGACCTTAGTTCTTCTTCCCTGATTTTCATGAGAGAACCATTTAACTTAAGTATTGACATTGGGTACGACCTAAAGAGAGATCCTTCACATGATTTTGATTGTACACCTGAAGGAAGTCACTGTATCCATCTGCTGATATCTGGGGGAAAAAAATGAGATCGATAATTTAAACAAATCATGGAATGGTAAATACTCAACAAAAAGAAAATTAACAGAACCTCATGCAATAACTTTTTTTTCTTAACTTAAAAATTTTAAATATCCAAAGCATATCTGTGTGCTCATCTGAATATTTCTCTACCATAAGACTCTTATGGTACAGAGATAGACACAGGCCTGGAAATATGCTATGTAGCTGAGTTATTTGAGCCACCCTGTTTGGGTCATGCTTCATGGGTAGAGAGATGTGGAAGCCACCCGGAAAGAAAGTTTTCATCTGTAATTCTGTTAACCCCTTCCTGGATCAACCCGCCATGAACAAGAAGAGGGAGAAAATTTCACAGGTAATATTGGGTCTTCTACTGCAACCTCTGCCCTGTAGCTGACATATCCATACCTGTTAGAATATCCCTGCTACCATTAGCTTAGTATAGAGATTACTAAGTACTGATCTGTTCAGCCATAAGCTTATTTAATAAGACCAGGGCCAGTGCAAGGGTCTCATGTCCCCCTCCCCCATTCTACTACATCTTAACTTGCATAAAGTAGTATTCATATAAAATACATATTTTATTGTCACCTACTTATGTACAATAATGGATCATATGCGACATAGGTGAACATTTCAACTAAAAAATTTAAAATAAATACAATGTATCTAAATACAAATTAGAGACACCTCATAATAGATCATTCCATTTTAAATAAATCAATGTTTCGTGGCAATGTTTAACATAAACTTGAGAGTTAAAATGTTGAATAATTTTAACACAGCATGGATAAAAAATAGTGAATTTTATAGAATGTTTTGTCTATATCTCTGAGATGAGGTATTAAGATTATTTACATTATTTGGAGTGTTATGGCAATTAAAATGAGGATAACAGTCTGAGTAATCTTAAATAGAATGTTTTTCCGAGTCTTATGAGCAAAACACAGAGACAAAAAAAAGATAGGACTCTAGAATCACGTCAAAATCCACAAAAATACTTCATCATTTAATAGTCAGTTAGTTTAATGTGTAATGTATATAAAATGTAACACTTTACATTATTCAGACTATTGTCCTCATCTTTGTTCATCACAACGTTTCAGCCATTGTACGCTCTGACCTTCTTCAGGTGGTTGGAATGTTGAACTGAACCCTTTATTTTGCATGCTGGGGTAGACTGTTCTAGTTCCACATACCATGGATGTCAGTTATCAGTTCTCCACTGCCTTAACTAGGTATTGAACTCACAACTCTTTGGGTCCTGTCACTGGATCTAACCAGCGCCTTTCTCCACTGTACCATGTGTCCTTAAGGACATCTGTGTATGAATTTCTGGGACTTATAAATTTAATGTCTTCAGCAACCAGAAATATAGACAGATATAAATGTAAGTAGAAAAAAAGCAGATATTGATAAGATAGCAAGGGCCCAGGGCCCCCAATCAGGTTTCCCCTACTCTAGTCAGAGTATTTGGGGCGGGGTAGTACACATGGACCTGAATAAGACCCTCTCATGCATGCTGATCTTAGATGAATATATTTAGTTGTTGATAAACTGTGCAGGTAGACGCTAATCATGTCCACTCCTTTTAGTGAATTCCTCAACCAGTCTGCTGTCTAAGTTAGAATCGCCCTCAAGCTTTTTTATTTAACAAGTGTGATTCTTTATTTTTTTTGTTTTAAATATATATTTGACAATTTTGTTTGTTACTCAGAGTATATTTTTTTATTATTGTTGTTTTGTTGCATTTGCTACACTGTTACTATTTAATATTTTATCATCTAATTTTTCTAATAACAATTTAAAGTCTGTATTTCCAAGAGTTTCTTTTTTTTTTTTTCTAATTTTGTTTTTTTTTGGGGGGGGGGGTCAACATTTCAAACAGACACGAATACTATAAGTCAATATAAATTTCACAATCCTTTCCTTAGCCACGTACTATGCACTTTGCCAGGGCTACATACAGTTTTAAATTTAGAGTTTTCCTTCTTCTAGACTGGTTGCCAACTATGGCTACAGTGCCCATACTTCCCTGCTATTTACACAAATTTGGAGGTTTTGAATACAGAGTTGGCCTTCTTCTGGACTGGTTGCCACCCAAGGCTATGGGACCCAGTCTGTCTTGTTATTTATCCATAGCTAGAGGGAGAAAGAGATGGATTCATACCTTTCCCAAGGGTGCATAAGTGAATGTAATGAACTTGACTGGAATTCAAACTCGGCTCCCCAGT
>OZ038499.1:56448658-56503658 GCA_964036315.1 Acanthosepion esculentum
GACTGGGTTCTATAGCCTTGGATGGCAACTGGTCTAGGAGAAGGACAACTCTGAATTCAAAACCCGCGGAGGGTCGTTTGGGGACCTTGTGGCATTTGCTGCACCAGATCCCTGTATTTGTCCCTCCAAAAAGTGTGGATGGCCCTGCACAAAGCCTTCACCACTATAATCAAATCTCATGTGTCGGTGTCGGGATTTCAGTTTCTGGGAACTGATCTGCCTGACCCTCATATGTCGAGTTTGACGGGAGAGTCCATCATATATATATATATATATATATATATATATATATATATATATAATGTGTGTGTATATATAAAAATCATTTCACCCCAAGCAAGGTAATAATGCTACTAAGGTGCAAAGGGTTACTGAGTGTAAAATAATATGAGAGAAAGCAAAGCATTATGAAGGAGAGAGAGGACAATAAAAGAACAAGAATTAAGAAGAGAGAAGATAATGACTGACATTGCAATTGAATTTTTTGAATATCAAAGTTGACCGAAAAGGAAGAAGCCAGAAGAGAGTTCCATAAGCGAGAAGTGCAAGAGAAAAAATTAACAACATAGAATTTAAGGTTACTTCTAGCCATTTCAACTGTAAAGTGATGAGACCTTGCTGCCAATCTAGTACTGCACTTAAATTCATGAAGTTTAGGTGCCTGGACTTCATTAATTTAGCCTAAAACACACAACCTACTTTAGTGAGTTTGAGTAAATGGATGTCAATAAATGGTTTAAGAAAATTACAATTTATTAAGAGCTACGAAGTATAGGAAAATGTTGGGGGCCATGATCGCCTATGTCCTGAACAGACTCAGCACATAGAAGAATAAAATATCTAGGCTATTTAAAGTCAGAAAATTTACATTGATAACATTTTTTTTTATTTATATTCACGCAAATTACATTAGAGGTAGAATGTAAATAATCTTAGTAACCATAACTTTTCATCGTAGTAATTCAGACAGAAATTCTCCAGGCTTCTTTGAACGTTTTTTTTTTTCTGCTTTTATCACAACACTTAAGATTAATTCTAAGTGTCTTTTTCAAGTGTTTAATCCCCATGCAAATAGGTGGGAGTCTTTTTTGTGTGTGAAAACATGAAAAAAAGTGGAAATGGTCATGAATCTACTGATCAGACCAACCCATTCATAGTTACTCATGTAATACGGACAATACCATATTTGGCAATGTTTAACCTTCAGACCTGCAGAAATAATGGTGTACCAAAACTGTAAATAAACAATCTAAAAACTAAGTAGTGTTTAACATTTTTCTTATTAAAATTCTAAACATGTCTTTTTAAAACAATAGACATTGCTGAGAGAGTAAAGAGAATATATAGTAATAGTGGAGTCAAGAGAAAATCCCGCCTTTTGATACCACTTTTTTTGCTGGTCCAAAGATTAAATTTTCCCCTTTATATTCAGGGTTGCTATCAAAATTTTTTTTTTTTTTTTTTTGCAAAGTCAAAAAAAAATCCATACTGTTCTGACATACACTCTGTAGTCAAAACCTTGTGATAAGGGCAAAAGCAGCAAATAGACCAATTCCATAACAACTCTTGGAACAAAAATGATTCATCTCGAAATTAGAAAAGGTAATTCTATACAGTTCAAATTTTATTTTCTAAATTCCACTAACAATGTTTTTAAATTAGGCATGAAATTGCTAATCCATTATGGTGTGTGTGTGCGCGTGCGCGCATATATATATATATATATATATATATGGGAAATTTTATGACAAAGCAGAAAAAGTTTACTTGTGACGTATTTTGTCCTTCGAGATAGTTGAGGAATTCGGTAATAATTCAGGCACATAATGAGGGAAGATCGCTTGGAAAATTTGACACTAACAGGACATGCTGAAGAAGGAGATGTATTCATGCCTTTCTCAAGCGTATTTACACTAAGTGAATGTGGCAAAGAGAAACTCATAAACTGAAAGAAAAACACATGTATGAAATAACGATACATATTTTTATATATTAAGAACAGTATTCAGAAAATTGTCTGACAAAGTGGAAAAAGCTTACTTGTGACACGTTTCAGCCTTCAGGACATCACCAGACTAAATTTGTTATGTTGGTAAGACTACACATGCTCATGATAGAGGGATACTGTGAATTTTAGAATTTTTTTATCACTCAAATTCATTTAGAGTTTTTTTCTTTCCATCACATTTGTAAGTAGTATTTCAAACTGTGATATCAGAAGAGGAAAGGATAAAGAGAAGGACGAGGATCAAAGCTCAAAGCATCAGATGTTGATTCATATTACATTTGAAGATTATAGCTATTAGGGAAGCAAGTAAGAGGAAGTTCTCCTGTCAAGAAGTGTGAGAGAAGAAGCTGTTGAAGTAGAAGAGGCAGTTACATTTAACTGTTTCGACAGTGAAAGGGTGGGACCGATATGCTAACCTAGTAGCACGCTTAAATTCGCGCAGTTGGGGTACCAATGAAAGTAGCTTTTCAGAGTAGTTGCCATGAAAATATTTGTAGAAAAGACAGAGGAAAGCCACATCACATCTGTGAGAAAGTGACTGGAGACAAGATGCCAGATCAGGACCTTATCACATTGCATATCTATCTTTGGATAGATATACAGTGTAACCCGGATATAAGAGACCCGGATATAAGATAAACCCGGATATAAGAGAGATTTTATCTGGACCCAAATTAGAGTCTGTGTTAATAAAACAAAATAGACAAAACCCGATATAAGAGAAACCCGGATATAAGATACTTCTTCTCCAGTCACGACAACTCTCTTATATCCGGGTTACACTGTATATGATCATCCACATACAGGCCTGTTTCGCTGTATCACAGCTCATCAGTGTGGCTCAACATCCAGTTGCTTCAAGCAGGGATTGAAACCCTACCGATTTGGCATCAGTTGGAGATCCTACCCCTAAGCTATTGGCGTTCGGCAGAGAGGATGGGAAATTCTAATGTATTGTATACAAAATATACTATTGTTCTTAGTCTTCCCTTATTTGATTTATATCCCAAAAAAATGTTATTTTGCTTGAGGAATTATTTGAGTGTTAATGACCCCCCTGAAAACTATAGAAAATACCAAAATATTAATTGTTTGCAGGCATATTTTTATCTTATCTGGAATTTGACCCAGTTATTCCTATCTAGCCTCCTGTTTTGTTTTCTGTTTTTTTTTTTTTAATACATGTTCACTTTTGAATATTTTTTGGAGTGGGTAACATATGTTGAAATACATTTTTAATATTCAAAATCCTATATTGCCAACCAAAATTTCCAGTCACCCACCATTTTCTGTTGAGTTGCTCGTCACACACCCAACATTTGAAATCTCTCACTGGTGTATGATATCACCTAGGTTGGGAAACCCTGCACTATAATGACATTTGAAGTAATAAAAATGTGTGATTAAAAATAAACCTGTTAATTCTATAGAAATTAAAAGTAATGTTTCAAAAAAGACAAAAACACAGTGATGTTTACTCAAACTCATGTACTCACTATATATATCTATAGTAGGTACCTCCATGAAATTGCTAAAAAATCAGCATACCATGATGGAAACATGCTCCAAAGATAATGAAAACAGTTTTCCTGTCAAAATCATTGATATTATTAAAAAGGAAGGATCAAAGTATTTTTGATTATTTAATGAAATTTTTTACTCCATTTTAGAGCATTCAAAATTCTGATTAAAAAAACTTGTTTTACTTGTATCAGGGGTTGTACTTTAAGCATAACAAATTTTAGCCTCTTTTTTGCAGTGATGTACATATTAATTTGGAACTTATTGCAAAAATCAAATAATTGTCAAATTTTAATGAAATTTTCAGGACTTATTCACAAATGAATGAAATTATTTTTTAAATGTCTTTTATTAGAAAATCTTAGCAAAAATAATTTTTTTTTTTTTTAAAGGTGATTTAGCCCCTTGATTTTATGAAAACTTGAGAAATTCAACATGATAATTTTTAGTGACTATATTAGTTAAAGCAGAAATTTTTGAATAATTTAAATCACCAAATTTTTATTGAACCCTGTCTTAGTAAAACTGTTTAATTTTAGATCTTTGTTTTCTCTGTTTGTTAACTGTTCTGAATCAAAAAAAATAACACAATAAAATTCAGACATTATTTAATTATAGAAGCGTTTAATTGCTTTTATGAATAATATATATTAAACACAATATTGTCTGAAGAAAAAAATTTTTTTGACAAAGATGAATTTTTACAAGATTTGTATTCATTTTTTTTTACAATTTTAAATTGAATAATTTATAAAGATTTTAACTCTTTTAAAATTCATTTTCAACATGATAATTATTAGGAAATATTGTTATTAAGTAAAACTATATCTACTAATCATATATTGTAAAGCTCATTACAATCTGATGACCCCTCCCCAAATATTTTTGAAAGAATTTCTATTTTTGTTTTTTTTTTTTGTGTGATTATTATTATATAGTAATATTTGTTTCAAATCAGATTAAATTAACTTTAAATTTGCTAATTTTCTTAAAATAACATTTCAGAAATATATATTTTATTGCAAGATTTTTTAAACCAAGAATTAACTTTTGTTTATAAATGTGTCAAAAAAGACCGATTTTTTTTCTTTTTTTTTTTTTTTATCAATTTTACTGAAAAGAAAAATTGATTCTGATCAATATAATTTCTGTCTGACATACACCACAGAGTATTTTGCTTACTAGAAATAGTAAATTTTAAATCCTTTAGCTTTCAATTAAAGCTAAAATGAAAGCTTTTCCATTTTTAAAAATTCATTTTAAACCTTATGTATACTGAATTAGTGGCAGTACCTTATCTATAGTAATATGTATGGCAACATAAATAATTTTGAAATTACTGGGGTTACTGAAAAGTTCTTGGCCTGAACCACTTCTCAAAATCAGTATATCAGTGACCGAAGCTAAGAATATGATAAAACAGTAAAAAAAAAATGTATTTGGAAATAACTCAAGCTAAACAGAAAACCATTCCTTGATTTATTACTCTGAAAAAATTTATAATGTGACTTATGGAAAAAATGTATTACTATGAAACTTGTATTATGAAATATATTATATGATATATTATGAAACTCATGAAACCTTTTATATGTTCTCACAAACATAATGAAGTTGATGTAAGGTAAACCCGTTTAATTTTAGATCTTTGTTTTCTCTGTTTGTTAACATCTGACTCACTCTGGTGATTAATTCTATGTCAATTACTATTCATATTTAACAAATAAAATGTATATATCTGTGTATCTATAAAGAATACATACAAATTATTTCACCCCCCCACCTCTCTCTCTCTTTCTCTCCCTCTCTTTGTCATATGTATATTTTGTAATTGTTTGAAGATCACGGCATAAAACTTAAAGTAACAGTTATAGATTGGTTTCCCTAGATAGATTCCTAGTTATTGTAATTGTTATGGCCGTTGTTTGGTTTGGTTTCCCATTTCCTGTTTCTTAATTCTATAGACATTGAGTTCTGTTGATTTTTTAATAAGGTAGGTGTCTTTTTTTGTTTTTGTTTTTGACTGTTTTGTGTTGGTAAGGTTTGTTTTTGGTGCTTTCCCTTCAGCTTTTACTTAGTTTATTTGGTGCTACTTTGGTCTGTTATCTGCAAATGAAGAAATAAATAGATATTTCTTCCTTTTGTAGATAACATGCCAAAGTAGAAATATCTACAAAGTATAAAATATCTACTTTGGCTAGTTATCTACAAAGGAAGAAATATTTTTTTCCTTTGTAAATAACAATTCAAAGTAGATATTTCATCCTTTGTAGATAAAATGCAAATGTTATCTACAAAGGAAAAAATATCTACAATGTACAAATTTTATTTTGGAATGATATCTACATAGTAAAACATATCTATAACTGTTGTAACTTAGGGAAGGTTACTGAATAGAATAATCACATGAAGGTTGGTAATGAACGATAATACTTAGGACAAGAACAACACATGTAAGATTCACGTAAAAGTAGTAGTCAACTGCTCGAAATGAGTCAAGTGAATTCCACAATGAATCCCCAACTGCAGGATATCTAGCAACCACCACATGTGCTCGGATGTGGCACAAGGCCAAATTTAATGTGAAGTATCCGAGCCCGTAGGCTCGGCCAAAAATTCCCCGTAGACCCTGTATAAAACCAAAGCAGAGAGTTTGACCAGCACAGACAAATCTCCAACTGCAAACCAACATACAGTATTTACTACTGTAGCTATGTGAATGGGGACGTACCCATTATCGTCCATAGGTATGCTACAACAATAACATAAAGAAAATGTAATTAAAATAGAATCACATGCTGCTGAAGAGAAGATTTTCTTTAAGTTTTAAGTGCACAGATTGAAAGATGTAATGCACTTAGATTAAAATAAAAACATCTATTTCAAACACTGGTATCGGCTAAAATTAATGTTTGAAGTTATATACAGGAATGCTTCAATCATTGCAGTAAATGTGTACATTAAAAGATATACACTAAACGAAAATATATTAATTGTATATAATAACTTATAGGATATTATGTAATCTCATTTACAATTAATTTCAAATTTGCCTATTATTATACTGGTTTTAGCTTTATTGTCACCAACGGTTGTAAAAATGTAAGTAACCATTCTTGATTTTCAGTACATTTCAAATTCTAATTTATTATTGAATCTGATTAATAAAAAAGAAAGAAAGCTCATGAGTCATTATTTTTTATTTCTAAGATAAATTCAATTGACTTATGAGGTAGTAAAAATGTACCAAAGGGAGGTAATAAATGCCAATCTTATCTACAAAGGAAAAATATCTACAATGTACAAATTTTATTTTGGTTTTAAAATTAAAATAAACAAATAAAGTAAAATGAAAAAAAATTCTAATTTATTATTGGATCTGATTAATAAAAATAAACAAAAAAAGGTCATGAGTCATTATTTTTTATTTCTAAGATAAATTCAATTGCTGTTCTTTTATTGTCCTTTCTCCTCAGCAATGTTTTCTCAGTTTCCTTAACTCTGAGTAAAACCCTTGCACCTTTATTTGTCTTGCTTGGGATGTAAAGAATAAAAAGAAAATGCTGGGTGAATTTTAGGTTTTTTTTTTGTTTTTTTTTTATTATTCCTCATTTTTGTTAATTATGAAAATTTTTCTTGGTAAATGATCTTTGTTATTCCAAAATTATTAGGTTGCTGCAAAAGTCTTCAGCACCATTTTTTGAGCAACATTAATGAAATCTCAGAAATGTCTTTACTCACCTTTTTATATATATATATATATATATATATATATATATATATATTGTCATCCACAGACAAACTATTTTGCTGTATCACAGCTCATCAGTGTTGCTAGACATCCAATTACCCAAGCTAGGATTGAAACCTAACTGATACATATATTTTTGACAATTGTTTTTTTTTTTTTTTGTATAAATTCATATCATTATTCAGTCATTAAAGCATTCTTCCCAATTTTCTATGACCTCAGCCCAATTTTCAGATTACCTTTTTTTTATCTATACTGTAATGATATAATTTCTCTTTGTGGGTTTGTTTTTATATTTTTAATACTATAACAGCAAAAATAGCACATTGTAGCATAATTTTTATTAGAGCAATACTGTTAAAATGCTTTTAACTTGAAAAAAGCAATTTCCAGACCAATTTGCAATTTTATAAGTGTGTGCATGTGGGGGTCTTCATTTAAATTGAAGAATAAATAAATTCTAATTCAATTTGTCATTTAATAATAGTATAGAGTTTGGATTAAGAGCATGCCACCTGCATACAGAAAGAAAAAGGATTCAGTAAATACAAAATAGAAAAAGGTGTAAGACAAGGTTGTATTGTCTCACCAGATTTATTTAACATTTATAGTTAAGCAACCTTGAGATAATTAGTCCTACAAGGATTGATTATTGTCGACCACAATCTTAACAATATTAGATATGCAGATGACACAGTGTTGATAGTAGACATAGAAAGGAAACTACAGGAACTTCTACAGAAACTAGTAAAAGAAAGAGAGAAGAAAGGACTAATATCAATTGTAAGAAGATAAAATATACAGTTATTAGCAAAAGAAATAGCCCAAGACGTGAATTACAAATTGGAGATACAAAAATCAAGCAAGTACAAAAATTTAAATATCTGATTAGATAAGTGTTCTAACAGATGATGGAAAATGGGATACCGAAATCAGAAAGATGCCTTCTAAAAGTTAAGTAAAGTATTAAGAAACAGGAAAATTTTGCTATAAGCACAAAAAAAGAGCACTGAAGTTTTATGTAAGTCTTTCTCTATGGCAGTGAATGCTGGATGATCTCCTCATAGTTGAATAAGAGACTTGAGACAACAGAAATGTCATCCTACAGATGGACTGAACACATGAGCAACGATTTTAAGGAAAATGGAAATAAAAAGGACACCTACTTAGAATCAATCAAAATTGCTTAGGCACATAATGAGGAAAGTGGGCTCGAAGAATTTAACACTCACAAGACAAATGAAGGCAAGAAAGACAAAGGAAAGTAACGAATAACCTACCCAATGAGCTTGTGTAAATTGTTGACAGAATGTGGACAAGGAAGAATAGCAAAAACACAAAGCTTACTCAGAACTACAAAAGGTATGAAGTTGTGGATAGCCATAATTGCCTAGATATAGAAGAAGAAAAGTGTCATTCACACTAACCTCAATAAATATGATCTGATGTTTATTACCATAGGTTTACATAGCTTCCCTGTGCCTTTTCTATAAATATTTTCATGGCAATTGTTCAGATGAGCTTTCCTATTTAGTACATCAACTGCATGAATTTAAACATACTACTAGATTGGCAATTAGGTCTCATTGTTTTACTGATCAAATAGCTAGATGCAACCATAAGTTTTATTCTAATATTTTCTTAAGCTTCTTGCATGTGTTATCTACAATCTTAAAAAATTCAAATGCAACAAAAATCAAAAATTTTCTGATTCTTGTTCATTTTCATTAACTCTTTGCATCTTAGTGGCATTATTGCCTTTCCTGGAGTAAAATTATTAAAAGAATGATTGTAGTACTGGAAACTTTAGCATCAACCTCAAAAATGTGACATTATCTTCCTTTAGTCTAATTGAATTTATGGATATACATCTAGCTTAACAATTATCAGAAGATGGAATTGTCGGGCTGAGTTCAAATCCCAGCTGAGCTCTTTACATTCATTTCTGTACAAATACCTTCAGGAAAGGTATGAATCCATCTCTTCTCCTCCCAGCTCCCCCACCCTTTTGCTATTGAAATAGTTAAATGTAACCGCCACTTTAACAGCTTCTTTTCTCGCAATTCCGGCCCGTGGAATTAACTTCCATTTACTTCCTTCCCTGATAAATACCATCTTCAAAAATTTAAATGCAACGTCAATCACCATCTTCTGATGTCTTTAACCTCATTCATCTTTTACCCTTTCCTCATTCCCCCTGTACACAGTTTTTCTCTCATGTTCACTCTATCTAACCCCCTGCAAACCAGTGGCACTCCTGCCTTGATTGGAGTGAAATGATTTTTTAAAAAAATCATATCTTGGGTTGGGAAAAAGAAGGGTTCATACCTTTTCCCAATGGGTATTATCACGAAAGTGAATGCAACAGACTAGCCCTGGATTTGAACTCTATTCGCCGATTCAACTTCCAGTTGATATCCGTTACGCATCATCATCATTTATTCAGTTAGCATATTTTGCAGCGCTATAGTCACCACTCTCCTCTTACCTATCATTCTTTCATTAATTCTAAAATAGCTGGATAAAGATAAACAAAAGCAAGTTATCTTTTTTTTTAATATCGTAAAAAGTTTTTAAAGTATTCCTGATTTAGAAAAAAAAAAAGTAACGTTTTCGTTTTAATTTTATTTTATTTTTGCGTTTTTAAAAAATGAATTACAACTGCACTTTGATTTCGAGAGGCACCGGCCCGGGTGACAAAAACACTGGCAGACGATACTGTTTTTTTTCGCTATATACCTTTTGTATTTCCCATCGCCGGGTCATGTAGTAGTTCATTTTATTCAATGGTATTTACACCAACGTAAAGACAAAGGATTGAAGTTTGAAAAAAATTTGTTTTGAAGTGAAAAAAAAAATTTCTTAAATAAGAAAAAGTGATTTTTCATACAAAATTGACCATAATTTTTTAATGCTAACCGCCGACTGACATTTTTCACAGCCAAATCGAAGATTTATTATCAGTGAATAATTCCATGTGTAAAAATTAGCCGTCTGGACCCTATAACATCGCCCGAAAAGGTCGAGAAGTTTACTAATTGATCAAAACCCTGTTGCGCATAATTGTGTTTTTCACGGTCAGTTTCCATTATTTCATCTTAATGTTGTTATTTTCGGACAGCCAAGTCATCAAGGATTCAGGAAAACATTACATCACAGGTTTGCATTGAGAACTTTACATTCTATGAGGTGTTAAAAATGTTATTGACGAACGGGATTTTTCGCCGAATATTTCGTTTACGCGCTATATTGGATTTTCTTACATGACAAAAACAAGGGTTTTAAACAGCCGTGTTCTGTCAAGCTTTTTTCCCCTGGTGTCCTGACTACATATATTTAAACGTGCTACTAGACTGGCATCTAGGTCCCATCCTTTTACTGTTGAAATAGTTAAATGTAACTGACACTTCTACTCTAACAGTTTCTTTTCTCACACTTCCTGGCAGTGAAACTCCCTTCCTCTTACTTGTTTCCCTGATAACTACAATCTTCAAACATTTAAATGCACCATCAATCGCCATCTTCTGATGTCTTGAACCTCATTCATCTTTTATCCTTTCCTCATTCCCCCTATACACATTTTTCTCTCACTTTGACTGTATATAACCTCCCCCGCTGCAAACCAGTGGCACTCCCACCTTGTTTGGAGTGAAATGCTTAACAAAAAAAAAAAATAGGTTAAATAACAAGACTGTCTAATTTTGGTTGGCAACCTGTCTAGGAGAACAACACCCCTGAATTCAAAAATACTTGTTTCCAGAACATGTCCAAAAGTAGAAGTTTATCTCTTGTTTCCTGTTTAGGATTGGGTTTCTGGTTCCACCTCCATACTTCAGATGTCTCTGCCTGAAATTTCATCCAGTAATTATTACTATTTCTTTCCTTTCCCATAAGAAGTAGATAGGATCGCCTATCGTCCGGTTCACACTTCTCCCCAGTCTTTTGAACAGGAATAGAGGTTTATCACTTGTTTCCTATTTAGGATTGGGTTTCCAGTTCCTTTTAAAGTCTGCTTCGACTCTTTATTTCTAACTATAGTTTCATTCATTAATTAAATCTTGCCATCATCAAGTCAAGAATTAGCCGTTATCTTTCCTGCATAAGCCAAAGAGTTTTACTTCTTACCCTTTCTTATGCTAATATAACTTCACACAGTAACCCTCTACCTTGAGTGGACCTTGGGCCTTGTATTGAATGAACATTAGTTAAAAAAAACAATAGGGCATGGTGCTGGCAACACCACCCCCTTAAAACCTTACTTGCTACAGAAACTGCAAGCTGCAACACCTAGTGCAGTGAGGCTGTGGCCCTATTTGCTATACAACTTAAGTCATATCTCACTGAAACACCGATTCTCGTTTGATCCCAGATGTTAAGCAACATGGAGCCTGGTCAGCACCTAGATGGGTGACCACTTGGGAATACCAGGTGCTGTAAGCTTGGATGTACTAGCGATGTAGTGGATAATGGCATGGAATTGGAGTTGGGTTCTTTATATTCACTTATTATAAATGCTCTTAGGAAAGATATGAATCGACCTCTTCTCCCCGCTAGCTATGGGTTAATCAGTAAGACTTGTATTAATAAATTATTATCTCCAAAAACTTGTTAATATCTATTTTCTGGCTATAAATAACCTGCAAAAGGTTAATGTTTATATGATATAATGTAACAAAGCGCTCAATCAGGCAAACCTATTTGCTTCCAGGAAGTTTAATAAAGAGAAGTTTAACATAAAAATGAATAAATTATTCGTTAAATTATATATGAAAAAACAATGGAACATCAAGAAAAAATTTATTATTGTTGGATGTAATCTTAACAATATTAAGATATATAAATGTCACTACCACAGAACTTCCTAGAAAGGGTAGTAGAAGAAAGCAAGATAAAAGGACTATCAACCGAAAAGAAGAAAGTATGGTAATCAGCAAGACGAAAAGCTCAAGATATGAGTTACAAATATGAGATGTCAACAGCAGAGGTTTAAATAATTGGGAAGCATTTTAATAGACACTGGAAAATGCAACGTCAAGATCTGAATACACATTGGACAAGTGAAAGAAGCATTCCAAAAGCTAAGCAAAGAGCTGAGAAAATGGAAGACTTTTGTTAGAAACTAAAAAAAGACGGCTAGATTGCTATGTGATATCCATCCTCTTACATGGCAGTGAATGCTGGACAGCCTCCCCACAGATGAAAAGAAACTGGTAGCAACAGAAATGTGGTTCTACAGAAGGATGCTGAGGATTCTATGGACAGAGCGAGAAAGCAACATGGAAGTTTTAAAGAAATAGCAACTGAAAGAATACTTAAACTCAGAATCAGGAAGAGACACCTGAAATTTCTTGGACGTGATGAGGAAGGAGGACTTGGCAAACTTAACCTTCACAGAGTATATTGACGGCAACAGAGATAGAGGAAGGCAGTGAGTCACCTACCTAATGAGCTTGTGAAGATGGTGCAACAGAGAGCAAAGGGTGAAAAATTGCTATGGGTCACAAGGGATAGGAAGTTGTGGAGAGACACGGCACATAGAAGTGAAGAGAAAATCTGCTTGACATTCAAAATCAGGAATAGATTTTATTTGGATGTGGAAAGAAAAAAAATGAAAAAAAACTCTGTTGCAACATGCCTATCTTTATTAACTCTTAATAAATATCCAAGTGCCAGTTAAAAAAAAAAATGATCTTCCACAAAAGGGGTAGTAGCCAATTTTCTCCATCTGCCTGCTGCACTCAAATCATTCAGAGGTCAAAGATGCCATTTGTTTGACCTTGAAATATCACCCATGTAAACCTGACTTAATCTCTCTTTGCAGTCCAGAACAAAGACTGGCTCAACTATAATCTATTTTGTAATGCTAGACTTTGAGCTAATCTGCTTCTCTTTACAAGGATAATCCAAAGATTAGTAACTGACGTTATCTCTCCTTATCTTCCAAGGTCGGGTGGG
Source organism: Acanthosepion esculentum (assembly GCA_964036315.1). Taxonomy (NCBI): domain Eukaryota; kingdom Metazoa; phylum Mollusca; class Cephalopoda; order Sepiida; family Sepiidae; genus Acanthosepion; species Acanthosepion esculentum. Next base: position 56,461,894 of record OZ038499.1, read on the forward strand.
GGTGTTTGGTCAAAATATTACAAAGCATCAGACAATGTTTCATTATCATTCCTCCATCCAACCATAAATATGCACAAACATACATGAATATAATCAATGTTCACTTGCCAAACATCTTTTCAAAAGATTATATGGTGGACTCTATAGTCATCTTGGAGGGTCCAACATTTCAGCACTTAGAACTGAGCAGTTACACTACCTAATAGATGTGATTTGATTATATTAGTGAAAGCTTGTGCTGAACCATCCGTGCTTTTTCTAAGAACTGAATACAGAGGAAATATTGTATATCTATAGTAGGTACCTCCATGAAATTGCTAAAAGATCAGCATACCATGATGAAAACATGCTCCAAAGATAATGAAAACCGTTTTACTGTCAAAATCATTGATATTATTAAAAAGGAAGGATCAAAGTATTTTTGATTATTTAATGAAATTTTTTACTCCATTTTAGAGCATTCAAAATTCTGATTAAAAAAACTTGCTTTACTTGTATCAGGGGTTGTACTTTAAGCATAACAAATTTTAGCCTCTTTTTTGCAGTGATGTACATATTAATTTGGAAATTATTGCAAAAATCAAATAATTGTCAAATTTTAATGAAATTTTCAGAACTTATTCACTAATGAATGAAATTATTTTTTAAATGTCTTTTATTAGAAAATCTTGGCAAAAATATATTTTTTTTTTACATGTGAGTCAGCCTTTTACTTAATTTTATGAAAAATTTATTAAAAGCTATTCTCCTCACAGAGAAGTGGTAATAAAACAACCTGATTAACCACATACAAATGATGGTTAATTTGCAGTATAAGCATCAAAAACCTCCGGTATTGAGAATGTACCATTCTGGCATGAAATTGCCTGGTTATTTAAAAAATGACATAAAAACATTGTGCTCGAATACTGTTTTTGATTTATCGTTAATGTAAATTCAGTCTCTTTTGCATTGTCCGGCCGCCATTACTGACGTTTTTACATACATTTTCCTCTGATAGTAATGCATGGAAGCTTACTTAGTTAATGGCCCTTTTTCAGCTTTTCATATTTTACTGGTCTTAACTATTGCACAATTTACACAGATGTTATTTTAAAATGCGCTTATTTTTTTAAAATGTGCTTATTTTTTTAAAATGAAGTTATTGTTCTTAATAAATTTGCTTATAGCTAATGAAACAGAATCTCACCCTAAAATATAATTTATGAAGCTTTAAATTCAAGAAACTTTCATGACACATAAAAAAAAAACTTCATCGAAAAAAAGGAAAAAAATCCTCTTTTTTTTTACTTTTCAGGCGCATAATTTTTATTTTATTTTAATTGCCAGATTTTACATTTTCTCACACATTATTTCATGCATTCATTTCAAGCTTCACGCAATGCGCAGTGATCAAGACAAGTGAATCTTCTGTGCTGCATGACTACTCAAGGCAAACATATGTAAACAAAGCCAGTAATGTTGGGCATTCTGTGTACGCGACAAGAATGAAGTCGAACTTACATTATCCATAACTTCTAAACAGTAATTGAGTGCAATTTTTTAATGTCATTTTCAAAATAATCAGGCAATTTCACATCAGAATGATACATTCTCATTACTGGAGGTTTTTGGTGCTTATACTGCAAATTAACCAAATGATTTTCCTTCAGACAAAAATTCAAAATGTCTAATCTAATTCTTAGAAATAATTCATCACCTCAAAAATCCACCTTATATAAAAAAAAATGTTGTTTATAAATTCTTATGCCCTTTAGGAGATTGTATCTCTATCACTAATAATCAACAAATGACATTAAATTCTCACATTGGCCACACATGCTCCACACTCTCTTATAAGACAAATTTTAATATTATTATTAAGTTTTTTTATTATATTTTTGTTGCATACATACAAGTGGTTCTTTTTTTTAAGATAATGTGTGTAAGAACTATCCAAATGATCTTTGGGTCCGAGTGCTTTCAGCTAATCTACTAGCCATTATCAGAGATGTGCGGTTTTCAAATCACAATCTCCATATTAAGACAAACAAAACCATCGTCGACAATGGCTAATAAATTATATATATATATATATATATATATATATATATATATATATATCTCCATAGTTTACCTTTCCTTTCACAGCTTTAAGATTATTTTAGAGCAGCGTTTCCCAACCTTTTCTCAACCAGTGGACACAAACTTTTTGTCAACGCCCCCCTGTCAAATTAAATTTTGTTTATTATACTGAATTCATTCTTCATAGCAAGATAACACTTAGGTATTAGTGCAAATATATTTTAATATTGTTTTCATTTCTATTATAAATGCCAATGATTAAAATCCTAAAAAATACCTTTACGTCATACCTTATCTCAACGTTTTCAAAGCGATGGTTGACTTTGGTGCTTACTGGCTAACGCTCCTACTCTAGGTCCCATGCTTCTTGGATGTAATCATAAATGACCTTTTTTTGCAATCTGCAGGCAGTTTCTTTGTTTAGTAAGAAGCTCTGTAACTGCGTTGAAACCACATTCAGCCATATAGAAAGTTGAAAAAGCAATGAAGAAAAGTTTGATAGCTTTCCACAGCACTTTCAGAAATTTCCTTTTGTAGCCAATATTGAATAATTTTTGAAAATCTGAAAAAAATGGATATATGCCCACCTCCTCCCAAATGAAATAAAAAAAAATTCCCAGTGCCCCCCTTTCAACATAACAGAGCCCACAATTTTACAATATTAATTAAGCCGCATTATTTAATAATATATAATTAATAGAAGTAGGTTTGTCACTTAGCTGATTTGTGTTACCTTAAGCATCCTGACTCCAAAGTTTGGTAGATGGACCTTTTGGTAATCACTCTGTCCATTCTTCAGAGGGTATCAACAATTGAGTACTTGAACTTCCTGATTTTTTTCTTTTTTATATGCACTTTTCATTGGTGCAAGTTATTTTTTTTTCCATTATACATGTGTGTAACCCTCTCAGTCCCACGTTGGTCTTCAGGTTCCTTCAGACTACCATGGTTACTATCTAGCTGACTCCTCACTCATTAACGCATTGTTTGTTTGTCACTAGTATTGTGATGATGAGCACAGTTTCACTCGATCTAGCTGGTGGTCATTTCCTTCATAATCATTCACTCCTCTTCCATATTCTTTTTGATCTCAGAGGGTGAAGAGATCATTGATGAAGTAAACTGGACTGAAGAACAGGTTGATGGCTAGGAGCTACACAAAAAAGAACTTTTTGGAATAAAGAATTAACTTGGGTTAAAAATGTAACAATGATTTTGTTTATATATGATTTTTTTTAACTCTCCTCACTACTGTTATAATCAAATGACATGGGGATCCCCTTTTGAAGTTTAAAGCATTAATAGTAATATAAATTTCTAAGTTCTGGTCTTCAGGGCTGACAGGAGGTCTTGGTGAACTATGTGCATTCCAGTAGCAGTAGTGTGGAATCTCTCTAAGTTGTCCAAACCTTCAGCTTATATGGAGCCCTGCATCTAGCAGGTGTGAGGTTAACCAGGGTCTGGGATTTGGTTATTTCCCACCCTTAGCTCAACCTTTTTCTAAAATCTCATATTTTCACAAATTTAGTAATTTTCCAAATTTAGGGGTTGCCTAGCCTCCTTTTGATAGTGATCAGAGGAATCAAGCTGCCCATTAACTCCAACTTCCTTCACTTTTCATCTTGCACCATTGCTCCATATAGGTGGTGATGGTCTCTCTCTCTCTCTCTCTTCCTCCCTCCCTCTCCCATATTCTCAGCATCCAAACTCAGCCCATTTCCAGAGATGATACAACTCTCTTTGTGACGGAGAAAAAAAAAGGGGGTTTCCAGTAATTAGGCTTTCTTTATCAGCTTGTCTCACTTTGTTTTAGGTGATTTTCCAAGCCAGGGACTTGACCATATTCTAAGATAATCAGAAACATACAAGTAGAAAATAATAGTATAATAGCCTCATCCACATGTAAAAAAAATAAAAAAATTATGGAAACCCTAATAATAAAAAAGGAAAAGCCAACACTCAATAACATTAACTATGAATACTGCCACAATGTGCTGAACATGTTTGGAAAATAAAATATTCCTATAATTTCAGACACATACATGAAAACCCCACACATTCAGTTAAGAATAAAAAATAAAAATCACCCTTAGTAATGGCTAAAAGAATAGCCGCAAGCGCTTGGGTATTGTTATATACCATACCTATGAACACTAATGGGTATGTCCCAATCCTCATAAATATGTTGTACATTATTGTAAGTGTGCGTAATATGCTGTCTAAGTAGTCCACCACAAGCAGTGGTTTACCTATTTCACACTGCTGGCGAGTATTGTATTTTGTTGATGTTATAAAGAATACCATTTTCATTTCCAACCTCCATTTTGATTATTCCTCATTCAGTAAACTTTTCTAGGTTACAACAGATATATAGAATTTTTGGACAGTTTTTACACACTTTTTTTCCAGAACAGAATACACTTGTACGAACACGAGAAAAATTAAATAAAAAGCTTAATCGCAGTACCTTGTCAGTTGACTTTAACAAAACTTGCATAAAAGAAGGATTACTGCCCAAATACACAATATACAGTGTAACCCGGATATAAGAGAGTTGTCGGAACCGGAGAAGAAGTCTCTTATATCCGGTTTTCTCTTATATCCGGGTTTGGTCTATTTTGTTTAGGTAAGTATGGGAACACTTCATATAACGCTTTTTACGTACAGAACACTAGTTTATTTATCAGTTATAGACATAAAAAACACAAAAACACAGACAAAAATACATTTTCAATCAGTTTTCACAAATAATTCAATCAAAAATTACTTTTTCTTAAAAAAAGTCAGTCATTTTTTATTGTTAATCTCTTTGTTAACATCATGAACACTTTCATACAGTCTGTAAATCATTTTCAATGCGCCATCAGGATTACTGCTTTTTGCTTCAAAGTAGGCTGTCAGAGTTTCAAGCGCATTCAATGCAGCCAGAGAATTTGGCACTGGTTTGTCACTTTCAGAAACTTCAGAACTTACGCTTTCAGCATCATCATCTTCGTCAAAATCTTGAACATCCGATTTTATACAGTGTGATGTCCGTGTCAGTCAGTTCTCCATAACATTGTGTCCGGTCGTCGAAGCTGATAAATTCGTCAAAATCTGTTTTCCGTTGAGACGCCGACGCCGACATCACTAATCGCAATGATCGCAAGCAAACGGTTTTCAGTGGCAAAATTAACAAACAGACAAATTTCTGACTCAACAGAACAGTGGGTAAAGTGAAAGTGTTGTCCAGTAAATGCAACGACAAGCAAAGTCGGTAAAAAAGCGGGCGGCACTACCCTTAGACACACAAAGCAAAATCATAAGGTAGAGGGTGTCTCCTACGGACACAGATTGGACACACCGTGTCTCTAGACTAGTCAAGATTAAGTCATTGAACTTCACTCTCTCTCACTAACTGACCTCTGTTTGACCGATTTACAACATCACACTGTCACTCAAAACGAACTCTCTTATATCGGGGAGGACGGGACCAGAGAAAATCTCTCTTATATTCGGGTCTAATTTATATACATTAACATACTCTAATTTGGGACCAGAAAGAATCTCTTATATCCGGGTTTATCTTATATCCGGGTTACACTATATATATATATATATATATATATATATATATATATATATATATAGTAGCGGCCATAATATAAGGAACGAAAACAACAAAGACATAAATATGTGTATTACTTAAAAAGTAATGCATGATTAGCAAGGAAATTTTTACCAAATAAAGATTAGGGTGTAATGCATAAATATTATACAAAGTTACAAAAATTTACATAATAGTTTTTTTTAAATAAAGATTAAATAGAACAAAAGAAATAAGCTACTGGAGAAAAGTTAAGGTTGAGGGCAAAACTTCCGTACGCCGTAGAACAGGTGAAAGACTGTCTTCTCAATGTGTCAAGAAAACCGTTAAGTTTGGTGGCAGCAATGTGATGGGGTGGGGAATGATTTCATCTGTAGGAGTTGGCCCTATCATCTGCGTACATGGCAATATCAATGCTGAGATTTACAAAAGGCTTCTTCAGCAGCATGTGGTACCAAGATTACACCATAATCTTTATGAATCTCCTATTTTCATGCAGGACAATGCACCTTGCCACAAGGCTCGGAAGGTTATGGCTTTATTTGAAGAAGAAGGAATCACCCTAATGAAGTGGCCAGCCCAGAGCCCTGACCTGAATCCAATAGAAAATGTTTGGAAGATAATTGGAGAAAGGGCTCAGAAAAGAAACCCGAAAAACCAGGATCACCTATGGGAGTTACTGAAAGACGAATGGGAGGGAATTACTGCTGATTTTTGCAAGAAATTAATTAGATCATGTGGTCAACGATGCAGAGAAGTCATTGAAAATAAGGGGATGTTTACCAAATATTAAATTTTGTTGATATTTTGTTCACAATCAAGTATTAACAAGATCGTTCCTTAACTTTTGTCTAGTAGCTTATTTCCTTTGTTCCATTTAATCTTTATTTAAAAAAACAAAAAAAACTATTATGTAAATTTTTGTAACTTTGTATAATATTCATGCATTACACCCTAATCTTTATTCGGTAAAAATTTCATTGCTAATCATGCATTACTTTTTAAGTAATACACATATTTATGTCTTTGTTGTTTCCGTTCCTTATATTATGGCCACTACTGTATATATATATATATACACACACACACACACACACACACACACACACTGTACATGGCATGCCAGATCTTAGGCTTAGCTGTGAAAGTTAGAACTGGTGGAACTAAGGAATATAGTTCATCTGGGCACTTTCCATAGGAATCATGATAGACCAACAACAGGCTTACAACATTTCGTCTGTGGGAATGCAGTTGTAGGATGGATGAGCTTTTTTCCCATCTGCTCCGACTATGTGAATTTAAGTGGGCTGCTAGATTGGCATCTAGATCCCACCCTTTTACTGTTGAAATAGTTAAATGTAACCGACACTTCTACTCAGTTTCTTCTCTTGCACTTCCCAGCAGTGGAACTCCCTTCTTCTTACTTGCTTCCCTGATAACTACAATCTTCAAACATTTAAATGCACCATCAATCCTCATCTTCTGTTGCCTTGATCCCCGTTCATCTTTTATCCTTTCCTCATTCCCCCTATATACAGTTTTCTCTCACCTTGACTGTATATCCCCCCAGCCCTGCAAACCAATGGCACTTCCACCTTGTTTGGAGTGAAATGCTTAACAAAAAAGAAATAGGTTAAATAACAAGACAGTCTAATTTTGGTTGGCAACCTGTCTGGGAGAACAACACCCCTGAATTCAAAAATCCTTGTTTCCAGAACATGTCTAGAAGTAGAAGTTTATCCCTTGTTTCCTGTTTAAGATTGGGTTTATCCTTCCCTCAGTCCCCACAATAACCAATCTTTTCTCTCACTTTCACTCTCTGCAACACCCTGCATGCTGGTGGGCACTCCTACCTTACTTGGGGTGAAATGCTTTAAAACAAAAAAAATAGAAAAAAGTTAAGCTTAGTCAAAATGGTGTTTCTATAATCTTGCTTAAAAATTACTACTGTAATGACTTTGTGACTAAAATGTTTGGGCCTCAGTTGAAATATAAACACTTTGGAATAAATTTTGTTTATTTTTGTTGTTGTTCATTTGTTTGATTCAATTCCTGAATCTTTTTCATTCACAGAGAATTATGATGATGGATATGACTTTTGAAGATGATATTGAATGTGATGATGAATGTGCTCAAGTCCCTCTAGCAAATTCCACCATGTCAAGTGAAGCTCTTCATACGCCACGATCACAGTTACTTGAAGAAGTAAGTAAAACATTTTTTTTAAACCATCTGCTTGGCTGAAATCTTCCCTCATAAACCAGATAATAAACATCGTAATTCTACAAGTGACATAAAACTTCTTTTATTCAGCAAATAGCTGTTGGGTTGACAGATGACTCCATAGTTAGCTTCAGGAATTTTTAATTTTAAACAACTTTATTCAAAAAGATCTTATTTGGGCAGAAGGATATGCTGACTGTGTCCCTGTGCAGAGGGGCAAACCCACCCAAAAAATGAGCCACCTGTTTATCATACTTATGTCTACATTTTTGACTTTCATACAGACCAGACCTCTATCCACCTTTTTCCACTTTCATTTTAACCTGACCACTGTATATCTTTTTACCACCATCAGGCCTGACCCCTATATTTTTTCTGCCATCATTCAGGCCTAACCTCTACTTTTTTTTCCTGTATAACAAACAAAACCAATCAAAAAGATCACTTTTGTTGGTATTCGGTTGTCTCTCATATCAGTGTATATAGCTGGCAACTTGTATTCGAGGATACCCGTCTATTAGGGCGGCTAGCCAATCCCTATTGCAGATGCTTGCTCAGGTGCATTTGTGTTTATTCAACACCCACTGTGCTCACCTGTCGTTTATACTGCAACTATGCTGAGCAGACCTTAGTTACAGTTTCTGGGAAAGAGCATGTTATTTAGCGTGATCAGCAATTTGAACAAGGCCATCACGCTCAAGCCCTCAGCCATAATGACTTGTGGCTTCATGCTAGTACAGCTATCGATGACCCCCAAGGGTTCCGTCTACCAATTTCACTCACAAGGCTTTCATCAGCTCGTGGTATGGTTTTCAGGCACTTTTCAAAGGTGTCGTACACTGGGATTGACCCCTCCAGTCCGATAATGTCAGGAAGTCTTCTTCCTGTCAAATCGACCATGGTGAGATTTGAACCTGGGTCTCATGGTCAGAATGCGAATGTTCTAACCACTTGGCCACGTGCCCATATATATCAGCGTGTATTTTTGTTTTTTTATTAAATGACCCAAGATTATCATATCAGTTTTTTTTTGTTTTTTTTTTATAAAACCTTAGAAGGTCAAAATTATGAAATTGCCTGAAAATTGACAGAACATATTGGAACAAAATGGTAAATGTTATTCAATAAATTTAATATCATGACTGGGTGTGGCTGTAAGGTCTCTGCACAGATGAGACCCTAACTAGTTCCCTCCACATGTCTGGATTGAAAGTTAGAGAAGCATTCATTCATGTACAGCATGTCTTGGGCAAGTAGACCTGACAGAGCCCATCCCTCTCTAGGTTAAACCACAGCTGATGTCCTTCACCTTAAAGGCTTACCTTGTTCACACACAAGTAGTCATCAATTCCTTTGAGGGAAGTCTCTTTCCTGACATTTGACTTCAGTCTAAGAAGCCCTCTGTCTAGTGATATAATGTCACATTAAAGTTTATTAAAATTTCAAAGAAATTTTCTAATGACTGTAATGTTAAATTGTATTAAAATTTCAAGAAAATTATTAATGACTTAAATTTTATTGAATTTTCAAAAACATTAAATTTTATTAAAAATTCATAAAAAATTAGTAATGGCAGTGATGTCAAATTTTATTAAAAATTAAATGATTGCTAATGAACATCACATTATTTTTTATTAAAAATTCAAATTTTTAATAAGTCACATTTTAATAAAAAAAAAAATTTAAAGAAAAAAAAGCTGAACCAGTGCTAGTTTTTACAAAAAATATCATTGTTGGTTATTATTTTACAATCATTTTTTTTAATTCGCCAGCTCCAGAAGGAAATACTAGAAGTCTATAATCAGTTACGAAAATTATGTGCTAAAATCCGGTCTCAGCCTTCCCATCGACGCAGCAGTAGTAGTGTAGCTACTGACAACGCAGGTGGTGATGACCATCAACAAACTTGCAGTTCCTTCGATGACCTTCGTCCTGGTCAATTGACATCTGTATTACAGGAGCTGCAACAACTTGTACACACCCATCTTTACCCTAGTAAATATAAGGTGAGTGGATTTTTCTTTTCTTTGTATCTGTCTATTCTTGAAATAATGCCATGTCTCTTCTGTAATTAGGCAATTATGGCTCTCCACAGACTCCTTTTCTTTATTAGCTATGAATTGCCATGTATTCTTGGGGGAAGATAGTCAATTGGTCACCTGTTACCATCTCCATGATCTGGATTCTAGAGTTTCCTATTTATTAGACTGTTTGCCACAGTTTGAGAGCCTAGTCTATTCTACTATTTAACCCATAGCAGATGGGGAGATGAGATGGATTCATACTTTTCCCAAAGGCATTATTGTGAAAGTGAATATAAAAGACTATGCAGGATTTGAAATCAGCTTGCAAATTTTACGGGACATACAGGATCATGGCTCTCCACACATTCCATTTCTTTTATTATCTGTGAATTGTCATGGCTTCTTTGGGAAATATAGTGGAGTAGTATTCTGTTGCCTTCCCCATGGTTTTGAATTCAAAGCTATCTTTCCCATAGACAGGCCACCACTGAAGGCTAGAAAGCCGAGTCTACTCTATTTAACCCATAGCTAGGTATTAGTGCGAAAGTGAATGCTAGAAACTAGCCCTGAATTTGAACTCTGCTCAGTGATTCCACTTATTGTGCCAATATAATACTTGTAAGATACTCAAAATATACTATTAAAAACATTGTTTACTTCCTTTTACTCTCAATCTGTGATCTAATTCATTCAAAATATGCTTTTAAGTAGGCGCCCGAGGGGGTCGTCAGTGATGTTTTGACTTGGTTCATCAGGGAGTTTTGGGTCTTTCAACATCATACTCCCCATCACCAAATCGACCCAATCAGGGGAGATCAAACCCTGATTCCCCCTCACTTTGAAACGCTAACAGCTACTCTGGCCTTTTTAAAGAATTAGACGAAGAAAGACCACGTATTCCGCACATCCGATTGGATGTTTGTACAACCAATCAGCTGCGCAAACTATCTTTTAAATGGCCCGCAGTGGGGACTGGCTTCTTTTCTTTTGGTGGATAGCAGCTTCAATGGATAACCGAGGAGGTAATCTTAATATTCCTAAGTTTAATCCCTTCCCTAAGTATTGTATCGTTTAAATATTTGCCGTTTGTATTTTATTTGTGCTTAGGTAGTTACCACTTTCAGAGTAGAAAATGGCTTTATAACTAAGCAATTATAAAAGCTATCAGCAAAACAATTGTTTATTAACAGGGTGACTCGGGTTTTGTCTGGCTCCTACCTACTGACCTGTCTGGCAAGGTTGGACCTGCCAGGTGATAAACCCACACCAGCATAGCACTCTGGGTCATGGGAGCATGCAAAGCTACTCCACCGTGTTACTAAAGATTATTCTTTCATTTTATTTTATTTTTAAACAATGATTCAAGGCCCAAGAGCTATTCAAGGTAGAGGGTTACAGAGTAAGAGGAATAGTTTATAGAGATATGTGGGGAAGATAACAGTTAAATCTAATATCAGTATAAATAAATTTGTTGTGTATTTTAACTGGATTTAATTTTATGACACGCCAGAAGCTATTTGGTTTCAGTCTGTTTCTGCTTTGTTCAAGTTGCATTGTTAATTTGTTACAGGAAACCTGGAAGCATCTTTCTCTCAATGGGGATATCAGAAAAATTATCAATTTTTTTGATTCAATGGTAAGATCCTGGAGTCTGTTTCCCCCTGCATTTTGTTATGTACATATATAGCATTCCTTTCTATATTTGATAATTATGTTTTATTTTCCCACAGCACAATTGTTTTTTTAGCACTACTTAAATTGACTGGTCCACTCATAAAAAAAGGGATCTGTTTTTAAAAATTTTTGTAGATTAGCATTCATTAGTCCATCCTCAAGCAGCAACATTTGTCAGTATAAAAAAATATTGATTTTTTTTTGGGGGGGGGGAGTTAAGCTTTTCACCCCAAGCAAGGCTGGAAGCCACTAGCACGCAAGGGGTTACAGAAGGTTTGGAGGAAGAGCAGATAGGAGTGGTAGAGGAAAGGATGTGGAGAAAGATAGTGGATCGATCAAGGCAAGGGGGTTACAGAAGATTTGGAGCGAGAGCAGATAGGAATGAAAGGGGAAAGGATGTGGAGAAGGGAAGTGGATAGATCAAGGCAACTGGAGATGTCGATTGACGTTACACTTAAATAGTTGGAGATTATATTTGTCAGGGAAATAATATAAACACAATGTTAAATTTGTCCCTGACTTCATAAAGAGTTATCTGTACTTTTTTTTAATCGGTGTCACCCCATGCAAGGTACTACAGCCACTAAGATGCAAGAGGTTACAGGGTGTGGAGGAAATAAGAGCAGAAACATTAATAATGAGTAGAAAGAGAAAAGAGCATTCAGGAGGACAGTAGATAGTGATTGACATTGCATTTGAATTTTTGCAGATTAAAGTTGGCTGGAAAGCATGGAGCCTGAAGGGAGTTCCACAAATGAGAAGTGCGAGAAAAGAAGCTGTTAATGTAGAAGTTACGGCTACATCTAGCTAGAACAACTGTAACAGTCTAGTATTGTGCTTAAATTCATACAGTCTAGTAACCGTAGTGTACAGCTCTTCCAAACAACTACCATGAGAGTATTTATTTAAAAAAAGCACAGAGAAGCAACCTTACAGCAGTGGGAAGTGATCAGGACCAATAATATTGCTGATTCTTCTTTGGATTTTATCAAGGAGCTCAAGCTAAAAAGCAGGGGCACTGAGCCATATTTGGCAGCAATATTCTGGGCATGGAAGAATAGTAGACTTATAGATATGCAAGATAAAATCATGAGAGAAAAATTGTCTTGCATGACACAGTGAACTGACATTCTTAGCAGCTGATCTAGCAATGGACTCAATATAGTTTTTTTTCCACTTCATGTCAGCCGAGAACGTTAGCCCAAAAAGGTGCAATATTGGGCTTCTTCCTCTTTTATGTACTGTCTCTTCTGGACAATTTTCTGTCATTCGTAGCTCTTAATAAATTTTGTCTTTTCATCATCTCCCCTAAACCTTGTTCCCTCATCTATTTACTCAAGCTCACTAGGTAGGTTATGTATTGTTTTTATCTGTCCCTCTGCCCTCATTATGCGTCCTAGAAATTTCAACTATCTCTTTCTGATGTTAAGTATAAGTGTCCTTTTTTTCCCCATTTCTCTATAAAACATTGTTGTTGCTCACGTATTCAGTCCATGGTATTCTCAGCATCCTTCTATAGAACCACATTTCGGTTGCTTCAAGTCTCTTCTTCACCTGTGAGGAGATTGTCCAGTATTCACTGCGATATAGGAGGAATGATATTACATAACAGTTCAGTACACTCTTCTTTGCTTCTGTTGCTTCAAGTCTCTTCTTCATCTGTGAGGAGATTGTCCAGCATGCACTGCCATATAGTAAAACTGATATTGCATAACAGTTCAGTACTCTTTTCTTTGATTGTAATGAAATTCTTTTGTTTCTTAATACTTTGCTTAGCTTTTGGAAGGTGTTTTTGCTGTTCCAATGAACCTTCAGATTTCAGTGTCATACTTTCTACCCTCTGCTAAAACATGTCCCAGAATTATTTGAGTAAAAGGACATCAGTAGTATTTATATTATAAATAGGACCCCTTCTAACATGATTTAAAAAAAATTGGCAATGTTTTACCTTTGTGCCCACAAAAAAATAGTGTGTCAAAAGCACATTTCTTTCCCTTGACACTGCTATTATTTTAACTACCATCACTCCTCAGCAATGTCTTTGTTCTTGAGAAGTGACGACAAAAAAATCAGCCAACTGCCAATCAATTCAAACTTTATAAAATGGTAAATAAGATTTCCCTTATGGTTGGTTCACATATTTTAATAATCTAGTAAATGTTTGTAAATAAAAAATGTTTTCATAGTTATTTCATTATAAATTGGTAAATGATAAATATTGAATTGCATTGGTTTTAATACACTTGTATTAGTTTTTAGAATGTTGAAAATATAAAACTATTCTTGTCTAATAAATAGTGAATAATATTTTTGTTGTAAATTCTCAAGAACACAAAAATGTATAAATTCACTTTCGTCATATGTTAAAGTTTTATTACAATTCTAATCATCCCATAGCAGTGTCAAAAGAGAAATCATCTTTTTGACACACCATTTTTATAGGCACAAATATTAAATATTGTCAAAAAAAGAAAAAAATCATTATTTCAATTCTAACCAATATTGTGGGTAGAAAAAAGTCTAATGAATGCAAAATGACAAAAATTATTCCCTCACCAGATTTTTTCTATTTTTTCTTTTTTTATGAGCAGACCAGTAAGAAAGCTGTTTTTTTTTTTTTTGTTTTTTTTTTTTACAACTCCATCTTTGTAGAAAGTCACATCACTGTAGGAATCTTTGTATTTTTCTTATTTAGTCATTAGCTGGTGCACATTTTGCAAAGTGAACATATCCACTGCTTTTTAAAGATCAAGATCTAAAATTATATAAAAAAAAAAAAATCACTACCTCCATCCCATAATAACTGCTAAATTTGCACATGTTATGAAAAAAATGTTGTGAATATCAAGAATGAAGACTAAGACTCGGAAGATGAGTTCATCCCAGTTTTATTTGGCAAAATACAAGCAGGGTTCACATCACATGTGCTCTTGGTATTTTCAAATATGGCTGACTGCTGTAATCCGGAGAAGGGTCCGTAAACGAATACGGTATCGTAGTCCAACAGTGAAATATAAATGATTTTTGCAAGATATAAACAATAAATGCTAAATATATAAACTTTTACAAAATTACAAGTGTATTATCAAAAAAAGGAAAAGAAATAAGACCACATGCTCAGTGTATAAAGTTGAAAAATTTATTTACCATTCACAATTATGGAAAAATAAAAAGTGAAATATGTAAAAAGAGAATAGCACTAAAAGTTCAAAAGAAACTTTTTAGAGACTGAAGAAATATTTTAAAATTGTATATAAAATCATTCTTTACGCATAGGTTTGTATCTCAACACTCTGACGTGTGACATTAGCTGATATCTTCATACTGCTGTTGAAAAGCTTTCACAGCCTGGTATTTAAGAGAAACAAAACAGGCGCCAGAATCTTGTGTGTGAATTTCTTCAGAAATTACTTTTAAGCATGCAAAGGATTTATCAGCAAATTGGGTTGAGTTTTACAAAATTGCAGGTGAGTTTTGAGATTGTCTGATTTTTGGCTTCATTTTTGCTCTTCCTTTTGTACAGAGTTGCCAAAAAGGAAATTATGAATGCAAACAGGTTGGGGGGGGGGGGGCAAATATTTAATACCCACTTCCATTTAAATTGCTGGTGATCCACTTTTATCAGGATGCAGAACAAGGAGAGCTTTCAAATAGTCTAATTAAAAAAGATCTCTCAAATAAAATATTTTTATTTTTCAAAATACATTTTTTTTCTTTAATAATATCTTATAATATATCTTATACAGAAAATGCAAGAACTTTATAGGGCAATATTAGTAATTGAAATAAATTATTATTAACTGATGCACATTTCAAAGAGAAGTCAATATATTGCCTTTTAAAAATTTAAATCTATAAAAAAAAAAAAAACTATCTTAAAATAGCTGTTGCATTTCTGACAAACTACTTTCACTCGTACCCCAACTGCATAAATTTAAGGGTGCTACTGGGTTGACATCTCCGTCCCACTTTTGAAAGAGTTAAATGTAACCACCTTTTCTACTCCAACATATTCTTCTCTTGCACTTCCTGACAGTGGAACTCCCTTCCTGCTACTTGCTTCCCTGATAGCTTTAATCTTCAAATATTCAAATGTAATATCAATTGACATCTTCTGATGCCTTGATCCTGATCCCCGTCCTTCTCTATATCCTTTCCTCAAACAACCCTCTTTACTCTTGCTCTAACTCTCTGTAAGCCCTTGTATGCCAGTGGCACTCCCACCTTGCTTGGGGTTAAATACTTAAAAAAACAATTTGCATATGTAAGTGAATGGCATAGTGAGAGGAACTGAAATAAATTAGATTTTGTACTCAGTTAAAGTACAGGGTGTCACCCAAAAATTGACCTCATTTTGTACTCCGATAACATAGACAATTCTCGCTCAAACGTTCTCAAAAAAGTACAGGGTGTCACCCAAAAATTGAACTCATTTTGTACTCTGATAACATAGCCAATTCTCACTCAAATATTCTCCAATTTTAATATAATGTGTCAAAACTAAGTCACTCAATTGTGCAAACTAATTTCAATAAGACTTGATCAGGAAGATGGACAGGGCATGCTGGTGATAATTACAATGGGCTATTGAAATGGCCACCACATTCACCTTGTGATTTTTTTCTATGGGTTATGTGAAAGGACAGTTCTATATCCCTCCATTCTTTACAAGCCTAGAGGAATTTAAACAGAGAATAACTGAGGCACTGGGGAATGTTACGCAAGATATGCTACAGCATGTTTGACAGGAGCTGGACTATTGACTTAACGTGTGTCATGTCACAAGTGGTGTGCATATTGAACATTTGTGAAGCCTTGTGAAATCTGTTATAAAATTGACATACCTTTGAATATCTTGTTCAAATTTTGATAAAGAAATCTTTTACTGTTCAACACAGAGCCTATTTAATTTTGTTTGCCTGGGACATGTAGTTATTCAGGTATTCACATTTTAAATGATGTCAGTTATTTTGAGACACCCTATAGTTTTAACTAAAAATATTATAGAGACTTATTTTTAAACATTTTTTTTTTTAACAAAGTTGCTTCTGTTTATGGAAAAGAAAAGTTTAAATTACCTGCATTTCTACAGAAATTAATTGAAACAAAACGAATAATTCCGTTACTATTTACTTTTTTTCATATTTTTCCAATGAAACATGACCCAGTGCACATGTTATTACTTCATATGTCCATTCCACAAAGTCTTTCCTTGCAGATTGACCACAGATTCTTGATTGGATTTAAATCAGGAGAGTTTCCAGGCCATTCTAGTACTTTGATTTGCTCACTGGTAAGGCTTTCCAGTGTGTTCATGCAGTGTTACAATTTTCATACACTTCCTTAGAATAAAGACTATCACAGACAATGGCTGTAGGATAACAAATCGACAGTTGAGACAATAGTGTCTGGGCATGAAAATCTGATTCGATCATGGTTGACACAAAATTTCTTAGGGCCAAACAAATTTCATCATACATCCCGAAAATAGATTCATATTACCACTGCAAATGACCTAATCTGAGGAAAAAATAGAAATCGATTACACCCTGTCACTCCAGTGGATCTAAAACTGACCAAATGGTGAAAGAAAGAGAACTAAAGCAGTTGTTTCAATTAATTTGCACCAGGATACAGTAAGACCATTTGAAAAAAATATGTTTTCAGCTTGCATTGCAGTGTGTGGGGTCAATTTACAATGAATTTAGATAGCAAATTGGACCCCCATCTTAAAATTTAGAAAATTAAAAAAATTCCTTTTTTTTTTTTTTTTTTTTTTTTTTTTTTGATATTTGTGATCTAGAGTATCTATCTAATAATAATAAGATAAAAGATTTTGGGGGTAAAAAATAATTAGTTATTGGAGTGGTATGTTTCTATAGAAATGAGAAATTACCAATGACTTATATATGAAAATTTTCCAAATACAACTTAAAACATAAACTCTGAATGATTCCACACCAAAAATTTCTGATGAAATAACAAAACATGTAAAATTTATAAAATTTCCTACTTGTTTCTTAATCAAACTTTCACAAGAATATGCAGAATTTTTTTTATAAATCTTTATTTATTTATTTATTTTTCAGGAAAGTGGCATGGCCACTGGTGGGGACCAGGTTGATAGTGAAGAGGTTGGGAAGGTGACCTTGATGGCTGAACAGATCCATGATCTTCATGTGGAGCTGAGTGGCGTGAGAACCCACGTTGCTGGTTTGCATGCCGATCTACAATTGCGCGAACAGCAACTGCAGCAGAAAAAGACAGAAATTACTCAGCTTAACAGTAAAGTAAGTCAGCAAAGAGTTTGGGAGATTTGGGGGGGGGGGGGGTTTAACTCAAATTTCTTACAGGAATCATTGTCAATTGAGACAGACAGAAGCATCTATTCAAAGTGAGCATTTTTTTAAAATTAAAACGAATCCTTCTTCGAGCCAAAATTAAGAACAAAGTAAGACCAAGGATCCATTGTTGTTTTTATGAGTTTTCGGCGCAATCGGACCCAGGCACTGAACATGACTATTTCTTTGGCAATGGTGATTCCAATCTATTTCAAATGTTTTTATTATAATTATACTGTATTTATAATGTACTTTAGGTTTTTAAGATTTTTTTCCTTATTTTAAAAAAAAAATTTTAAAGATATATTTTTAATTATTTAAATTTTTGAAATAATTTAAATTTAAAAATTTAAAAATCTTAAATAATTTTATTTAAAAATTTTATTTTTTTTAAAGATTTTTAAAAAAATTTTAAATTAAAAGTTTTTTAAATTTAAAAAATTTTTTAAAGATTTGTTTTAATTTATTAAATTCAAAAAACTTTTTTAAAGATGTTTTTAATTTTTTAAATTTAAAAAAAATTTTTAAATTTAAAAAAATTTTTTATCTTTCTTTTTTTTTTTTAAATTAAGTTTTTAAGATTTTTTTTCATCATTATTTTCTTCTTTTGCCACAGATTGAAGAACAGCAACAAGAACTTCAGAAAATGCGAGAGGAACGAGACAAACTCCAAGATCAAAGCATTGGAAACCTGACAAGAGATGACGTTTTGGAGCAAACAAGGCATGACCGAAACAATGCCATTGAGATGTAAGTCTTTTCTTTTGGGGCAATAGAAAAACCATAACCTGGGGTATACCGAAGGTCTTATGAAAAACAAAAATCTAGAAGTTTAGATCAGTGATTCCCAAAGATTCCTCAGATCTTTCCATCACCCCCATAAAAATTGTGCAGCCAGAGGATGACAGTGACACATCTGAACCATAACATATACCTGTGTCATATAGGGATAAAGTGTCATTGCTGACACTTGGGTTTGAACATGGGTCACCAGAGAGCAAGCACATTCGACGTCATCTGGAAATAATTAGATCACATGACGGGTAAAGCAAAAATATATATATGGGAATTAGTGATGTCTGACCGAGTATTGTTTGAAGGTGTACTATTATTGTATCTGTGATTTATGGAGTCTCTCCTACAAACAGACATTACAAAAACCTGTAGGGGCGTTATAACTCTAAGTCAATAATTATAAACCCCATAACATTTATATATATACAAAAATACTCATAAAAATGAGAAACAAGACTTCAAAACAACAAAATGAATATTATTTATTATGTGGTTATTATCTGTTGGAGACATCGGAGACAGAAATACTGAGTAAAATTGTGAGTTTGAGGTCAAATGAAGATCAAAGATGGATCAGAAACTGACAGAATGATAAGACAAAGAATAAGCAAAGTGTGTACAGTCTTTCTTGTGTGTTTTTTATAGATGCATGTAATGAGTGTCCAGATAATTTAGTTAGAAAATACAAGAAGTATCTGGGGTTTTCGTAACTCAAATTTTTGTTGAGTGCTAAATGATAAATGTTACTATTATGGCCTGTAAAAGGAAAAGGAGATTAAATTTTTGTTGACACACGTATTAACGACCTGTCTGTGGGAACTGCTTGTCTAATAGTGAGAATGATCAAAGATGGATCAGAATCTGACAGAATGATAAGACAAATGGTTTGTGTGTGTAGAGAAAAAAAGTGGGGTTGATGCTCATTGTTTTAGAATGAGTGAATTAATGATAATTATAATAATTATTTTATTATAATTATTTTTGACACTATAATTAATTTTTATTTTTTTATGGACACACCACACACACATTGTACCTGAAGTGTGTCTCCCCTTCATTTTACAGTATGTGCTATTTATGTAACCGTTGTAACCTAGGGAAGGTTACTGAATAGAATAATCAAACGAAGGTTGGAAATGAACAATAATACTTAGGATATGAACAACACATATAAGATTCACCAGTGGTGCGTAAAAGTAGTCAACTGTTAGAAGTGAGTCAAGTGAATTTCACAATGAATCTCCAACTGCAGACCAACATACAGTATTTACTACTGTATTTATGTGAATGGGGACATACCCATTATCATCTGTAGGTATGCTACAACAGTAACAATTACTATCAAAAATGGGTACGTGGCTGAGTGGTTAGAATGTTCGTATCTCACCATCGTTGATTTTCAAGAAGGAGACTTCCTGATGTTATCGGACTGGAGGGGTTGACCCCAGCATGCAGCACCTTTTGGAAAATGCCTGAAAACAGTACCATGGGTTGACCCAAGCCTTGTGAGTGAAATTGACAGAACTCTTGGAGGCTGTCGATAACTGTGTTAGCACAAAGTCACAAGTCATCGTGACCAAGGGTTTGAGTGTGCTGGCCTTGTTCAGCTAGGTAACACGCTCTTTACCCGAAACTGTAACTAAGGTCTGCTCAGTATAGTTGCAGTATAAACCACAGGTGGATTATGTGGGTGTTGAATAAACACAAATTTTCCTGAGCAAGCGTCTGCAATAGGAATTGGCTAGCTGTCCCAGTAGACAGGAATCCTCAAATACAAGTGGCCAGCTATACACTATCAAAAATACTAAAATATTCATTTGACATAAAAGCCAAAAGGTGACTATACATTTGGGTGGGGCATTAGGGTTGTGTTTTGGTATGCAAGGATGGAAACCTAAAAGTTTAGGAACCACTGACTGATAATTACATCAAAGCACGGTCAGTATATTACACAATTATATTTCAAATTAATTTAAACTATCAATCTATTAGTCTTCTACATCATTTTGACAAAGTCCTAAAGGCTCTAATCAACCCTGGTTAAGCATCTCTCCTCACAGGGTCTTCTCTCAGACAAACAAATATGGCTTTTGTGATGCTCAGTACTTTCTGAATATTAAACTAGACAAATAACATTCGATTCACCAGTGAATAATTCTGATTTCTACAACATCAGAAGAATTTAATATAATTTTTTTTTATTCACCCACCAAATATGGCAAAAGGTTATATTTTGTTTAGCAGCATATCAACCTTGACAGGCTATTTAATACCGAAATCTAAATATTTCGAATGCAATTGTATGCCTTCAACTACAGATAAAATGGATTGCTGGCGATTTTGCATTAAAAATCTATTACTGGTTATCTTACTATAAATATGGATTTTTGGTTGGTTGATTTTGTTTAGCAGCATATCAACCTCTACGGGTTATTTAATGCCGAAAGTTAAATATTTCGAATGCAGTTGTATGCCTTCAGCTACAGATAAAATGGATTGCTGGCGATTTTGCTTTAAAAATCTATTATTGGTCATCTTACTATAAATATGTATTTTTGGTTGGTCAATTTTGTTTAGCGGCATATCAACCTCTATGGGTAATTTAATGCTGAAATCTAAATATTTTGAAGACTATTTTATGCTTTCAACTACAGATATTTTTTTACATAGCTTTAACTTGAAAGTATAAGATTATTTTGTTAGATATATAGTTTGTAGATCATAGAACAGGGATTGGAAGGGGTAGTAAGGAGATAAAGATTGCTTAGAGCTACAAAGAATAGGAAGTTGTGAAGAGCCATGACTGCTCATGTCCTGAAAGGCCATAGCACATAAAAGAAGTAGTTACTGGAAAGGGTTATTATATTTTTAATATAAATGCATTGAAAATCAAGAAGAAAGGCAAGTATTACTGACAGAATAGTGATAGTTAAATGTCTTTATGCTGCATATACTATTAGGATGTGGGCGACCATGGTTCATCACAACTTCTTTTTCCTTGTCGCTTTTTACAATGTTTTATCTTTTTGACATCACTCCCACGGCCTGTTCTGCTATTCATTCACACAAACTGGTCAAGCAGGTAGCCTGCTGCCTCACCTTGTCCCCTTTGCCTTCACTATGTCCTGCGAGTGTCAAGAGTTCTCCAAGCCTTCCTTCCTCATTATGTGTCCAAGTGATTTCAGCCTTTCCTTTCTGCTTCTGAGCAAAGGGTGTTTCATTAAGACGGATCAAAGTCAGCAGTAAATAAATCTGTGTTATTGGTGAAAATTTATTTATTTCTCTATTGAATCATCTTATGTAAGTCATGGCAATTATGTGTGAAAAATAATATCGCCCAAATGTCCACCAAGGCTTTGGTGGCACACCTCCACTCGATGGTCAAAAACCTTTGATGACGTCTCTGCATAGTTGCTCCTCGATCTCACCAATATGCCTTATTATCTCAACCTTTCAGCTGTTGAATTGTCATTGGCATAGACCTTACTTTTGAGATGACCCCAAAGGAAGAATTCTAAAGGTGACAAATCACATGATCATGGTGGCCAATTGACTTTGCTGTTTCAAGAGACGATGCGACCTGGGAACTTCTCATTCAAATTCTGTTTGAACATCCATTTTCGTAATAGACTTCGATAATTTTAAGACATTGTTTGATTGGCAATTTCAACCCTGGAATGATTAACAAAGACTTAAGTTGTTAAATCTGAAAGAAAAAGAAAAAGATCATTAGACTCTTAAACTTAATTCACATTTAAAATCGGTCCAAGTTATTGAAACACCCTATATAAGTAACTTGTTTCTATTTTCTGTAAAATTGTTCTCATTGCTCACATGTTTGGTCCATGGTATTCTAAGCATCCTGGTTCCTGTACAATCACCCAAGTTAAGCAACATCGAGCCTGGTCAGTATCTAGATGGGAGATTGTTTGGGAATTCCAGGGGCTGTAAGCTTGGATGTGTGGGAGGTGTAATAGATAATGACTTGGAATTGTTAATCAGAGAGCCGAGTTCCAATTTCTGTTTGGCTCATATTCACTGGCGCATAAATACCCTTGGGAAAGATATGAATCCACCTCTTCCCCAGCTATAGGTTAATTAGTAAGTCTTGTATTACTAAATGATTATTATCTCCCTCAAAAAAAATTTTTTTTACAATCTAAAAATATTTTTTGGCTTTAAATAACCTGCAAAGGGTTGATAAGATATAAAAAATTAATCAATCTGTTGCCTCCAGTCTTCTCTTTATCTGTGAGGAAATTGTCCAGCATTCCCTGCCCTATTGAGATGATTGAAATGCCATAGCAGTTCAGCGTTCTATATTGGTTTGTTTTACAGCATATCAACCTCAACAGGTTATTTAATGATGACAAGATTTTTATTGCTGGTAATATTTTTTTTTTAAATGTATTGCTGGTATTAAAACCTATTTTCACACTTTCATAGTGTATTGACCCAAGTTTTGGCGGTTAACTATTTGCCCATAGCTGGGATCCTAATAGGTGCTTAACACCCCAGGTCAGGGTGGACCTGGGAACACCAGCAATTAAGAGGTGGTTCCACACTCCTCAAAACCTCCTGATCAGAGGCCTTGCTGTTGGATGTAGTTTACTGTCTTACCCAGGATGCAGATGTAGTTTATCATACCCAGGATGTTCAGAGGCACTGAATCTTGGTACCGTTTTTACTTTTGAAGATTATAATTTTTCTGTTTTATTTTTCATCCAGTTTGCTGCCATTTTAGGTTCTAAGGTCACTTATTTTTATTTCTCTTTTCTAGGAAAATCCAATGTGAAAAAGAATTAAGCCAAGCTCAAGGGGAGATAATGAGTCTTAACAACCAGCTAATGGCTGCTATTCACCAAAAAGTAATGGTCTCCCAACAGAGAGACCAGTGGCAGGTGAGAAGATACAAACCCGATTCTTACAAGAATGTGTTTCACAAAAGCCCTCCTCAGCTGTTCACTAACAAAATGTGAGGACAACTTTTTCTTTGGTTCTTTATTCTTAGTCTTTTTTTTTGTAATGTATTTTTCAGAATAACGTATTCTTTTCTTAAGTTAAATAAAACTCAAAATTCTCAAAGTTGGCATAAATGTGTAATGCAAAGAAAGTCAATTTTTTTTTAAAGCCAAAGTCAATGACCAAACAGTTTGTCATTTGTCCTAAAAAAAAGAAAGATGGAATAGTTATTGGCATGTTTCTATTGGCAGCAGTCAGCCTTTTATATGAAAGCAACTATAATATGATAAAAAGAAAAATAGATGTAAAAGGTGAATTCAAATCTTGTTGGAAACTGCTTCTTTGTTCCTACTTTACATTAAAGTATCAGTGGGTATTCCGTTCAGCCAGTTAATTTAATGACATATTAACTTTTGGTGGGTTACTCAATGCTATCGAATTTACACCTGAATCAAAAGGTAGACATAAGTCTAGTAATACACCTGAGTTGGAAAGTGTTGTAACCTAGGGAAGGTTACAGAATAGAATAATCACCTGAAGGTTGGTAATGTACGATAATACTTAGAACACAAACAACACGTATATGATTTGCCAGCGGCACGTAGAAGAAGTAGTCGACTGCTAGAAGTGAGTCAAGTGAATCAAGTGAATTCCACAATGAATCTCCAACTGCAGGATAACTACCAACCACCCCACACAGTCAGAGGTGGCATGAGGCCAAATTTGATGTGGGGTATCTGAGCCTGTAGGCTAAGCCAAAAATTCCCCGTAGACCCTGTATATAATGGGGTCAGGTAACTGTTTCCCAAGATGAGACTCTGCCCTTTGACATAGCCTTATCTTGGGATCCTCTCTGCCCGGAGGCAGAGAGTTTGACCAGCACAGCTGGAGATTAATCTCCAACTGCAGACCAACATACAGTATTTACTACTGTATTTATGTGAATGGGGACATACCCATTATTGTCCATAGGTATTCTACATAGGTAGACATAGGGCCAGTGTACACATTTGTCATAAAGGTAGACATAGGTCTTGTTTACACCTGAGTCAGAGAGGTAGAGATAGGTCCAGATTGCACATGAGTGAGACAGGTGTGAATTGGACTTCTGTCTGACTCAGACATTTTTTAAAAAAATATGTCTGAGTCTGAAAGCTAGGTGTAAATTAGACCTGTCTGAGTCATAAAGGTAGACATTGTTTAATACCAAAGTCTGGAAGTTTCTGTCTTCTGACAGTTTCCCCCTTCTATGTGGTGGTGGCAGTGGGGGGATGTTCGGCTTTTAGAATATTATAATCCATGCTGAGAAGACAAAGAGGTTATTCAACCTCAAATATTGATATATGAAGCAACAATAAGATGAAGAAAATATGAGCCAAGAAATAATACCTCATCTTAGAATTCAAATAATTTAAAACTCTCACAAAAGCAAACAATATATGATGAATATCTGGAGTAGAGTGAAAGCAGGTGATGCATCTCATATTCTGTCCTCTTGGCCACAGTAATCTTTAAAATTTGCTCTATTTATAGGGGAAGAGTACTCAATATCAGTGAGAGAGTATTTATAAATATAAACAGTGTGGACATAGAAATCAATGCTGCATGGTGACTGTCAGTTTTATGCTTCAATGCAATCTTCAGACTGAGATGGTGTCATACAGGAAAGTCACCATCCACTTTTCATACCTATGTCAAAACTCTCTCTTTATATATATATATATATATATATATATATATATATATATAAGAGCATGCAGCTTATATTTAATATCATAAAGAAACAATTTATACAAAGAATTAAATGGCAATGTTAATGTGATTAATGGCGAAATCACTTCACTAACAAGGCTTAATGAGACATTAACTTACTATCAATTCCTTGAATAAGAAGATCCTTATATTCAAGGATCTTATTATTCAAGTAAGTTAATGTCTCATTAAGTCTTGTTAGCGAAGTGATTTTGCCATTAATCATATTAACATTGCTATTCAATTATTTGTATAGATTGTTTTTATATATATATATATATATATATATATATATATGTATATTTGGAAAAACTAAATAAAAAAAAATTAATTAAATCTTCCTTGTTTGTGATATTTAACAAGAGGTGTTTAATAGAAAGGTTGCTGCGCAAATATATATATATATATATATATATATATATATATATATATATATATATATATTGCAGAAAAACCAAAACCGTTATTGAATCCAATGGACAACCAGATAAAGTCTTGAATAAAAATGACAATACAAGAAATAGAAAAAAAGCCCAATAGGCAAACTTACCTACACAATAAAATGCTCAAAGCCTAGATTGCCTAGATAGAACAAAAAAGGCTTAACAATGTTAGTTCCTATGACAGGATGTCCCTTATCATAACCAGAGTTTCATGCTCATGCAATCTTCAGATGACTTCAAGACTTTTTTATGGAGATATATATTTATGTATAAGGTGCGAAGGGTAAATTGTCGCTATTTCATATTTTTAATTTTGTGCATGCACATTATTTGCACCAGAAGCTCCAATACAAACATTTCAGTGTATATAGGTGTCAATCTGAGGATAGTGCAGAGAATTCGGAAAGAGTTGGATGAGTCTAATGGTGATTACAAATGTATGGCAGCTTGGAAAACTCACTCTGAACATTTGGATAAGAAAAGAACTCCTGAATTTGTTGGTGAGGGCCTCAGACTCAACACTCAGGTTTACATCAAGTGCCTTGAGGTAGTGCTGCCCTGGGTCAAGAGATGGGCTGCTGGAAAACCCCGTGTCTGACAATGGGACTCTGCACCATGCCACACAAGCAAGAGAACCCAGTTATGGCTGTCAGACAATTTCTGTAACCACATCACCCCTTACATCTGGCCACCTAACTCCCTAGACTGCAGACCCATTTATTATTATGCGTTGGATGCAGTTGAGCAAGAGACCAACAAAATTCCTTGTAAGACCAAAAATGAAATGAAGGCAAGGATTATGTCAATATTCACCAACTTAAACAAGGAGACAATCTAGAAGAGTAGCAGGAGATTCCTAAATCGTCTAGAGGCAGTTGTTGAAGCCAATGATGATTATATTGAATAAATTTACTCTTTAGTATTTAAAAATATATTTGTATAATTTTGGTAATTATATCTGTTAAAATGAGATGTCAGTGTTATTTCCATTTTTGTGTAATTTAGACAATTTATCCATCGCACCATGTATGTAGTCAAATCTTTATCATTTGATATTTTAAATTGGATACTAAATTCTTTAAGGAGTGGATAATCCTTTCCCTTTTGCCTTCCTCAAGGAATTTAAATCCATCATTATTGGCCTCTCTAAAAAGTAACAGATTCCTCATAAATTCCTTTAAATGAAAACTGTATGGCTAATCTTTGGAAACGCTAAACCAAAATTTCATATTTTCAAATTTCATGACTAAATTTTCCTTATTAAAATTTAAAGAGTGCCCCTGAGTTTTAGTCATTCTGCAAATGCACCCTGAAGTAAAAAGGGTTAAGAAACACTGGCTTAATGTATTCATAGGCTGTGTTGTGTTCATGCAACACATGGTCCTCTGGGGACTAAGAAGTTGACCAGATAGGAAACTAGACATGTCTTGTCCCTATGGCAACCTGTAGGTAAAAAGAAAACTAAAGAGAAGTTTGTTTCTACCAATCATTGGCCAGTTCACATGACTCCCAACCAATCAAAATAATGCCCAGTCTCAATACTCCAACAATCACTGCTGTCCTACATTTACAATCAGTAGAAAATCGCTGCTGAACACAACTGAAAATGGCCGACTCTCTGACTTGACATCCAGTGTCAAAACCCTGGCGAGAGACCTGCAAAGCTACATTGATGTCACCCCTGCCCTTAGAGCAATCAGTACATTGTTGTTATTGTCTTCACTTGATCTGCCAATAAAAACATGCGCCATTTTTTTTTTTTTCATTTTGAAACTTAACAAACAGTTCGGTTATTAACTTTGTTTCATTAATTTTCATTCAAAATCAAGTTTTTATTTAATTTTTAAAATTTTATAAATTTGAGAAAACAATTAAAAAATCTATTTATTTCCTTTTTTTTTTTTTTCTGGATGTTTTTTTATTTGCATTTTTTCTTTTTTTTTTTTTCAGTATTACTTTTGGCTTTGAAATTATTTATAACATAAATATTTAAATTCCTAGAACGAATATATTTACTTTCCAAAACTTTAGAAAAATAATAAAGAAAAGTTTAATGCTTTTCTCATTTGACCTAAAATCAAATGCTTTTTAAAAAGAAACAAAAAACATATATTATATAAGTATAAATTGAAAGAAAAAGTTCTCTTCCAATTCACTCGCCTTTTTATCCTACTAATACTACTTACTTACTTTACGTTTTTTTAATATTTTTCATTCACCAATTCCTCTTTCTATGCACTTTGATTTCAACAGGTGTTGGGGCAGATGTTCAAAAACAAATTAACAAAGAGCTATGATGTATGTGTGCCTGCACTGCCAATAGAATAGAAATTATTTGTGTGCATCAAAAGTATATTCGTTTTTAATAGCCCTTTAATCCAAGGCTTTTTTAATCATTAAAGATCATTTATGACTTCACTGTATTACTATCCCAATAATGACCACCATCAAATCTAGTATTAATTATAAAAATAAAATAATCAAATCTAGTATTAATTATAAAAATAAAATAATCAAATCTAGTATTAATTATAAAAATAAAATAATCAAATCTTGTATTAATTATAAAAATAAAATAATCAAATCTAGTATTGAAGATTTCTAAAACAATCCAGTATTTTTTTTTTACAATCATTTCACCCCCAAGCAAGGCAATAAAGCCACTAAGATGCAAGAGGTTACTGAGTGTTAGATAATATGCGGAAAACTACTATTAAGGAGAGAGCAGAATAAATGAACTGGAATTAATAAGACAGAAGATAATTGACATTGCATTTAAATATTTGGAGATCAAATGCACTAAAGCCACGAGAATGCAAGGGGGTTACTGAATATTAGAGAATATGAGAAAAACTACTATAAAGGAGAGAGGACAATAAAAGAACAGGCAGGTATTAAGAAGACAAAAGATAAACATTGACATTGCATTAAAATCTTTGAAGATCAAAGTTGACTGGAATGCAAGGGTCTGGAAGAGAGTTCCACAATCGAGAAGTGTAATAGAAGAAGCTGTTAGCATAGAACTTACGGTTAAATCTAGACATTTCAACTGTAAAATAATGAGGAGACCTAGCTACCAATATAGTACTAAAATGTTTTAACTTATTATACATCAAGCACTGTTTTGCCACCACCATCACTCACTGTGCACTTGATATATATATATATATATATATATATATATATATATATATATATATAATTGTTTATTTAAAAATTATAACATAAATATGTTATAAAATCACTACAAAAATAGCCATTTTGTTTCAACACCTCCGGTGTCTTATCAAGTGATGATGTTGAATGTAGAATAAAGGGTTTTAAAAGTTTCAAATTAAGGATTAATTTGAAACTTTTAAAACCCTTTATTCTACATTTATTATGTATGCTCTACTCTGTATTGAGCACTCTTTTAAGAATAGTACTTTTTGGTTATTGGAATTTATTCCATATACACCAATCCTAGACTTGGAGATATATATATATATATATATATATATATATATATAAATATGAAAGTGAACATAGAAGTCAACACTTAGAGGCGACAGTCTGTTTCAAGCTAGATGCAAACGACAGGCAACTAGTGCTGTTATTTTTCTCGGCTATTTATATATACGGGCCAGTGGTGCATTGTGGGTAGTCTATTTTGGCGGTTATTTTTACCGGAAGTCATTTATTTGTTTATTTATTTATTTGTGTCAAATTATTTTGCTTGTTTTTATTTCATTTTATTTTTCATTTTATTTTTATTTTTTATATTATATATTTATTTATTTTATTTTGATCGGTGTTTTTATTAACGTAGTAAAAATTTGTTTATATAGCTTATTGTGGGTAGTGTATTATGGCCGTTAATTTACCGGAAGTCGTTTATTTGCTTATTTATTTGGATCAAATTGTTTTGCTTGTTTTTATTCCTTTTAATTTTTATTTTTTATCTTATATATTTATTTATTTATTTATTATTTTTTTATTTTGGTCGGTGTTTTTATTAACGTAATAAAAATTTGTTTATATAGCTTATTTAATAGTTTGGGAAGATAATTAAAGCTATTTGTTGAATTTTGGTGTTGATTATTGTGGTTTGTTCTGACTATTATTTTGGTGGGAACGGTTTTTAATATATTTATTTGGATTGATTATCTTTATTTGTTTTTTCTAAACGGCTAGTTTATCGGTATCGGTTGTTAGTTTATTTATATATTTGTATGTATTTAGATCAATTTATTATACTTGTTATTTATTTGTTACACTGTATATTTTCTCTTTTTGGTTTTCGATTTTTAAGTAACACATTATATTAATTTTTATTCATTTTTTTATCGTTATATAACAGTTATAGATATTTTTCATCCGATTTTTTGTTTTGATTTTTTATAGTCTAATTTTTTGGTCATAATAGTTTGATAATTTGTTTATTATTTACTTTATTTATTGATTTTGTTCCTTATTTTTTATTCTATTTCGCCTATTCTAACAGGTGTGATTTGGTAATTTGTTTGGATTAATTTATTTTGCTTATTTTATTGTCATTTTGTTTGTTTATGTATTTATTTATTTTTTCCGTTTTCGATTTTTAAGTTACGTAGTAAAAATTTGTTTTCATGTCTGCATTTTGAGATTAGCTCGGATCTTTTATTTAATAATTTATTTTGGTCTGGGAAGGTAATGATAGCTATTTTTTCCTCCAAGCAAAGTTTGCAAGTTTTTGATAGGTTGTTGTAGGCTGATGATTTTTTCCTTATTTTCCAAGATATTTTTGGTGTGGTGTGCGTCTTGTTTTTTATTTCCCAGATATACTTAGAAAGCATTGTGCTGTTCGCATATTTACTATTTGTGAAAGGTGTTTTGTGTACATAATTTCTTTGTTTCCAGGGACCTTCAGTTACTCCTATGTATACTTTTTCTTTATTATCTGGTGATTTTATCGTGGTTTGGTAGATTACGTTGTTTTGTAAACAATTACCATTTAAGGGACATTCGTTTTTTATTCTGCAGTTGCACCCGGGTTTAATTTGTTCGTGTGGTTTGTTAATAATTTTCCTGTTGTGCTTTTTTATTATTTGTGCCATGTTCTCAGTGCAACTGTAGCTGATTTTTACTGTGTTTTTGTTGAATATTTTGTGTAGGGTGCTTGATTCCAGGAAGTGTTTGTGTAAAAGTTTGAAGAATATTTTTCCTACGTTTGTTTTTACGTTTTTGCTGTATGGTGGGTTGAACCATATGATATTTCTTTTCGTGTTGGCCTTTTTTGTGTTCTGTGGTGAGTATGTGAGTGTTGCTGGGAATCCGCTATCTTTTAGGGCTGTTTCGTAGTCTTTCTTAGCTTTGTTAAATATAGATTCATTGAAGGAATTGTTGGAAAGTTTGCGGTTAATCGATTTTGGTATCTGTTTGATTATAGAAGGCGGGTGGTTGGAAGATGTGTGTATATAGAGTGGTTTATGATTGGGTTTTCTGTATGGTTTGTATGTACCTTTTCTTAGGTTGAAGGTGACAT
The DNA here is from genome assembly GCA_964036315.1 of Acanthosepion esculentum. Lineage (NCBI taxonomy): Eukaryota > Metazoa > Mollusca > Cephalopoda > Sepiida > Sepiidae > Acanthosepion > Acanthosepion esculentum. The sequence goes on from OZ038499.1 coordinate 56,493,261, forward strand.
CTGGAAAATCTACTTCGTTTAGGTTAGTTTTTATATCTATGTCGAATCTGGTATTTTTGAAAATCTTTATTATTGCTTTTCTAGTTTTATCTGTGTTTTGTTTGTTGCAGTTTCTTAAGATTATGAGACCATCGTCCCTGTAGAGTCCTGTGTCATTTCTCTCTATTATTTTGCTTAGTTCATGTAGTAAATACCTACAATTTCGCATGTCTCTGCACTGTCAAAGCTTCCCATTGTAGTGTCAAATATCCCATCTTTCTTTATCCATGCTTCTTCATGGTGAAATAGTAATGATTTACGGGAGTGCTTAATGATGTCAATTTCGTTTGGTTTTATTATTATTTGTTCCTGAGCTAAGTTGATGGCCTCATCTAACATGCGTTCTGTTATGGATGGGTAAAATTCTTTTATGTCTAATTGTAGGAAGTGGCAATTTTGTTTGTTATTTATGCTGTGGAACCAGTCAATAGTTGCTTTTGTGTTTTTCCACTGGTTTACTCCTAACTTCTTCCTAAGTTCAGAATTAATTCTTTTTAGTATCATTTTACTTATTTTACCTAGTTTGCTTTTGGCTGGGTTTATGAGTCTGCATGCAGGGTTGGTTTTGAAATTTTCTTTGTGGTTTTTAGTGTGATAAAGGCTTGCGCCTTGCTGATGCAACTTATTCGGTCATCTAGGTCTAATTTTTGGGCGATTGCTTTAGCTTCTTTATTGATATCGTGTTCTATTGTTTTAGGTGCCTTTCTGTATGTTTTGGTTATGTTGTTCTTGAGTAATTTATTGTGCATAGGAGGGCTTAGTTTGTATAAATTTCTTGTTTTGTCAGCTGCAATAAATACATTTGTTGAATTGTTTATTTTAGTTATATCTTCTTTTAGTTTTTTTTTAAATGCATCTTGTTTTTTATGGAATTTTATGTTTCTAACTAGGTCAGTTAAGTCCTTGTTGAAGTCATCTAATTCTTTTTGTTGCGGGGGACATTTTTTTGTTTTGCTGCCTTTGATAGACCATTGATGAGGAGATTCAATATGGCTTTGGTATTCAGATCCCCCCTACAATTACAAAAGTCAAGGGGATGATGATTATTTATTTATATATATATATATATATATATATATGTGTGTGTGTGTATATATCCATGTTAATAACTATAGTTAGTAAATAAACCAGCTCTTTAAGAAATAAAAGGAAAGTTTAAACAAATAAATCTAATAAAATTATTTAAATATATAGATTATACAAAATAAAACAGAATGCAACTGTTAACTAAAGGGCCTTTATATCAGGTGTTAATAAAACCAATCAATACAAAATGTCAGCCGAACGCCAATACATCTATACTAAATATTACCAACACTACTAGAAGATTAATGTAAAAATTATACTACATTGAAATTGATCTTACTTACAGAAAGATAAGCCTTATATGGTGCAACAAGGTGTAACTAAAACATAAGAAGCAATTGTCAAATTTCAAAGTCTAGCAAAATCATAGTCAAAGGTATGATATGTTTACAATTAACAGTTAATTCAAATCTTTGATTTAATAAAGCATCATTATTCAAGAGCCTGATAATCTGCATGTTTTCCTGTAAACACAAAAAACAAGGTTCATATAAAGATGTACATTTCCTTGCCAGTTTTAAATATGAGATGTGTTAATACACATTGAAACATGATTGTATTTGTGTAGCGTTTTTACATGTTTCTGATGTAATGTCCTAAAATAGAAAAAAAAAAAAAAAAATATATATATATATATATCAGTAGGTATCTTCAAAGTTTCCCTAAAAAATTAGCATACATGGTGAAAAAATGCCTAAAACTTAATAAAAACAGTTTTATTGTTAAAATCTTCATACTATTAAGAGAAAATATCAAAGGGTTTTTTGAAGTAAAAATTTACTTAAAAATCTTGATTTTCTTGCATCAGTGGATGACCATCTTTTTGCAATGAAAAACACATTGATTTGGAAATTCTTACAAAAATTAGATAATTGCTGGATTTTAATGAAACTTCCACAACTTATTCGCAAATAAATTAAATTATCTTTAAATGTTTCCTTTTTTTAGAAAAACTTGGTAAAAATATTTTTTTTACAACTGTTACCACCCACTTATTTAATTTTATGAGATTTCAAGGAATTAATTTTTGTAGTACTTCATGTTTATATTAGTTATGACAAGTCCTCAGAGAATTTGAAAATTTTAATTATTCAAATTCTGTATTCATTTGTATTGTTCAAGGGATATTGTTATTAATTAAAAACTATTTACTAATCACAAATGGAAATTGATCAACTACCTCCACCCAGTATTTTAAAATGTATTTTTAATTTTTTTGTGTGTATAAATGTGCTGATTTTTGTAAATACAGACATACGTACATGACATTATCAGAAAATAAGAGTAGTAATGATAGTAAATTTAAAATTTATTGGTAATTTTCTAAAATTTCCTCAACACGCATCTTAAGACTATAAAAGCCAAAGTACCTAAAAGTCAATAAAATATTAGAATGCTTAAAATATTTTAATTTTCAAAGATATATTTTTGAAAGATTTGTTTTTTAATAAAGAGAATTGCATCGACAGATTTGTCAAAATGGACGATTTTATTGATTTTACTGATAATCAGAAAAAGTATTAATTTCAATCAATGTATATTCGAGTTGAAATACAGAAAAGTATTTTGCTTATTGAAAATATAAAATTTAATCTATTAGCTTGCAATTAAGACTAAAATAAAACCTTTAAGAAAGATTTTTCATTTTAAAAATGCTTTTAAACCCTCAGTATTGCTTTTTTTTTTTTCTTCTTCTTTTTTTTCTTCTTTTTTTTCTTCTTTTTTTTCTTCTTTTTTTTTCTTTTTTTTTCTTCTTTTTTTGAAGGGGTGTACTTTTCATGTCTTGTTCTGGATTTTTTCTTGTCTAAGGTTTTAGGTCTCTTGGCAAGTTGTCTGTTAGTCACATCAACATTGTTACTTTATATATATGTCTATATATATATATATATATATATATATATATATGAAATGAGAATGTATCGAATATAAATTCCAACGTTTGTAACATTAATTTAAAAGAGGGCTCAATACAAAAGTAGAGCTATATTCTTTATTTTAGGATAATTACATTAACATGAGTATAATGTTGATTTCATTATCCTAAAATAAAATAGTGTGTGTGTATATATATATATATATTTCATTCATACATGTTTCATTAAATAATAAAGACAAGTGTTGTCTATTTATTTTATGTAAATTCTTTTCATATCGTCTGATAAGCTTAATAACATTATCATTAAACGAAGAAAGAAAATCACCATATTGATACATATTTTTTAATCCAATCTAAGCTTTCGGCTTGCATAAGCCATTATCAAAGATGACAATTAGAGTACAATATATTAAGCAATAATTTTTTATATATACTTACGGTGAAATCACACTGAAACACTGGTTTCAGTTTGATAACTGAAGTTAAGCAGTGTTGAGCAGTGTTGAACTTAGATGAGGGACTGCTTGGGAACACTTGGTACCATAAGCAAAAAATACGAGCAGATACAAAACCAGTTGATCATAGGGCTAGCATATTCATCCTATAAAACCTTAATTGCTATGGGAACCACAGCAGCAGCACCACCTCGTATTGCTGAGAGTTGTGACCCCTACACTCTTCAGGGATTAAAAGAGGAGATTTTTCTTTTAATAAGATTTCTTAAATTGCCAGTAGATGAAAATAATAATAAATATACTGTTTAATAAATAAACAGAGCGTCTACTCAAATATGGGTATCCATTAGATATCACATTTAAAGAGATAAAAAAATACTTCAGATTAATAAATAAATATACATTACTTATTTAGAAATTGCGCAGATATGAATGTTTTGAGAATCTGAGACAAATTTTGCATTTATAAGCCACTATTCAATTTTGCTTGATCATCAACACACTCTGTGGCCAAGTCAGTCTAAAACACATTGGATCTAATGACAGTTTCTCCTGCCAAGGGAGATTCATGTTTGAATCCTGCCAGAGAGCACATTTTGTTTTTTTTGTTTTTTTAATAAAATTTCTCAAATATTCAAGCTGGTAGATGAAAATAAGTAAATATACTGTTTAATAAACAGAGCTTCTACTAATGGGTATCCACTAAAATAATGTTTAAGTAATAATATATATATATATATATATATATATATATATAGTAACAAATATAATAAAATCTTAACTTTGAGTTTTGCTGAAAATTCATCCACCAGACAAAAAAGAAGTTCCAGGAATGCTTCCACTAATGGAAATGGCACTCGATAAACTGTGTGACTTCAGAATGGAAATACTTTGAAGGAGATTAAATGCTGAATTGATATTTTAGCAAATTACAACCTTTGTTATTGTTTTATACATATATAAGGATAATAACTGTCCTACTTTAAAAAATATGTGAAAATTATATTAATTTAACACACTTTTGCCGGTCAGCAGAACTTCTGCCAAAAAGTGCTCAGATAAAAAGAGTTATAATAAATCAAGAAAAGTTCAATGAACATTTTTTATTAAATCTCTCTCTCTCTCTCTCTCTCTCTCTGTATATATATATATATATATATATATATATATATATATATATATATATATATTTTTTTTTTTTTTTTTCAACATATATTGTTAAATATAACAGACAATGAATGTCTCTTATGTCTGATCATGAGCCATTCTAAACTTTGTATGTTTGCTTTAATTTCAGGCGAAAATAAAGACAAAAATTGTCCAACATTTGGATATCTTTTTATTAAGTTGGTCTTTGATGTAAGCTTTTGGCTCACAATAGCCATCTTCAGGACCAACTTAATAAAAAACTATCCAAATGTTGGACACCAGTTCTTGTACAGTCATGGAAGTTAAGCAATGTCAAGCTTGGTCTGTACTTAGATGGGTGACTGCTTGGAAATACCAGGTGTTGTAGCTTGGATATGCGGTGGTGTAATGGGTATCGGCTTGGCTTTGTTATATTTAATTATGCACAAATACTCTTGGGGAAAAATATGAATTCACATCTTCTTACACCCAACTACGGGTTAATTAGTAGGACTTGTACCAGTAAATCATGATTATCTTCCCTCCAAAATTCTTACAAAATAAAATTATTCTATGGCTTTAAATAATTTTTGAAGGGTTGATAAACCATAAAAACAAATCAATCAATGACCTTGAACTTCTTTATTTTATTTCTATTCTTACTGTATTAATAATTTAGTTTATTTAAATTTGTATACTTTTTTAGGTCTAAAATTTGTCATTTAAAAATAAAATTTTTAAATTTAGCATTTAAAATTACAATAAATTAAAAAAATTACCATTTAAAATTAAAGTTTATTAAACTCAGGTTGTGTGTTATTAGTTGTTTAGTCTGTTGAGCCATTTTATGATCATAATTAATGCTACTTAATTGTACTTCTTGTTTAAAATGTTATAATGACAAATGCATATATAGAGATTCCGGCATTTCTGGGATATTATTTCAGACACAGTCTCAAAGCCAATGAAATTGTTCCTAGAATTTGGAAAATGGAAGAAAATGTAACAATATCAGATTATACTGCCTAAAACTGCTTTAAGCATTTTTAAGAATAGTGGTTTATCCATTGAATTAAAACCTGAAAATGAAACTCATCAGTTTTCAATTGTAATGTTTTAAAACCCAAGCACCATTCCTTGAAAACTTACAAAAAAGATAGGATCATTGAAAAATACTATATATAGTGTGTTCCATAAACTTAAAAAAATACACATGCTTAAAAACGAAAATACTTTTGATATATCCTAATACCTTCTTAAACGTATCATTATCCCCATGAAGTAAGCTGTAGTATTTTCATCTTTCATTATATTATGCTCCCTAAAAATTTATATGGTAATTTTTCAAAGGTGGCTTCCTTAAGAAGGGAATATTTTTAGAGAGGAGAAAAAAAAAACTATTTTCTAATCACTGTACACGAAGAATTACTTTCAAATATAATTCCTTAAAAACTAAAATTGTATGTTTCATGCTGCCATAAAGAGTTGTATGGAATTGTACAATTTTTTTTTTCCCCCATATTATTATATGCATTGCACTGCTGTCCACAAATTTCCAAAATAGTAGAGTGGTACAATAGGGACTGAAATCAGCAATAATCCTTTTTTTAAAAAAAAGTTATTTCTCATATTACTATAGATTAAGTCGGTGGTTCCCAAATTTTTTTTGTCTGGGCTGCATTTTCAGAATGAAATTATGTTCGCACCTCACCAAAGTGAAGTCCCATTGAAAAGTTGCAAGCAGCCTTATGGCAAAGAAGGTCCCGAAAGAGTGTTAAAGGGAGATAACCACAGATTCAAAGTCATAATATTATCATTGATAACTCTCTCCTCCAATCTGCGGACTTTAATTACTATATTCTTAATACTTGATATAATGCAAAAATATCACAATGATAAAATCAGTCAATAATTATTTATAACTATTTATACTCAGACTAATGCATGCAATTACAAGTAATCCATAATAATATTTTAAAATCATATTTATTTTTGGTATATGAATTTTTTAAATTTTTTTCTAAATCTTTTTCTTTCAATCATTCTGCTTTACCTTTTATCTTCTTCCACTGCACCTATGAGGTGTGCCGCACCATTTTTGAACCACTTGATTAAGTTCTCCAGATCATGAATATAACAAAAACTTTTTTTTTTATTAAATTTTATGAAAGTTAATGGAGGTAGGGACAGTTTTCTACATGAATTCATTTTAAATTGATACATATATGAAAGCCAAAATACAATAGGTTCATACCATGTGATTTCTTAAAATGTAAAAAAAATAAAAAATTTTAATTCTGGAATTTATAAACTAAACATTTTTTTTCATATATTGCTATAATTGATAACAATTATGAAAAACAAAAAAAGTTCAACTTATAAATTTCAGAATTTAAAAACACTCCAGATTATTAATTTCCAATGAATATTTTTTTTCTAATCTTTAAGAAATCACCTTGTATAAGCAAATTTTAGGGGCTCACTTTACAATGAATTCACATAGTAAATCAGCCCTCCCTATTAACTTTTATAAAATCTAATTAAAAAGATTTTTTTTTTTTGAATGTTCATAATGTTTCCATCTTAATATGAAAAAAAATTTCATTTCAATGCTTATTTCTGATAACAGTGCCTACTCTACAATTCAACCACAGTTTCTAACCAATTTGATCAGCAAGGGGACGATTAAAGTCAAAATCTTTTCTTCATCAAGTGTGGATATATGTACAGTGTAATGGATACCAGCTTTTAAATGAGAGATTGGCAAGCGGAGTTTGGATTCTAGTTGAGTTTGTTACATTCACTTACATGCAAATACCTATGGAGGAAAGTATGAATCTATTCCCCCAGCTATGGATTAAATAGTAAAAGTGCTATCTGGAAAAATCATTATCATCAAAAATATTTTTAATATAATATTCAATCTAAAAAAAAGAAATTAAAAAAACATTATTCTTGCAATCCTCCAAAACTGTTTTGGCTTTAAATAACCCACAGTAGATTGATAAGCAGCAAAAAACTCCCCAAAAATGTATCAATGTGTTTATCATGCAATGTTCTGCTTAAATCCTTGAAATTTTTTCTTAACTTTTGGGCGTCCTGGGTATGATGATAAACTACATCCGCGTCCTAGGTATGACGATAAACTACATCCGCGTCCTAGGTATGACGATAAACTACATCCGCGTCCTAGGTATGATGATAAACTACATCCGCGTCCTGGGTATGACGATAAACTACGTCCAACCAAAAGGCCGTCGATCCGATCAATCGGCTGGTCATGTCATGCCCCATCACATCTAACCCATCCCAAAACAACTACAACTTACAATTAACTTCCCCTCCCAAACCCTACACTAAATATAGTAACACCTTACCCCTAAAATGTGATGGGAAACAATGATGTTGCCAGCTATACGTTTTTGAAACGATGATGTTGCCAGCTATACGTTTTTGAAACAATGATGTTGCCAGCTATACGCTTTTGAAACAATGATGTTGCCAGCTATGCGTTTTTGAAACAATAATGTTGCCAGTTTTTGAAACAATGATGTTGCCAGCTATACATTTTTGAAATGATGATGTTGCCAGCTATACGCTTTTGAAACAATGATGTTGCCAGGGATACATTTTTTTGAAACAATGATGTTGCCAGCTATACGTTTTTGAAACAATGATGTTGCCAGGGATACATTTTTTTGAAACAGTTGCCAGCTATACATTTTTGAAACAATGATGTTCCCAGCTATACATTTTTGAAACAATGATGTTGCCAACTATACGTTTTTCATATATCTAGTAAATACTGGATCTGGCATTAAATAACCCATAGTGGTTGATATGCCATAAAACCTCAAACAAACAAACTTAACTTTTGGTCATATGAAAATGTGTCTACTATGACAATAATTCCATTTCTCTGTGTGTCTCTTCTCTCATGAAAAATGTTTTATTTAGTGCATGAGAATTTGGGCTTTTTAGGGATATTATTCACAGCAGGTGATGGCATTTTAAATTTGAAAATTTAGCTGAGAGGAAAATATCAACAAAAAAAATTGATAAGCCTCCAACTGGTTTTTGTGTATTCCATCTTCTATATGAGGGTTGGCAGGAAAGTTCGTAGGCTGACCAAAATATAAATGTAAATAGATACATCAACTGGTAGCTTAAAAGTCATGCAAGTGTACCAGAATGCAACAGCTAGTTGGTCACCTATTGTATTCTTGTACACTTGCAAGTCTTTTAGTCTACTAACTGATGTATCTACTTTATATTTTGGTCAGCCTATGAACATTCCGGCTGACTCTTGTACTTTCAATATTTTACATAAATCCTTTTTCATTTTAAAATGTGTATAAAATATTTATCCTCTGGTTTTTTTAAGCTTTATGAAACCACTCTAAAAATAATGGCATCTTATTTATAATAAATTTCACTCAATACAAGGCCCAGGAGCCACTCCTGGTAGAGCATTACTGAATGAGGTGTATGATACCTAAAAGGAAATATAAGAAAGTGAGGATAAGGAGGATAGATAACGATGGGTCCTTGACTTGAAGACGTTAAATTTTGTAGTGTTCAGAGAAGTGTCCATGCATAAGTTTGTTCCCCAAAGTAGCAGTTCTTACGGAAGAATGCTGTCTGAGTGAAACTTCTACCTTACAAATGGAATACAGAGGAAATGTGGATGTAGCATGGTGAGTACTAGCTGTAAAGATCTGAACTAAAGTGTGGAGCTCATCTGAACATTTGCCATTTATTTTATTCAGTCGAGTTAGCTCAGACATTCTTGAGTCTATCACACCAACCACAACAGTCTTGTATCAAGGTCATTGGGATGGCATTCTGTGTCATAACATAGCTAGTCAATGTAGGTAGTCGCTGGGCAATCAACTCACCTTGCTCCATGGCTAGGTGTCCAGAGCAGTAGCATTTTTGTCACGGTTCTTTGCATGTTCCATTTTAACAGTTTATAATATATATTATTTCTTGCACCCATGAACAACACACAGTTTTGTATTACTACATACACACCTGAAGATGATCTTAGAAGAAGAACGAAAGTACTTGGGAAAATGGAAAATAAAAACGATTTTTATAGTTATAGCAGATTTCTCATATCATTTAATTGCAATACACAGAAGGTTATCCGTAGGTATGAACTGATTTTATTAAAAATAAGCAGACATAATGTCTGTAATTTATTTTTTTAGTGTCTATATATAAATTCAAGATGACATCACTGTCTTTTATTTTCTTAAGCAGTGAAATTAATGCCAACTGGCCTAGCTTGACTGGTTTGGTTTGTTTTATGGCATATCAAACTCAATGGGTTATTTAATGCCGGCAAGATTTTTATTGATGGTAATATTTTTTTTCCCAAAAATGCATTGCAGTTAATTTTTTTTTTTTTTAAATGTATTGCTGGTAATAATTTTCTTTTTGAAAAATTTACTGCTGGTAATAATGTATTGCAGGGAATAATTTTTTCTTCAAATAATAATTTTTTCAAAAAAGTATTGCTGGTATTAAAACCTATATTTATACTTTCATAGTGTTTTAGGGGGTCAACTATTTGCCCATAGCTACCACCCCAGGTCAGGGTAGACTGGGAACACCAGCAATTAAGAGGTGGTTCCACGATCCTCAAAACCTCCTGATCAGATGCGTTGCTGTTGGATATAAATTATCATCTTACCCAGGATGGAGCCTAGGTTGAGATGTCCTAGTGAAAATAAATGTGAAAAAGGTGACGCCGGTTCAAATCCTTCCAGGAGGCACATTTTTCATTAATCAAGCTTTCCTTAACATATA
>OZ038499.1:56518098-56565598 GCA_964036315.1 Acanthosepion esculentum
ATTCCAAAATGGTATGATATGTTGGGCTAGTAAGTGCCCAATCTTGGTTATAAATGGCAGTTCCACAGATAAAACCTTGTATCGGAAAGGAATATATTGCCAGCAGAAGTAGACATCTTTCAGCACTGCTTTCTTTTAGGGAAATAAGCAATGGTGTAAGGAGGTATTTTTTTTGTTGTCATTGATATAGTGACACAAACACAGCAGTTGATTTATGCCGTTGAGCCATGTCAGCCAGTTTCTCATATATTGATTTGTTTCTGGCTACACTTTTGAGTTCATGTCCTTATTCTTCCGCCATTGTATAAACTGGTCTGTGCAATGGTTGAATTGTGGCAGGCAATGAAATATTTTGGGTGGTTGTGAGCTATCCACTTATGTTAATTTGAAAAGTTTAATTCAACCTGAAAGTCCTGATTGTCGCTCTCCACCATACCAGTACGACTCAACACTGACCAAAAAGTCTATTTAAATAAATCTCCATTTCACAAATAGTTTTTTATTTATCTTATATTTTTTAAATGTGAAATCTCAAAAAATACCATGACATTTCCTGGTTTGGTTTCTAATTAACAGCCTATCAACAACTATAGGGCCATTTAAGACCAGATAAAAGTTTTGAATTGTGGTTGTTTTAGGTATAGCTTGATGTTATCTGTGGATCAGTGATAGTTTTGGGTACAGGTTAATTGGTGGCAGTTTCTTTTTTTTCTTCTTAATCAACCACCTGAATCCATACAAAGATGGTTAGCTATGGAAGGCAGATACTATATTTATAAATAAAAAGATAATAGATTTCAGTAACTGATTATCCAGAAAACTGTTGACACCAATGAACATTGAGTCAAAAGAAGATAGATGGTTTGGTTTCTGCTTAACGGCCCATCAACAACTATAGGGTCATTTACGGTCAGATAAAGGTTTTTGAATTGTGGTTATTCTGGGATGAGTTTGATGTTATATGTGGATCAGTGATAGTTTTGAGTACAAGTTCATATAATTTTTTTCTTTTTAATCAGTTATTAGAGATGCTGGTTATTTTGTAATCAGTTTCGGACGTAGTAGGTTATTAGAGTTTGTATTGTTATTTTTAGTGGGGTCTGAAGTGTTCTTTTCCCTTTTTTTCCATTTTTAAAATATATTTCTTTAAATAAGCTTTTGATATCACAGGTTAGATAAACAGCTAGCATTTTAATAGTATATCTTGGGGACGGATTTATGAATGCCATAAAGTAGACTTGAAACTGTTCACTTACTCAGAGCAAGCTTTCTTCAGAGAACTAACAAGATGAATGGACATTTTCCTGGAGGTTTCTGGAAAGAAACAAAAAAGAATCATTGTTCAGCTGGAGTATATTTTCAGTATAAGATATTGTTTGTTAAATATAGAATCCTCCATAGCCTGGAGTGTGTCTTCTATGTGCCGTGTCCCTTCAGGATATGGATGATCATGGCTCTCCACAACTTCCTGTCCTTTGTAAATTTTTTCTTTTCACTATCTCTCATAATATCAGTTCTACCAAACATTTATACAAGCCTATTAGGTAAGTTATCCACAGCTTTCCTCTGTATCTCTTGCCTTTAATATGTCCTGTGAATGTCAAATTCTCCAACCTTTCTTTTCTCATTATGCGCCCTAGAAATTTCAACTTCCTCTTTCTGATGTTTAATAAAATATAGCATAAATAAATGGATCGCATGTACAAGTTCTGCTTACATTAATTAAGGCCAGATAAATGTTTTGAATCGTTGTTTTGGACATAGCTTGATGTTATATGTGGATCAGTGATAGTTTTGAGTGAAATTTCGTACAAGTTTTTTCTTTTTAATCAGTCTAATGGGAATTTTTATGAAGTCTTCTTTTTTTTTTTTCGGTTTTCAAAATATATTAAAGTTTCTATGTAGTTTCGTTGTGAGATTTTATAGTTTTATATTCCCGGATAAAACTTTTGTGTATTTCAATGGCCAGACTGGAAAACATATGGAAGAGCAACATCATCTCCCATACCAAGTTCAAACTTTACAAATAGCTGATCATATCCATCCTCCTCTACGGGTGGGAGACTTGAACACTCCTGGTTGAGGCATGAAAAAAGGATCCAGGTGTTCAGGAACAAATGCTTGAGAAAGCTCTTCCACATCTCCTACTTGGAGCACGTAACCAATGACTATGTACAGAGCAAGGCCATAAGTTTTGTGGGCCAACAGGAATCTCTCCTTATAACTGTTAGACATTGGAAGATGGCATAGTTTGACCACATCATGTGGCATAACAGCTTCTGCAAGACCATCATGCAATGCACTTTTGAAGGTCAACACAAGAGCTGGTCAGACAGGACAATGGTGGAACTCTCAGAACTACTTCCAACAGATTATCCTGGAGGAGGTTGTATGTTTCTTCTGCTTTTAGTCAGCCCTGACAGTTAAAGCAGTCTAGGGACTGATGATGATAAAATTTGATTTTCCTTAAGAAGTTAAGGATATTATTTTGTTTAGTGTTTTGAAAGAGTTCTTTTCTGTTGTTTGCTTGATAACATTTTGTTCAGGTTTGACTGAGACAATGGCAACTTGTGATTACATGTTCAACTGTGAGAGATACTTGACATCTGTTGCATGATGGGGGGGGGGATTCATTTTTTTAATAGATGCGAGTGTGTCAGATGTGCACGTCCTATTCGAAACCTGGATAAAACTATTCCCTCAATTCTGATTTTTCTGAAATCTGGGAGCCATTCTTTTATAACTGGTTGAATATGATAGTTAGATTTTTGAGTCCCATTTCTTCATATATATATATATATTTTTTTTTTTTTTTTTTTTTTTTTTTAAGCATTTTACCCAAATCAAGGTGTAAGTGCCACTGATTTGCAGGGGTGTACATAGAGTGAAGGTGAAAGAAAAATACTGTGTATAAGGGGAATGAGGAAAAGATATAAATATTCAAGATGTCAGAAGATGGTGATTGACATTGCATTTACATTTTTGAAGATTCTAGTTATCAGGGAAGCAAGTAAATAGAAGTGAATTCCACAGGTGGGAAGTACAAGAAAAGAAATTATTGCTTGCTATTTTCTTTTGGTATGTTCTTTTATTTTGTTCCTGAACTCTCTATGGGGGTATCTTTGTTGTCATGTTGAGGGCATCTTTAGCTAGTTTGTTTGCTATCTCATTACCCAGTATACCAATATAACTCGGAATCCAGGCTAGGATGACTGAGTTTTGTGATTCAACTCTTTCAGTATAGGTTTCCAGTATGTCTAGGAGATATGGATGTTTGGACTCTCCTTCTTTCAGAGATACAAGACTTGACAACAAGGAATTTCTGGTTATTTATTTGTAATTTCCATAAACATTACACCAAAAATTGAGCATCCATCAGTCTGAGTGAATGAGTCTCAAGGGCAATATATTTTAATATATTTTCTGTTTATATGTTATTTTTTAATAGATACAATTTAATGCTCTGTTTTTTAAATAAACAGTATTAATTACATTTACTGGACAGAATGTTCGAGAAATTTAATAGAAAATATACGTTCTCTGACAGGAATCAAACATGTATCATATTTGGGACCATCAATAGATCTGACATGCTATACCACTCAGCTACAGAGAAAGCATCTGGTTAGCAAAGTCCAAATTACTTCTTATAAACAACAAATCTTTGACGATCTTTCCCGAATATATACTCATGAAATGTACCTTAACATAAACATTGACAACATATTATGAAATGGATTAAGTCCGACAATTATTTAATTTTATTTCTGTTTATATGTTTTTTTAAATAAACAGTGTTAATTACACTTACTGGCGTGAATGTTCGAGAAATTTCATAGTAAATATGTGCTTCTCAAAGGGAACTATCATTTGATCTGATGTGCTCTTATCTATTCAGCCACAAAGAAGTGTCTGATTAGCAAAGTCTGAATTACTGTTTATAAACATAAATCTTTAATGACATTAAGGGTTACAGGTTCAATACCTTTCAGAGAAGCACATATTTTCTACAAAATTTCTTGAACATTGATAGAATTTAATTTTAAAAAAACAGAGCATTTACTTAAATTACATCTATAAAAATAATGTGTCTATATTTCTGAGATGAGGTGTTATGTACACTATTTACATTATTCAGACTATTGTCCTCATCTTTGTTGCCATATTTATTACAACGCACAGTGGATAAAGGCATTAGTTAGATCCAGTGATTCAATACCTGGTTATGGTGGTGAAGAACTTGGAGAGGGTAATTAACAGGAGATAACTGATAACTGACATCCATTAGACATGGCACGTGGAACTAGAACAGTCTACCCCAGTGAGCGAAATAAAGGGTTCAGTTCAACATTCCAACTACCTGAAGAAGGCCATAGTGTACAACAGCCGAAATGTTGTAATAAATATGGCGACAAAGATGAGGACAATAGTCTGAATAATGTAAATAGTGTATAAAAATAATGTATAAACAGAAAATATATTAAAATAATTGTTGGTCTTAATCCATTTCATAAGATTATATATATATATATATATATATATATATATATATATATATATATATGCCATCCATATACAAACCGGTTTCGGTGTATCACTACTCATCAGTGTGGCTAGACATCTGATTGCTTCAAGCCAGAATCAAAACCTGACTGATTTGATATCAGTCAAAGATCCTACCCTTAAGTTATCGCCACATGGAAGAGAAAGGGAAATTTTAATGTATTATATACAGATGTATAAAAATTCCAACAGCCAGAGGTCTCAATTCATTAATGAAGAGCAGTGGATTAATACTAGCAGTGGATACTGTTTGAGATTACCATTTTCTCTATAGTGCTCGATCAAATAACAAGGGTATTATATAAAGTGGACACTGAAGTCATCGCCAAGTGGCAACAGTCTGTTTCATACTTGAAAGCAATCTTCAGACCTAAAGGTCACCTGTGGCTGTCAGGTGATTTGAGATAGAATGAACCAACAGTAAAATATGCCAAAAATGCTACTTACTTACTTTCTTTCATGCCAATGTTAGAATCAAAGAACAAAATATGCCACCGTCCTGGGTGATGGTAAACTACATCCAACAGCAAGGCCTCTGATCAGGAGGTTTTGAGGAGCGTGGAACCACCTCTTAATTGCTGGTTTTCCCAGATCCACCCTGACCCAGGGTGGTAGCACCTGTAAGGGTCCCAGCTATGGGCAAATAGTTAATCCCCAAACTGGGGTCAAAACACTATGAAAATGTAAAAATAGGTTTTAATACCAGCAATTGTAAAAATTATTACCAGCAATAAATTTTGAAAGAAAAAATTATTACCAGCAATACATTTTTGGAAAAAATATTGCCAGAAATACTTTTAAAAAAAAAATATTACCAGCAATAAAAATCTTGTCACCATTAAATAACCCACTGAGGCTGATATGCCATAAAACAAAATAAACCCAACCAAAATTGCCAAGTTTGACAATTTTTAAAAGAATGCTTGTTGTTGCTATACAATTAAAACTGACCTTTTTTAATCAAGCTAGTTAAAACTAAACACTCCTCATGCCATTTGACAGCAAATGCAGAACAATCTTAGAATTGTGAGTTAAATCCTCACTGAGGAACCCATACTTATAGTTTTCTATCAAAAGTAGGCTAACCTACTTATATTTTTTATTTTATTTTCTAAATCTTTTCACCCCAAGCAAGGTGATAAGGGGTTACTGGGAGTGAAAGAGAATGATAAGATTTTAAAAGAAACCGGAAATCCAATCCTAAACAGGAAGCAATTGTTAAACCTCTAATCCTGTTCAAAAAACTGGGAAGGAGTGTGAACCGGATGATAAGCAAGCCTAAAATGTTATATTCAGCACCTTGACTCTCTAGAGTTTTATAGACAAAAATTTTTGTAATCATTCAGTCCACTCATCAGGAGGTTTCAGCAAATGAGATTGGATTTCCTCATTTTCATTTATTTTTACTAAGTTAAAAATTAATTTATTTACTAGTTATTCGTATCAGGTTGATTTTTATTCTCTTTTTTCTGTGTGTGTTTGTGAGTGTATATGTGTATATATTTTCTTTCTAATCAAGATTACTCCATGCAAGGCTCCATTTTCGGAAAAAAAATATTACCAGAATATAAAAATCTTGTCGGCATTAAATAACCCATTGACGTTGATATGCCATAAAACAAATCAAACCAAACTAGGAAATTGTGGAGAGCCATGATTGCCAACATCCTGAAGTTGCACAACATATAGAAGAAAATTAATAAGTTATGATAGCCTTACTGAGCACCACCCACTTAAAATAAAATTTAATTAACCTACAATTTATAGAAAAAGATAAAAATTACACATCATTTAAAATATATATCACATTATTAATTGACAAAGTTTTACCTTTAGAGCATGTTGAGTTATTGAAAATTTTATACTCTTCAAGTAACAGACTTTCAAAAAAAGCAGAGCATTTTTCTGTTGTGTATTAATGTGTTGAATACTATGTCTGTATATCAGGTATAAATAAAAAACAATGTATCAATTAGTAATTCTGAGTAGCAGTCAAAGTAACAGCTCAAGTTAAAGTAGTAAGAGGAGTCCTTAAGAAATAATCTTGTATCTAGCCTATTTCCTGTCGTACAAGGAAAGCTGCATAAAAAGAAAACTGGGCTTTTTTTTTGTATAACATCTCGAATTTTTTGGATATAAAAACATTGAATTTATACTTTTATATCCACTTTTTTCTTTTTCTTTCCATTTTTTTTGTGGATGAGTTGAATATTTTTCACAAGACCAAATTTTCACCCTACTCCCCATCAACCTACCACAACTATTTAGAAATTACAAAAACCTGTAAAAAAATATTGTCTATGAATGTGAAGATACTATTAATATATATTTTTTTTTCTTCATTTTTATCTCATTGCAGACAGACATGGAGGAATTAATTGACATCCAGATGCGTAAACGACTGCACCAGGAGAAAATCAAGGAACAAGTGGAAGAACAGCTGAAAGAACACAAAATTAAACGAAGTGGATCTTTCTTCTCACGTGTCAAACATTAGATTATCTTTTTTGTTGTTATTATTATTATTATTATTGTTATTATTTTATTTATTTTTCCCTCCAATTGCTGGATAGGATCTGCAGTGAGGAGTTTCCTCCCTTTCACAAACAAAAAATTAAAAAACACTTGAAAAAAAAAATACACCTAATGACATATTTAGAGTTACAATATTATTGTAAAACTAATAACTAACTATATATATATATATATATATATATATATATATATATATATATATATAAACATTCTACATACATGTGAGCCATGTAGATTCTAAATAAATGGTGGCACAACTGTTATGGTATGGACAAGATGACTTTCTATTATAGAGAATGCGGTGTGTATTCCAACTTCTCTTATCACCACAACGACCACCACAACTGACATCATCATTGTGATAACACCAGCAATGAAAATAAATGATAGAAAAAAATTGTTTTTAAGAAAAGATGAAGAAAAATATGTTCTTGCTTATGAAATGGATATTATAACAACTATTTAAAAAAAAAATAAAAAAGAAAGCAAGTAAAGATATTTTCTGCCTTGGAAACATGCATATATAGATGTGTGTGTGTATGTATATATGTGTGTTTGTGTGTGCGTGTGTGTATCTGTGTATATATAGCCATATATGTCTGCGTGTATATATACAAAGAAAAAGCTGAAATATGTTGTTAAAATTTGTTTGTATGTATTTTTTCCTAGATACAGCAATTGTGCTTTAGATATTGTGTCCATGATAACGGGGATTATATATATATATATATATATATATATATATATATATATATATATATGAACAAACACACACAGGGTGCGATGGGTAAATTGTCGCCAATTTATATTTTTGATTTTATCAACTTCACAGTATAGTAGGATCAGTTGGGCCCTGTCTGTGAAAAAAGACCACCATGACGCAATTCACTCTGCCAGAAATTTGGAAACGTCATGCTATACCTCATGACATTCACACCAGAAGCTCTAAAACGAACATTTCAGAATGGTTGGGTGTCAATCTGAGGACAGTGCAGAGGATTTGGAAAGAGTTGGATGATCTAATCAACAACACAATGTTTGAAGTGATCACTAGTAATGGTGATATTATTCCTCCCTTCATATTGCCACAGAGGCCTACATCAAATGCCTTCAGGAGTAAGTGCTGCCCTGGGTCAAGAGGGTGGCTGCTTGAAAACTCTATGTCTGGCAACAGGACTCTTCACCATGCTACACAAGCAAGAGAACCTAGTCATGGCTGTCAGACAATTTCTGCACCCACATAACCCCTTATATCTGGCCACCTAACTCCCCAGACTTGCAACGCTCTTGATTATGTGTGGGGTGCAGTTGAGCGAGAAACCAACAAAACTCCTTGTAAGACCAAAGATGAACTGAAGGCAAGGATTATGGCAGCATTCACCAACTTAAACAAGGAGACCATCCAGAAGTGTAGCTGGAGATTCTGAAGTTGTGTGGAGGTAATGGTTGAAGCTAATGGCAATTTTATAGACAGATCACAGCAGCTATTAGGGAGATCTTCAATTCATGAGACTTACAGATACCATGTAGTGTTGATTCCTATGTCCACACTGTAAATAGTTATATATATATATATAGGTAGGTAGTAATCTGTTGGTAAATAATCCAAGTGAATCCTATTAATAAAAATATCAGAACTAATTCACACAGCTCAATGTTTTATCCAAACAGAGCATATAAATTACATCAGTCAGTCAGACATCCAAGGCTATAGAACCTGGTCTGTCCTGCTATTTACCTATAGCTTGGGAAAGGTATGAATCCTCTTCTTCTCCTGCCAGCTATGTGTAAATAGCAAAACAGATCAAGTTCTATAGCCTTGGATGGCAACTGGTCTACCTACTGCAGGAAAAAAATCTGCCTCGTCAAGTCATGTATCAAAAGACACATGGTTGCCCAAGCATGTATCACACATGGCACATAACTGACTGATAAATTACATACAATAGGAATTAAGATTACTTCAAGGTTATGGCCATAACCTTGAAGTAATCTTAATTCCTATTGTAAGTAATATATATATATATATATATATATATATATGTGTGTGTGTATTTGGGCAGCAATCCCTCTTTCATTCAAGTTTCATTAAAAATGACTGACAAGGTACTGCAGTTAAGTTTTGGTTTAATTTTTCTTGTGTCATTATATTTTTTCTTTTCTGGACATAAATTATGTAGAAATTGTCTGAATGATCTCTATGTCTGAGCGCTTTCAGCTATTATCAAGGATAATTATATTTTTATTTTAAACTGAATGTATGGACTTTTTATGCATGTATCTAGTTGTAGGGATGTGCTGATGCTGTTTTGAAAATAAAACATTCCCATAACTCGAAATATATATATATAAAAAAATCCATACATTCAGTTAAAAGTAAAAATAAAATCATCCTCGACAATGGCTAAAAGTATAACCAAAAACACTCAGACATACAGAACATTCAGATAATTTCTTCATAATTTATGCCTTGAAAAAAAAAAAAACACAAAAAAAATTAAAAGAAAAAACTGAAACGCAGTATCTTGTCAGTCATTTTTTAATAAAACGCGCGCGTGTGTGTGTGTGTGTGTGTGTGTGTGTGTGTGTGTGTGTGTGTGTGTGTGTGTATATATATATATATATATATATATATATATATATATATATATATATATATACATACATATATATTACATAAAACCATTCATACAAAAACAGATAGTGAAGTTAATGATATAATGATATATCATTAACTTCACTATCTGCTTTTTGTATGACTGATTCATGTAATATAAATTGAACTGCACCACATACTTGATAGATATATATATATATATATATATATATATATATATATATATATATATATAATTTATTTCATGGCCCTCACGTCCATCTCTTTGTGGACATGAGATCCACAAAATAAATTTATAACCTGACCTGATGGATTTTTAAAGATTCTGTAATCATTATATATATATATATATATATATATATATATATATAAAAATTCAGATAGTGTATCTGTAAAGGAATAAAAAGATGAGGAAAAAATTCTTAGCCGACAGGTTTCGTCCTCTGAGGTTCTTTATCAAGGCAATGTAGGATTTATTTTGTGGTACATGTTTATATACAAATCCAAGGATGGCATTAGTTTATCATTGGTTTTAAATTTGAGAACCTTCATGAATATTTAGGTCAGTCAAAACATGTGGCAGACACAAAGTGTCCCAATTCAAATTCTGCTAGAAATTCTTTTTTCTTTTTTTAAAATGAATATTGTTTAAATTGTGATTAGATTATTATGGCATGGTATGGACATATGTGCAGTATGTATATCTCTATCTATAAAAGGCAGGAAGTGTGTGTGTGTGTAACGAATGCATGGCCGCAATTTTTGATGGATTTGCACCAAAATTTACATGCACATGCTCCAAGTTAGTGAGAAGGCCAAGACCAACTTTACATTTCCCAACTGCCATCGATAGTGGAAATAATCGATTTTTTCATGCTTCTATGGCAGTTTTCATGTAGTTTGCAGCCATTTTCTACTGGCCAGAGTGAGAGCCTATAGCTGGCTGCCACAAATAGGCAGGAAGATTCTATTGGCCAGCGTGAGAGCCAACAGCTGTCTGACACATATGTTAACTAGCATGCAAAAAAATCGATAGCTGTATTCGTCACAAGTGGGAAAAATTTAAATCTGCATGGCACTTTACTCCAGTTGGCTCATTCGCTTGCTTAAACTCAATGTTGATTCTGATTCCGCAGAACTGGGTTGGGTGTGAAAAAGTATTTGTTGTTAATATT
Organism: Acanthosepion esculentum; assembly: GCA_964036315.1. NCBI lineage: Eukaryota > Metazoa > Mollusca > Cephalopoda > Sepiida > Sepiidae > Acanthosepion > Acanthosepion esculentum. The sequence goes on from OZ038499.1 coordinate 56,528,989, forward strand.
CTTTTTTCATTCAGTTTTTCCAGTTACGAGTCCTTTTTTAAAGCTGATTGTTTTGTGTTCATTTTGTTTTAGTTCTTTTTTTGTAACAGATTTAATGTTTAGTATAGAGCTTAGAAAAAATTCGCAGTGTGAGATAGGCAAGAAGTAAGGCATGTAGCAACATCAGCACGGCAAAGGACACTCCTTTAAAGGCAAGGAAGGGCAAAAATATTTTAAGTCAAGTGATAGCGATTGCTGTATGAGTCGTACGATTTTTTAATCAAGCACGGGCAATGCCGGGCCATGCTGCTAGTATATATATATATATATATATATATATATATATATATATATATATAGTGTGTACATTCATTCCATTTTTCAATTGGTGAATCATAAACAACCTGAAGTAACAGTAACTACTGTAGTTACACACAATTAAAAATTAAATAAATAATTCAGTTAGAGTTAAATTTAATTATCAAACAGAGTGAAAGGTTTAAAAAATAATTCTTTAATAAAGGTTTAATTTTAATTTCACTTTTCATCACAATTGCAATTGATATCATCTAATTAAACCATAATTTAAAACTTAAGCAGGGCTGGTATATTGCTATTATGGTCTGTTGTTTTCTTTTTCTAGCACGTGTATTTTGATGTATTCAAAATATTACAAAGTTCGGGTTCCTTAATGTCTTTTAAGAGTTGATGCAAAGGGGTCATAAAGAATGGTGATTTTAAAAGAAAATAAAAATTGCACACAAAATGAAGTGTAAACAAACCACGGAGATCGGTTGCATATACGAAGAAAGATAAAATAATTTTATTATTTCTAAATTCTTATAACTTTTAAGTTCATAGGATACTGAAGGCAAAAGGTCAAAGGGCCAAAAGTCATCTGCAGGAGCTAGCCTAAAGTTCACCCAAAGAACAGTTTATAGGCCAGTAAATAAATAATTATCTAGTCACAGATATATATATATATATATATATATATATTTTGAAAAATGAAAACATTTTATAAAACATACAACAAACTATTTCTTATTTAAAAGTTAAAATATTTAATCCTTGAAAATGGCTAAATGTATAGCCGAAAGTGCTCGGCTAAAAAGAACATTCAGACAGTTTTTACATAATTTATCATCCAAAAAAAGAAAAAAATTATTAGATCACATGAGAAATTGTATAAAAAACTAAATAAAAGCACCTTGTCTGTCATATTCAATGAAATGTGCAGGAAAGAAGGGTTGCTGCCTAAATACACAAATTATATATATAGTATAGCTGGTCACTTGTATTCGAGGATACCCGTCTGCTCAAGCGACTAGTGAATCCCTATTGCAGGCACTTGCTCAGGCGCATTTGTGTTTATTCAACACCCACAGAACCCAACTGTGGTTTATATTGCAGCTATGCTGAGCAGACCTTAGTTACAGTTTCTAGGAAAGAGCATGTTATCTAGCATGATCAACAATTTGAAAAGGCCAGCACGCTCAAGCTCTCAGCCATGATGACTTGCCCATATATATATATATATATATATATATATTATGTTTTTTTTTAAAATATGATTCCTTCGCTACATAAGAGTTCCTCAATGTAATAAAATTCCCAAATTCTCGCTTGACAAGGAAGCGAGACCAGACACCTTAATTCAACTTAATTTCAAAAATTATATTGAGGGTCTCGGCTCTCGCTTTTGAAACATGAGGACTCTTATGTAGTGAATGAATCATATTTTTAAAAAAAAATATTATAATATAAGCTCTACTTCTGTATTGAGTGAGCACTGTCTTTTTAAAAAATAAAAGCAAAAATACTAAGGAACTCCGGATTATTTACCTAACATGTTCTTTCCTATTTTTCTGCATACATACATATATATATATATATATATATATATATATATATATATATATATATATATATATATAAAGATAAACAACGGTAGCAAAAAAACAACTTTCAACTGTTATTATTTTCTTTGACCCTTCCTGTCTCATTTCTTTATCCGCCAAATGCTGTCTTCTTTTCATCAAGATTCTTCGTAGTCAGGGATGACAAAACATTTCTCTGATTTGCATCCTCTTTATTCAGTTACTTTTTTCATCTTCAAAACTTATCAGAAAATTGTGCACATTGCCATTGTGTAATGGCTACTAGGACATCTTAGTAGACCATTACAACTATATAGGGAGTTCAGTCCTCACTAGGTACCCTACACTTGTTGACTTGTGCCCAACCATTTTCATCTTAATCCCAAAAAACATTTCTTGCATTAAACCTTTGAAAGGTTCTTTAAAGCAAGCAACATATGGAATAGTTAAAATAGAATAATTGCTATCATAATCTGCTTTTTTAGGAATTTTTAAACATTCTTGTTTGATACCATTTTTTAAATTGGAGTAAAAAAGACACTATTTTTCCCATTGCACTTTAGGTTGGATGAAGAAAAAATAAATTGAAACATTATGTAATTACATGAAAGACAAACAAAAATTCAGTTTTTCAAAAACCAGACTATTTCAAGTTATGAACAATACAGTAAAATCCCAGTTTAATGTGAGTTTTTAATATAACATATTTCGTCAACAAATCTTGAATGTGCTATGTCCCTCCAAGATGTTGATCATGGCTCTCCACGATTTCTTATCCTTTGTAGCTCTTAGTAAGGTTTGTCTTTTCACCACCCCTTTGAGTGTCTTTTCTTTTTTTTAAAATCTGTTATTAATCATTTCATCCCAAGCAAGGCAATAAAGCCACTAAAATGCATGGGTTTACTGAGAGAGAATATGGTGAGATGGAAAAGTACTAGACAGAGGAAAAAAGTCAAACAATTACGTCCTGACCCCAAAAAGAAGACGTACTGAGCAAAATTTCATGGAAAAATTTCTACCACTCCATCCATTCAGCCCCTCAACCTCCGGCGTCTTCCTCGTTGGGTTGAGGCGCCCACTCGGTCTGAACCGAACTCAGGGGCAGCTGGCACGCACGCTCCCTGAGTACCCATAGATTGTTCGATCGGTCACTGGCCAATTCCCGCTTGCCGCCCACACTGTGTTAGTTTTTAGATCCAGTAAGCGGGGTATTGTCCATACGTTCACGGTCAATGGGGGATGTAGGCACGGCTGTGAGGGTGGGCGGCAGGAAAATTAGAATGTGGGGAAAAAAAAAATAATATCTGCAGAAGCCGAACAACAATGGGTAAAATATTGATGTCTTTTATATAAGGAAACAACAACAGTAGAAAAGATTACAGTAAGGATAGAAAAGCAATTAACACAAGAAAAGAGGACTACTCCTCTACCAATTTTCCAACAGAGGGGTGTGTGTATGTGATTAACTCGTTCCAATCGACTTGGGAGGACGTGTGGCTCGTAATTCAGCCCTACGTGGAAGTGTAGCTTTTCAGTTTGTTGTCGTAAGTGACAAATGTTAGTTTCAGCGGCTTTTCAATGCGACTGCTACAACGACGATGATATTTCTTGAAGTCCTTATCTCTGACTCATCACTGGACCGACTCACTGCGACGACAGTCTCTTTCGTCTCTTCGAAAATTCTCTCCCGACTGCCTCGACGACTGTCTTTCTCGTCGGCCTTTCTCATCATCCTTTCTCGTCTGCCTTTCTCATCGGCCTGTAGCACCGCGACCCGTAATGGCTGCTGCGGGTTCCCACGCACGTGACAGCACGCAGTGACAACGATGTGCCGACCGATCGCGGTCTCTCCCAACTGCCTTATTAGCAAAATCTCGAGTTAATATAGCAACCGAATGTTATAAGCCAGCTTGTTCACGCGCTTAACATGAGTGTCGCCATAATCACGTGTATTTGCAAAGTTTCTGTCGCTTACTCAGATCTATTTCAAATCTCTTAGTGGATAAAATTAAGTCGTTCATTCCAATTGTTTTTTCGATGACCAAATTCAGCGGATATGACTTATGTTTAGATTAGATTTCGCTAGCGGTAAACATACACTGATCTTAGCTCCCCGGTCCAATTTACTTCAATATGTTTTTATCAAAAAATATTATTTTCGTTTATGTTTTTTTAATGACCCAAATTAAACATCGCCTCCTGCCCTTTGCATTTGTTTATAAACAAGTCTTTCACCAACCCGATTTGAAATTCACTCTTTATCCATTAGCTGTCTTAGGTTTCATATATCACTGTTCTAGATTCTTTCCTATTAATAGCGCTGACACAGTTTGTAACTTCACGGAAGATCGTGTTTTCCATTTTCAATCAATAAACGTTATATTTGCGTGTGTGCATTCATGTGGGGGTGTGCGTCAACCTCTCTCTGTTACATCCCTCCCCTACCCATCTGTCATTTACTAGTAAATGACACATGAGTTTCACATCGTCGGGTGCGAGAAACCCTATCCCAACATGCTCTTAGGATGAGCCACCTGGGATATGCTCAAAGTCGCACATCCCAACCCGAATTCCAAACAACAACAAATTTTTTTTAAAATAAGAATTATTTCCAGCATGTAAAGGTACAGTTTTCAGTTCTCCATACGGTTCATCAGGCCCCTTTTTTAAGTAAAAGTTCACGGGTCTGGCGACCTTGTGTCATGGAACCTTTTCCTCTAGTTCATTCGTTTTTTTTTGTTTTTTTTTGTTCAGTTCAAAGATAGTCACAAAGATAATCACAATCGTCGTTTTTTTTCTTTTTAAGATATTCACAAGATAATCACACAAAAAAAAAATAATTCAACATGTTTTTTTGGGTTTTTTTTTTTCAGTTCGAAGATAGTCACAACAATTATCGCAATCGTTTCTTTTTTTTCAGAGATATTCACGCAAAAAAAAAAATTCAATTTTATTTCGTGGATCTGTCCGTCCGGTCTCGTCTCGCCTTCACAACAGGCTTTGCCGGATCTCTCGACGGTTCAAGTTCCTCCACGACAATCGCGGATTCTGTTCCAATATCTGTTAGGGGTTCTGATACACTCTGGTCGGACCTACCTTGGTAAAGTGCACTAACTGGAATCCCTTCCTCACCTCTGCACTTCCCTGTCAGTTTTTTCTGCCCGGTCAACGATATCGTACGTCTCTTCATCCACCGCCAAACTAGCACGGCTACGGCCATTAGTAATATAATTGCCCCAACGGTCGGCCATGTTATTATATCAACCAAGTTTTCTCTCCAGATAGGACTCGGTATATCTATCTTATCTAACTGTGACTTCCATCGTCCAAGATCAATCTTATCGATTGGCTTTAACAACGCTGGCATCTTTTCTAGGGACATCTTAGGACCCCCCCCCAATAATGGGATCCCACAATTCCGCCCATTCACTGGCATTCGTTCCTAGTAGCCCTAATAAGGCCTCATTCTCTTCAAATGTCTCTTCTGTCCGGTAGTAGGGGCGTAAGAAGATAGATGGACCATGAGCTTCACAGCCGAGGGGTAGCTCTACAAAAAAACAAGGGGGTAACCCTTATTGTAGTAGTGGGCTCCCCCACACCTTAGATAATTCAATCCCTTCTTGTGTGGCCACCGCCCAAACCCCGTCGGAGACACTGATGGCCTTCGGCAACATCACCCTGGCTAATACCTCTACCTGACAATGATCCCTAATTCCCTTCTTATTTTTCTTAAACAAATCTAGTACGCACAGATCATGGCTACCTTTCACATAGATTGAAGTTACAGACCCACAGGTATTTAAGGCGTCATTCTTGCATCTTTCTGCTTCTCCCTTTGTTAAGAGCATAAACTTCGTCCTGGCCAGATTAAAGCGACAAATTCCGTCTCTACTTTGTACCTAGCTACTGCTCTTATCTTCGGCTCTAGCTTTGGATAGGGAAGGGGGGGATTCATCGCCTGGTAAATTTCAAAGGTACTACCTCTGTCCAGCAATGGTACTGACACAAGTACTAGTAATTTATCATCCTCCAGCAAGGTAGTACATCCCAAGGCGCTATAATATTTCCATAGTTGCCGGGTGGGGTCTACCGGTAATCGAAGGTGATGGGGTAGCTTGGCTTGTATCTCTAGCAGTACTTCCCTCAATCGTTCCGGAGTTGTTATACTCGGAGACAGGTGTCCCAGCGACAGCATGTCTAATTGTGCTCTCACATGCTCCAACAATAGCGTTAAGGAACGACTTGTCTGGCGTACCTTACTCATTATAGCCAATAATTGAAAATATCTTTGCAAGAACCCTTCTAACTTCTGTAGCCCTGTGGTTATAGACGTAGTTACATTTAACACTTCTGCTCTAAGCGCTTGTAGGTGCGAAATTAACCAATTAATACTTCCTCTATTTTTAACTAATTACAGCCTAGTGACGTTTAGTATGGATACACTTTCTCTAACCAACTGAGTCATGGCTTGTTTCTCCTGCTTTGCCACTTTTAATTTCCTCTTAATTACCTTCACTTCGCCTTCGGAGACTGTACCAAACAACACGCTCAATGCCTTTCCCATTATAGGTAGTATTGCTCTCTTCTGCCTGGTCCGTAACAACTTTATTCCTTTCAAATAGTAATTTAAGTCCTTCCATTGTCTCTCAAGTATTAATGACTCTTGAGCTACGGGGTATAATATACGATGGTATACCGGCGTCTGCAAGTATTCTCTCGCAACTTGTGTCCTGGCTGTATCTAGTTTGTCCACCCCGACCATCAACTGTCACAGCAACTGCTCATACGGTCGTAGGTCTATTACCAACGTTATCAACCACTTTGATCTAGTTATAACCACTTCGCACGTCTTCTTAAATATAGTATTCTCACTGTGTTCCCAGGTATAAGCTACCAGAACCAGCATCATCAGTACCGTGAGCCTCCTCTCGTCCATGTCTGCAACATATGGAGAGAAGAATTCGTCTTACTCAATCATCCTGTTTTTGGTTTCGATTGGGTGGTTATATCTTAGAGCAACTCATCAAGTGCCGACCCGGACCACCACCAGTGCCGCGCATGCATGGGGGCCCTTCCACACAATCCACAACACCGAGGACAATACCCGGTCAGCCCCAGACTGTCGCACATTTGGCACAACCATTGTACTGGTTTCACTTAACCTTGGAGCTAGGGATGCACCGCTCCCCTCAATCGCAATTTCAGTGGTAATTCCCCATTAACACTAGGCGCTTCTCCAGCCCGCAATTTACTCTGCAATTCTGCTAACGGAATTTCATCCTCTTCTTCCCATTCACTCAGTTCCTCTTCTTCCCTAAGGTTAGGATCAATTACTGCCTCCTCAGAAGGCCCCGCTGGGGTCCGCTTTGTCTCCCTCAGCCTTCGAAGGGTAGTTGGGCTAATTTCAATCTCTTCACTGCCTTCGCTTTCACTCTCCGTCTCCAGGTTTTCTGGTTCTACTAACGTAGTTCTCCTCAGACTTTTCTGTTTAGTTCTTGTTTCGGCTCCTTCCCATTCCCCTATTTCCGCTAGTTTGATATCATTCGCATGCACCCTCTTTACCTTCCTGGTCAATTGGTCCCATATCACAAAGGAAACCGGAACCGTCTGCTCTACTATTCTATAATATGGGCTCCATCTCTGGCCCAATTTACCTTCTCTCACATGCATTCTATAATATACTGGATCACCGATCTGGAAGGAGACTTCTCCTCTGTCCTTGTTTATCCTATCGTTTCGCCTCTTCTGGGCTCTCCGAATCCTTCTCCTCACATGCGTAAACATTTTGTGCTGTTGTTCTAGAACTATTCGATGATGATCCTCCCCTAAATACTTCTTCCTAGGTCGCAATAGATTGTCTATAGGTAAGACTACATCCCGGCCATATACTAAATAATAGGGGGAAAATTTTGTCGTCTCGTTTATGGAGAACCTCAGGGCCGCCAATGCTTGGGTTACGAATAAGTCCCAATTCTCCCTATTATCCTCAGCTAGTTTAGCTAACACATCAGCGAGGGGTTTATGAAATCTTTCCACTTTCGCATTACTTTGGGGATGATATGGGGAGGTGGTTATGTGATGTATGTTCAGTTCCCTCAACGTCTCCCTCATAATTTGATTTACGTTCTCCGGTCCATTATCGGTAACCAATTGTTCAGGGGCCCCATATCTGGGGAATATTTTGTTCAGCACTATCTTTGACACCGTCTGTGCCGTCTTATCCGGTATGGCAAATGCCTCAGGCCAATTCGTTAGCCAGTCCACAAAACTCACTATGTAAAGATTACCTCTATGAGTTTCTCCATAGGGCCCGGAAATGTCCATGCTTACTTTCTGAAATGGGTAATTCGGGACATCCGTTTCTAATACGGAGGCCTCCTTACTCCTTCGACTCTGTACTTGGCATGTTACGCATTTTCCTACATGGTTCACAACATCTTTAAACAACCTAGGCCAACAATAATTCCTCATTATTAATCCATATGTCTTATCAATTCCCATGTGTCCCAACTTCCCATGACACTGGTCCAGAACTTCGGCTCTCAACTTCCCAGGTATCACTATTTTGGGGCTTACTTCCTCATCTCTACCTACAAGGTAATGCAACACTCCATCGTACACCATATATTTGGAGGTACGTCCTGCCTCTACCTTGAATCTGATAGCTGCTATCTCTCTATCCTCTTGGCTTTGCTTAATAATGTCTCTCCAGTGGGGTCGGAAATAATCTCCGTCTCCCTCGTTTCCTGATCCTCCCAACCAAATCCTTCCCTCGGTGCCTGTGAGTTGATCACATTAATTTGGAATGCCTTATCATCCACACCCGGCTCTAACTTGACAGATTCCGTCTCTAGTTGCTTCGGAATCCTCGATAACAGGTCAGCACAGGTACTATCCTTCCCTGCCAAGTATTCTATCTTGCTGTTATATCCACTTAGTTTCAACGCCCATTGCTGTATGTTCTTATTCGTCCACTCCGCCTCTAATAAATATTTGAAGGGTTTGTTGTCTGTTTTAATGGTAAACACTGCCCCACTCAAATAATAGTTCAACTTTTGCACAGCATACAGGATAGCAAACGCCTCTTTCTCTATTACTGGCCATCTTTGCTGAGTATCGGAGAGTCGATGAGACAGAAAATAAATCGGCACTTCCTCAGGCATACCTGGTACTGGGCCATCCTTGTCGGGACATGGTTGTGTAAGAACCGCCCCGATGCACTTATCACTAGCATCCGTGTATAGCACCATAGGTTTACTCAGGTCTGGGTAGGCCAACAGGGGTATAGCTGTCAGCTGGTCCTTTGGAGCCTCGAACGCACGCCGACAATCCTCGGTCCACTTAAACCTAGCATGCTTCTTAGTTAACGATATTATAGGGCCTGCCAGTCGACTAAAGGCTGGTATGAACCTTCGATAATATCCGATGGCTCCAATAAATCCCCTGATCTCTCTTACGGTTTTAGGTGCAGGCATGGCCCTTATAACCTCTACTTTGCCTAGATCCGTCTTTATCCCTTCTTTATTTATGATGAACCCTAAGTATTTCGTCTCTTCTTTCATAAACTGGCACTTTGATAATTTCAGCTTTAGTCCATGTTCTTTTAACCTGTTGAACACCTCCTGCAGATGTTCAAAATGTTCCTCCGGGTGTTTTGAAAACACCATAATGTCATCCAGATAAGCCATGGCAAAGGCCTCCGTGCCATTTAGCACGATGGATATCAACTGACTAAATACGCCCAGGGCGTTCACCAACCCAAACGGCATAACTCTGAAATTGAAGAGACCCATGTGACAGGTAAAGGCGGTATTTTCCTGATCCTTTCGGCCAAGGGCCACCTGCCAATACCCCGATCTCAAATGTAAGGTGGAAAAACATTTCGACTTCCCCAAAAGAGCTAGAATATCATCAATCAAGGGAAGGAGCACGCCAGCGGTCTCGTAATGGCGTTTAATTGACGAAAGTCCACGCAAAACCTATGCTCTCCATCTTTCTTATCCACAATGACTATGGGAAAACTCCAGGGAGATTTGGACCTCTCGATTATCCCTGATTCCATCATTTCATTTACTGCGTCCTCTACTAATTTTCTTTTGTGGATTGGGATTCTATACGGCTTCAACTTAATAGGTGGGTGGTCACCCGTGTCTATCTTCATTTCTACTGTCTCTGTCTGTCCCAATTCTTTGTCAGTAATGGCTATTACTTCTCGATTACTGTTCAGCAACCCGCTCAATTTTCTCCTATAATGTTCGGGGGCTATTATATCCTCCTCCTTTATTTCCTCGCTACCTATCTTCTCTCCTGGCCTATTCTCATTCCATATTCTCACCTGTTCGACTTCTCTCACTGGGCACACTTGTGCCAGCTCCTCTCCCTGCTTTATTTTAATAGTTTTATTGGCAGTATTGGTTAACAGTAAGGGAACGGTCCTTGACCCCTTCACTAACGAATCGCATACGGTTATCTCTCCTTCGCTACCAGTAGGGACCACTTCATACAGGTCGTTATTCAGAACTCCCTCTGTTACAATTTGGCCTTTCCCAGATACAGTGGTTCTAGGGGGAGCTTTATATCTGTTTGGGCCACCACTGACAATTGTTCATAATTATCCTCTCCCAGTGGTATCTCTACTCCATCTACTGTTAGGGTGTCGGGATCAAAACTGATCTGTGCCTTATTCTGCTTAAGCCAGTCGCCCCACAAAATTAGTTCACCACACAAATCTGGTGTCTCATAAGCCTTAAGCTTACCTCTGATTCTTGCCAACTGGAAAGGTAGCCACGTCATCCCCTCTATTCTCATCCTGCTACTATCAGCCTGTCTTATTAGCAGATCGACAGGACTAAGATTTGTCTTCAGTCCCAACTGCCTAAAAACCCTGGAGCTCCCGTATCGACAAGGGCCTTCACCTTCTGGTTTCCCAACAACACATCAAAGGTGAAGTCTGGCCCTTCCTTCAGCAAAGGTATACCTGTGCCTTTCTCCTTCCCGTATGTTCTCCACTTTTTATTTGTCTTCTCGTCAACCGAGACATGTGAGCCGGCAACAGGAGTTCGCTTTTTTCTGGGGGGGTTGATTTCTGTCTAGGGGCCCTCCTGGGTGGGGTAGAGATCAGATGACTCTCTTTTCTCGAACTAGCAGCCTGTTTCTCCCCTCCATTCGAGGTAGGGTTATTCCGTTCTGCGTAGTCCATCTTCTTCCTGCGAGGACAGGTACGTCTCAGTTGACCCGCTCCTCCACAGTACCAACACTGCCGCTCCTTACAACTGGCCGAAAAGTGTCCGACCATGCCACATGTTCAGCATCTTAGAGGTCTTACTCGCACTGGGGCCACCCTGCCTCTTACTTTTTCACAGGCGACCCATTGCCGTTTCCCAGACCCCTTTCCTTTTTGGGAGGAGGCACCAGCGTATTAATTCGCTTTATCCCTAGTTTGCGGTCCCCTTCCATTGTACACCATTGAGCCTTATGCCCGAACTCGCTACAAGTCGGACAGTTCGGCCCCAGAGATCTCGGGTCGCCTCCATAGTTTGTCGGACAGTCTCGGGCCCGATGCCCACTGTATTTGCAAGTCCAACACACCACCCCATATCGGCCCGATGTGGGCTTGAAAAACTCATAACGCAAATCCCAGGCCTTCCTATTGGGGTCAGCCTCTGCCTGCCAGTCCTTTTCTACCTCCTCCTTTGGTTTCCTTATCCGGATCCGCTCCCGATCCTTCTTTTTTATTATTACCTTGCCCCCCCCCCCCGGTGGCTCCTTCCTATACCGCTTCTTATTCTATCCCAGAGCCGCTCGCTGGCCCGAGTCGCTTCTATGGCTGCGGTCAGGGTGGTCGGTCCTCCCTTCAGAACATCGCCCCTCAAGTCGCTGTCACTTAGTGCATCTACATATACATCGTCCAACAAGGCCTGAATATGGCCGCTGTTCCGAGTTGCCAACTACAGAAAGGCTAATGCTGCTAGCCCTGCGATCCTTTCTCTCAATTCTTCATTTATCTCTCCTTCTTGTTGCTGCAGCCGGAATAGTTTCCTGACTGTCCCAATGGCTGTACGCTCACTTGCGTACTGCCGTACCAGAGCGGATTTAAGCTCTGTCCATGTCGAGGCTGGGTTTTCTTTGTACCATGACGCTATAAACTTAGACACCTGCCCCGCTGTGGCTTCGTAAGCCAAGAGCACGATCTCCTGATCTGCTAAGCCATAAATAACCTGCTTCTTTTGGATGGAGAGAATCCATTCATGCAGGTCTGCAGGGTTACCTTTATAAGTGGGTAGCTTCCTACTACCTATCAGCCTTCTGAAACCTATCGTTATTTCGGGGACCCCCTCGTCCCCAACGTCGGTTGTGGCGTCTGATCCTGCTACACTCATCCTACCACTTTCCCACGAGAAGCGAGGTTAACGACAAACAAGGAAACTACTTAACACGGCGGTGTGCTTCAACTGCGTACAGAGTCGACAAAAATCAACAATATTACTGGCAGATCTAAGTGCAATGAGTGAGTAGAGGAAGCCAAAAAGTGACTTACCTGAGGTCCGCTGCTCCGTGTTTTGTTTCCTTTTTATGTCTTTTTTTTTTTTTTTTACTAATATTGACTAGAGTTCTTTCTGGTCTTAGTCGGTCCCGACTAAATGCAACAAAGTAAGTCTGTTTTGCTGGTGTTTCCTTCATTCTTCTTCAGTATGACTTAAGGCTTGCTTTCCTTCAAAGCTGTTCCTGGCCTTACTTTCCGTAGTAACTCAAGGTCAATCCTGGTCACGGCACCAAATCTACCACTCCGTCCCTTCAGCCCCTCAACCTCTGGCGTCTTCCTCTTTGGGTTGAGGCGCCCAATCGGTCTGAACCGAACTCAGGTGTAGCTGGTCGCACGCTCCCTGAGTACTCGTAGATTGTTCGACCGGTCACTGGCCAAGTCCCGCTCGCTGCCCACAGTGTCTTAGTTTTAGATCCAGTAAGCGGGGTATTGTCCATACGTTCACGGTCAATTGGGGATGTAGGCACGGCTGTGAGGGTGGGCGGCAAGAAAATTAGAATGTGGCGAAAAAAAGAAATAATATCTGCAGAAGCCGAACAACAATGGGTAAAATATTGATGTCTTTTATATAAGGAAACAACAACAGTAGAAAAGATTACAGAAAGGATAGAAAAGCAATTAACATAAGAAAAGAGGACTACTCCTCTACCAATTTTCCAACAGAGAGGTGTGTGTGTGTGTGTGTGTGTGTGTGTGTGTGTGTGTGTGTGTGTGTGTGTGTGTGACCGACCAATCGACTTGGGAGGACGTGTGGCTCGTAATTCAGCTCTACGTGGAAGTGTAGCTTTTCAGTTTGTTGTCGTAAGTGACAAATGTTAGTTTCAGCGGCTTTTCAATGCGATTGCTACAACGACGATGATATTTCTTGAAGTCCTTATCTCTGACTCATCACTGGACCGACTCACTGCGACGAAAGTCTCTCTACTCTCTCGACGACAGTCTCTTCGAAAATTCTCTCCCGACTGCCTCGACCACTGTCTCTTTCGTCTGGCCTCTTCTGTCTGTCTTTCTCGTCGGCCTTTCTCGTCAGCCTTTCTCGTCTGCCTTTCTCATCTGCCTGTAGCACCGCGACCCGTAATGGTCGCAGCGACCATTACGGGTCGCGGTGCTACAGGCAGATGAGAAAGCACGTGACAGCACGCAGTGACAACGATGTGCCGACCGATCGCGGTCTCTCCCAACTGCCTTATTAGCAAAATCTCGAGTTAATATAGCAACCGAATGTTATAAGCCAGCTTGTTCACGCGCTTAACATGAGTGTCGCCATAATCACGTGTATTTGCAAAGTTTCTGTCGCTTACTCAGATCTATTTCAAATCTCTTAGTGGATAAAATTAAGTGATTCATTCCAATTGTTTTTTCGATGACCAAATTCAGCGGATATGACTTATGTTTAGATTAGATTTCGCTAGCGGTAAACATACACTGATCTTACCTCCCCGGTCCAATTTACTTCAATATGTTTTTATCAAAATATATTATTTTCGTCTATTTTTTTTTAATGACCCAAATTAAACATCGCCTCCTGCCCTTTGCATTTGTTTATAAGCAAGTCTTTCGCCAACCCGATTTGAAATTCACTCTTTATCCATTAGCCGTCTTAGGTTTCATATATCATTGTTCTAGATTCTTTCCTATTAATAGCGCTGACACAGTTTGTAACTTCACGGAAGATCGTGTTTTCCATTTTTCAATCAATAAACGTTATATTTGCGTGTGTGCATTCATGTGGGTGTGTGCGTCAACCTCTCTCTGTTACAAATTAGCTATGGGGGAGGTGTTGAAAGGCAGTCCCACACTCCCTATCGCCTATGTGGACTGACTATATCAGTAGCTATATATAGTGAGCACAGGATGTACCTGTGGGCTTGCATCAGGAATTACTAGCCTGCCATCCGATTCCCTGTCTTTCAGTAGTGTATTCTCTTTTACAATAAGCCTCTCTTCTTTCACCTACACGTATGTTGCTGTTCTTTCACTCGAGTATCACCATTGCCTGTTTGTAACCTCTTTAAGCATACAACAGAATATGAGGAAAAGAAAAACATTATAAAAGAGAGAGAACAATGAAAGAACAGGAATTAATAAGACAGAAGATAACCATTGACATTGCATTTAAATTTTTGAAGATCAAAGGCAATAAATCCACTAAGGTGCAAGAGGTTACTGAGTGTTAGATAATATGCGGAAAACTACTATTAAGGAGAGAGCAGAATAAATGAACTGGAATTAATAAGACAGAAGATAATTGACATTGCATTTAAATATTTGGAGATCAAATGCACTAAAGCCACGAGAATGCAAGGGGGTTACTGAATATTAGAGAATATGAGAAATACTACTATAAAGGAGAGAGGACAATAAAAGAACAGGCAGGTATTAAGAAGACAAAGGATAACCATTGACATTGCATTTAAATTTTTGAAGATCAAAGTTGACTGGAAAGCAAGAAGCTGGAAGAGAGTTCTGCAGAGAAGAAGCAGTTAGCAGAGAACTTATGATTACGTCTAACCATTTCAACTTGTAAAGTGATGAGACCTTGCTGCCAATCTAGTAATGCACTTAAACCCATAAAGCCTAGTTACCAAAGAGAAAAGTTCATTAGAACAATTACCATGAAAGTATTTATAGAAAAAACACGAGGAAACTACATTACGGCAGTGGGAAAGTGACTGAAGATGAGATGCCAGGTCAGGACCAATAACATTAAAGATTCTTTTTTGGATTTTATCAAGAATCTCTAAATGTGTATCCACTTAATTAAAATCTTAATTTCCTATCAGTCCAGCTACATGATAATTGAAGAATGCAGTTAGGCCTTTCATTGTTTTTTTTTTATCATTTCACTCCAAGCAAGGCCATAAAGACACAGGAGGTTACTGAGTGTGAGAGAATATTAGAAAAAATCATTATTAATGAAAGGGAGCAATGAAAGAACAGGAATTAAGAAGACATAAGATAACCATTGACATTGCATTTAAATTTTTTAAGATCAAAGTTGTCTGGAAATCAATAAGTGTGAAAGAACTGTTAGCATAGAACTTCCGGTTATATCTAGCCATTTCAACTGTAAAATGATGAGACCTAACTGCCAATCTAGTAGTATACTTAAATTTATGAAGTCTAGGTACCAATGTAGCAAAATGTCATCCAGTTGTACAAGCTCATTAGGAAAGTTACTTGCTACTTTCCTTTATCTCTCTTGCCCTCAGTATATCCTGTGAGTATCAAATTTTCTAAGCCGTCTTTCCTCATTATTAACTGACATCTTACACTGTCCCCCCCACTTGAAGCCATGTATCTGGTGTGTGCATACTTGCTGCATTTTGTCTGATCCAGCTCCTTCCTTATATATGCAAGACCTGGGAAATTTAGTCAAAGTCCTCCTCTACCATAACAGTAATGGCTCTCAGAATTTAAATTCATCCAGTCAACAGTTTTCTTTTTTAATCAATTTCACCCCAAGCAAGGCAGTAAAGGCACTAAGACACAAGGGGGTTACTGGGTGTGGAAAAAATGAGAAACTTTATTAAGGAGCAAGAACAAATAAGAGTAATCAGGGCGACAGTAGATAGTGACTGACATTGCATTTAAATTATTGAAGCTTAAAGTTGGCCAAAAGAGAGTTCCACAAGTGAGACACGCAAGAAAAGAGACTATTAGCATGGAATTTATGGTTACATCTAGCCAACTCAACTGTAAATGGGTGAGACTTCATTGAGTCTAGTTACCATAGACAATTTAATATTCCTTAAAACTTCCTCATTAATTGCATGAATGGTCACAGTATTCTCAGCATCCTTCTGTAGCACCATGTTTTTGTTGCTTCAAGCCTCCTCTTCACCTACAAAAGAAATTGTCCAGCATTCACTGCCATATAGGAGGACTGATATTAAGTAGCAGCTGAGCACTCTCTTCTTTGTTCCTAATGAAATGTTGTTTCTTAATACCTTGCTTAGCTTTTGGAAGGCATCTTTTGCTATTCCAATGACCAGATATTTTTGGTAGTGCTTGATTTTGACATTTTCAATTTGTAGGTTGCATCCTGCGATGTTTCTCTCACTGACAACTATACATTTTGCTTTCTTATAACAGATGATTAGACCTTCCTTCTGACTTTACTTACATTAAACAGTCTTCTTTATTTTTACTTACATTACACAGTCTTCTTTCTGTGTCTGACATCAACACAGTGTCATCTGTATATTTTATGTTGTTAAAATTGTACCCACCAATACTAAATCCTGGTTGGACTTCTAGTTCTCTAAAGATTGCCTCATGGTAAATTGTGAATACAAATGTTCTTGAACCTTTAAATCATCTGAAACAACCTTTTGCTTCCAATCATCATGGCTGATGCTAAACTCCAGTAGAGTGACCCATTGCGCCATCTGAGGCCAATGTTTTCCATTGATATGAAATGAAAACCCTATACTGAATCATTTGCTAGGTCTGCTGCTAGGAAAGTTGGCTCCCTGTGTCATGCTAGACAATTTTTCCCTCCAGAATCTATCTTACATATTTATAAGTTTATCATTCATCCATGTGTTGAATATTGCTGCCAAATGTGGTTTGGTGCTCCTGCTATATATTCAGAGATCAAAATATTCAAGATTATAAAATAGAAAGAAGGATCTGCAATTTTATTGGTCTTGCCCTGACATCTCAGCTTCAGTCACTTTCCTATTGCTGTCATCTAGCTTCCCTGTGCCTTTTCTATAAATACTTTCATGGTAATTGTTCTGACCAACTTCACTCCTTTGGTACTTGGACTTTATGAATTTAAGCACAGTATTACATTGGCAGCCATGTCTCATCCTTTTACAGTTGAAATGGCTAGATGCAACTGTAATGTCGATGCTAACAGTTTCTTCTCTTGCACTTCCTGCTTGCTGAATTCCCTTCCAGTTTCTTACTTTCCAGTCAACTTTGATCTTCAAAAATTTAAATGCAACGTCAATTCTGTTTTCTTAATTCCTGTTCTTTTATTGTTTTCTCTACTTAATGTTTTCCTTTGCTCGTATTCTTGCATCTTAGTGGCTTTATTGCCTTGCTTGTGATGAAATGATTAAAAGAAAACTTGGTTTCGTAAGGTCCACTTTTTGTCAAGATTTTAAGGACTTTAATGATTGTGTCAAACTGTTCTTCATTATTTCTATAATTTCTTCTCTATTATTATTATCAGCCGTAGTTGTCTTGATAATAATATTCAAAGTGAGAACTTTATTTTGAAATTAAGTTCATATTTATGGAATCCCTGTCAATAATCTCCAAGACTGCTTTGGTTTGAATTCTTTAAAATTTCAGCTTGCAAGCAATTGACTAATTTATTTTTTGATCATCACTTGCTGTTCTGATAATATGACCTGAGGCTGTAGTAATGCTGGTTGCTCATATCCCATCATGCCTATTGGCTAGATTGGCTAACTAATCCCTGTTGCAGATGCCTGCTCAGGCACTTTTGAGTTTGTTCAATACCCACAGAGCCAAACTGTGCTTTAGAAAACCACTATGCTGATCGAACCATAATTAAGTTTCTAGGAGAAAACACACAATCAAGCATAATAACCAATTTGAAACAGGCCAGTGTGCTGAAACTCTCTGTCATGATGACTTGTGACTTTGTGCTAGCACAACAAATGATGACTTC
This sequence comes from Acanthosepion esculentum, assembly GCA_964036315.1. Lineage (NCBI taxonomy): Eukaryota > Metazoa > Mollusca > Cephalopoda > Sepiida > Sepiidae > Acanthosepion > Acanthosepion esculentum. The sequence continues at coordinate 56,547,041 of OZ038499.1, forward strand.
CAAACAATTTCATCTAACCAATTTCATTTATGAAGATTGGATCAACCAGTGATATAGTTTTCAGGGACTGTGATCATCTCCCTAGGCCGGTATTATCAAGAAATCACCCCCCTAAAAAATCGACTATGGTGAGATTTGAACCCAGGTCTCATGGCCAGAACACTAACTTTCTAACCACTCAGCCATGAGCCTGTTTTTCTTGCATTGTACTAAGATGGAAACTTTTAATAATCTTTTTTTCCCTATGACCTTGTGTCAAACCTGCTATCATGGGTTGGCAGGTAAACAACTTCACCTTTCTATAGTATAGATGACCAAATGGACATAAAATTACTAATATCTGTCACTACTAAAACAGTCAAGAGATATCTTAACTCATTGAACCGTAAGACCTGATAACTTGCCAAGACACCGTTGCCACAATTACTATGTAAAAATCAGTAATAAATCATAGACACTGGACATTTTGGGTAAATTTCAGAATTGCTTGTGTAACAAAACAAATTATCAGTGATGTGAAGCCAAAGGGGTATACAACAAAAATTGCGATGGGTAAATTGTCAGCATTTTATATTGTTAATTTTACACATGTTCTTTATTTTTTATTTTGTTGACTGCACAATATAGTAGGGTCAGTTGGGCACTATCTGTGAGAAAAAGAGCACCATGATGCAAATCACTCCACCAGAAATTTGGAAACAGCAAACTGTACTGCTTGGCATTGGTGCCAGAATCTCCAATACGAACATTTCAGTGTGTTTGGTTGTCAATCTGAGAACAGTGCAGAGAATTCCGAAAGAGTTGAATGAGTCTAATGGTGATTACAATGGTATAGCAGCACAAAAAAATTCCTCTTATCATTCTGATAAGAAAAGAACTCCCAAATTTGTTGGCAGAGGCCTCAGACTCAACACAAAGGCTTAAATCAAGTGCCTTGAGGAGGTAGTGCTGCCCTGGGTCAAAGGGGTGGCCGCTGGAAAGGCCCTATGTCTGGTAACACTATGCCACACAAGTAGGAGAACCTAGTCATAGCTGTCAGACAATTTCTGCACCAACATCACCCCTTACATCTGGTCTCCCCAGACTTACAACCACCTTGATTATCAAGTGTGAGGTGCAACTGAGCGAGAGACCAACAAAACTTTTTGTAACACCAAAAATGAATTGAAGGCAAGGATTATGGCAGCATTCACCAACTTAAACAAGGAGACCATCCAGAAGAGTTGCAGGAGATTCTCAAGTAGTCTGGAGGGCGTGCTTGAAGCCAATGGTGATTTTTATTGAATAAATTTACTTTAGTATTTCAAGCCATTTTGGTGTCATTTTGGTAAATATATTTGTTAAAATAAGATGACAGTATTATTTTCATTTTTGCCTAATTTAGACAATAATTTATCCATTGCACCCTGACATAGCTGTGATAGCAGACACAGAAAGACAACTACAAAAACTCTTACAGAAGGTAGTGATGTAAAGTAAAAAGAAATGATTAAACATCATGATTAAGAAAACAGAATGCATGGTTGTTAGCAAATGGATGAGCCCAAAATGCAAATTACAAATCAGAGATACTGAAATCAAACAAGTCCAAAAATTTAAATATCTGGGAAGTGTTTTAACAGAAGATGGAAAGTGCAATACTGAAATCTGAAGGCACATTCAGATAGCCAAAGATGCACTCCAAAGGCTAAGCAGAGTATTAAGAAACAAGAAAATTTCCTTTGATTCAAAGAAAAGAGTACTGAACTGTTATGTGATATCTGTCCTCCTGCATGGCAGTAAATGCTGGACAATCGCCTCAAAGATGAAGAACAGATTTGAAGCAACAGAAATGTGGTTCTACAGAAGCATGCTGAGGATACCATGGACCGAATGTGTGAACAATGACAAGGTTTTAGAGAAAATGTAAACAAAAAGAAAACTCATACTTAACCTCAGAAAGAGACAGTTGAGGTTTCTAGGGAACATAATGAGGAAGGAGGGCTTGGAAAATCTGATACTCACGGGACAGATTGACGGCAAGAGGGTCAGAGGAAAACAATGCATAGCATAGTGAACTTGAGTGAATGAATGGTGAAGCAAGGTTAAGGAGAAATAACATAAAGCCAATATTTATAAAGAGCTACAAAGGACAGGAAATTGGGGAGCCATGCTCGCCTACATCCTAAAGGGACATGGCATATAAAGACAAAATTATTTTTGGTGATTAGACATTGGAGCATTGTGCTGCTAAGTCAGTCATTTATGTGTCATGCATGATACATGCTTAGGTAATCATCTATCTTTTGATAAATGACTGACGAGGCAGATTTTTTTGCCATTTCTTTCTGTGGTAGACCAGTTGCCATCCAAGGCTATAGAACCCGGTTTGTCCTACTATTTACCCATAGCTAGGGGAAGAAGAAGAGGATTCGTACCTTTCCCAAGGGTATTAGCAAGTGAATTTAATGGATTCTACTGGAATTTGAACTCAGCTCTCCAATTCCTCAATCCGATCCACTATCCATTACTCCACTGTGCCTCCCAGTAACCCAGTAATATGGGTTAAAAGCTTCAAATATCCAAGAAGAAATGATCTGGCTACTGCATAACAGAGCTTCCATACATCCTAATTTCATACCATATGAACGAAATACTATTCAAATTACAGAAGAAAAGAAAACGTCCTTAGAAAAAAGAAAGGGAATTGGACTGTTATGTAATATTTAATCTCCTATAGAGTAGTGAATGTTTGCAATCTCTTTACAAATGAAGAAGAGATGTGAAGTATGAGAGATTTAGTTCTACAAATGAATGCTGAGAATACTATGAGAAATGAGGAAGTTTTAGGACTATGAACTATAAGGGAACTGCTGCTAACAATCAGAATGGGCTGAATATTCAGAGACACATAATGAGAAAAAAGGGCTTGGAGAATTTATCACTCAAAGGGCATCGAATGCATGAAAAGGAAGGGGGAGAACAGCGAGTGGCCTAGTTGATAAGTTTGAATAAATAGATGACAGTACCAGGACCACAAAGACAAAGAGGGGTGGTAACGGTCTAACAAAAGACAGGATGTTGTGGAGAGTCATAATCCTGAAAGTAAATTGGCATAAGAGAATAAAGAAATGATTATTGATGAATTACTTGATTTTTTTTTTTTATCATTTCACCCCAAGCAAGCCAATAAAGCCACAAGAGGTTAGTGAATGTTAGAGAATATTAGAAAAACTACTATTAAGGCGAGAGGACAATAAAAGAATAAGAATTAAGAAGACAGAAGATAACGATTGACATTGCATTTAAATTTTTGAAGATCAAAGTTGACTGGAAAGCAAGATGCCAGAAAAGAGTTCCACAAGTGAGAAGTTTGAGAGAAGAAACTGTTAACATAGAACTTACGGTTACATCTAGCCAATATATATTGCCAATCAGATCCTGCACTTAAATTCATAAAGTCTAGGAACCATTGAGGAAATTTCATCAGAACAATTACCATGAAAGTATTTATAGAAAAGGCACAGGGAAGCTACCTTATGGTGGTGGGAAAGGGACTGAAGCTGATAAGATTATTAAATTACTGTAATAACAACATTTTAGATTTGATAAAAAAGGTTTTAATATTCATGAAAAAAATGGTGGCATTAATATTTTTTCTATCTATACATTTAATATATTTTCTGTTTATACGTTATTTTTGTAGATACAAATATTTAAGTAAATGCTCTGTTTATAATAAACAGTGTTAACTACATTTACCAGCCTGAATGTCCAAGAAATTTCATAGCAAATATATGTTCTTCCACAGGAATTGAACCGTTAGAATATAGGTTTGATTCCTGTCACGGGTTCCTATGAAATTCAGAGCAATTACTTTAGTATTTGTATCTATAAAAATAATGTATAAACAATAAATATATTAAAATAATCATCAGACAAAGTCCATTTTTCATAATATATTATGTCATTTGTTTACATTAAGATATGCTTTGAGCAGATATGAACGTTCAAGAGAAATCATGGGAAGTTTGTAGTTCAAAAACAATAATTTCACCTTTCTAACCAGATGCTTCCCCTGTAGCTAAATAATATAGCATGTCAGGCTCTCTGGCGGTTCCGTGTAGGATACAGGTTTGATTCCTATCGGAGGACACATATTTTCTTTGTGATTTCTTGGACATTCAGGCTGGTAAATGTTGTTAATACTGTTTATTGTAAACAGAGCATTGTATTTCTGTCTATAAAAATATCGTATAAACAGAAAATGTATTAAATAATTGTCAGTCCATTTCATACTATTTATGTATACAAAAAAGTTTGCAGTAAAACTTAAAACTAAAACGTTGCAAAACAAAGCAGTGTTTTTTAATTAATCTAAAACATTTTAGATTAACTGAATTAAAAAAAATATTAAAATTTGAAAAAAATTATATTTTAAACAATATATCATTTTTATCAGTTATTTTAAAAAATATAATTAAAGCTTATGAATCCCATGAGCTTGAACCAGTGAGAACCAATACAAATTGTCTTAGGTGAGGCAATAGAACGTGTTGACTATTTTACATTGCTAGTGAGAAAGAAAAAAAGATAAATTCAGGCTTTACCGAAATTTTCTCAATTTCCTATTCTCAATTTTGTCTCTCAGGAGGTCAATATTCTGCAAAAAAAGTTGATCGATATTGACAATGCAGATGACCTAAGTATCACTGAAGACACCATTACCAATGCCACAGTTCTCCTACATCATCTAGAAAATGTTGCTAACAATGTTGGACTCTATGTTAATGTCTGTAAAACTGAATTCATAGGCTTCAATCAGCAAGGCTCAATACAACCTGTCTGAGGTGAATCAATAAAATCTGTTGAATCTTTTACATAAGCAAGTGAGAAAGAAAAAGAGATAGATTCAGGCTTTACCAAAAGGCCTTTGTGTGAAAGTGAATGAAGTATTTCAGCTAATAACCATTATGCTAATTCTTCATCAGAGAACAAATATTCTAAATATTTCAAAACTGGTCTGTCTTTTACAAAAGTTGGGAGGTAAAGTTCATTAAAAATTTATTTTTTTACATGTCATACACTAAAAATAAAAAGTCTTTGCCCAGAATATTTTCATTTTATTAACTCATTAAGAGGTGGCTGAGAAATTAAGGTTTGAAAAGTGTAAACAGTATTTTACAAATATTAGTTTGAACTTTTGCTAGACTAACCAAAGAGTAATAACTTATAAATGATATAATAAACTACCTTATTTTAGCAGAGAGTATCTACAAATTTTTGTCTTTCAGGAGGTCAATATCCTGCAAAAAAGTTGATCGATATTGACAATGCAGATGACCTAAGTATCACTGCAGACACCATTACTGTGAGGAACGAGATGACTCACCTCCCGCAAAGTGAATTTGCTTGGCATGTCAGGTCTTGTTGAAAGATTGTGACCACCATTAAAAGTGAAATGGATTATTCCGTACAATGAAAAAGACTAAGAATTCAAACCTGCTTGAATTTATAAAATAGGAAGTCTCGTGTGAACGAAAATTAAGTCTTGTATGCAAATATTAGTTCCCCCTGATGCAGGCATAATCAGCAAGTCTGTGAGGGGGATCGGCAAAACTTTCATTGGCCTTGAATAAAACAGATGTAATCTGGAAATCTGATCTACCAGACAACCTTTAACGGAGATTCTTTCGCACTGCTGTAGAATCGGTTTTAATGTATGGCACCATTGCTTTGACTTTAATTTAGTCTAAGATTCCGATGCTGAGAACTATACTTAACATCTCTTGGAGACAACATCCAACTAAATCACAGCTCTGTGGAGCGATCCTTCATATTTCTGTGATCTTACATGGATGTAGAAATCACTTTGCAGGATACTGCTGACAAGCAAAACAAGAACTCACAAGTGATCTGCTGCTCTGGATATCTAGCCATGGCACAAGATGGGTTGATCACCCAGCAACCACCTACATTGACCAGCTATGTTATGACACAGAATGCCATCCTAATGACCTTGATTGCAGGACCATGATGGCTGGTGTAATAGACTCATGAATGTCAGTACTACCCCAGTCCAAATAGATAATTAAAGCATAAATAAGCACAAAACTAACATTAAAAAATAGAAATTTACTCATTTTTTACCAATATAGCCCACATTGTCTATGCAAACACCTCCTGCCGTTTAAGAGTCAAAATAATTTCTAACAGTCCAGGAATGTTTGAATTTATGCTTCATTCAGTGCTTAACAGTATTTTTTTTAGGCACCTCAGTGTAGGGTAATGGTTAACAAGGCTCCTCTGGTTGATCATTGCTACTGAGTAGTGAGTTCAATCCCTATGGAGTGCTCATACAAAATTAGATATTAACCAACTTAACATAAAATGATTGATTCGTTTTCTACATCTTATCAACCCTTTGCTGGCTATTTTAAACCTAGAAAATATTTTTAAATTGGAAGAAATTTGTTTTCAGATAATAGTGGTTTAGTGATACAAGTCTTACTAATTAACTTATAGCTGGTCGGGGGAGAGATGGATTCATGCGTAATCAGAATTTGATAAACAAAATAAAATGTGGCTATAAAATGGGGGATCAATTCTATATTGCAATCAATACAGAAACTGATCCCTCACTTTGTGGTCACACTAGTTTATAAACATTTCTATCACAGAATGTAAACAAATTGAAAAAATATGCCTGTGTAGCTAATGAGTATTTCATTCATTGATTGATTAATTTGTTTTCCTTTGCAGGTTATTCAAAGCCAGAAAATATTTTTAGATTGTAAGAATTTGGGAGAGGAGATAATGGTTTAGTGATACAAGTCTTACTAATTAACCCATAGCTGAGGAAAGAAGAAATGAATTCATACCTATTTGCACATAAGGGAATATAATGAACACAATTGGAATTGGGACTCGACGCTCTAATTAACATTTCCAAGCCATTATCCATCACACCACCTGCATGTATCCAAGCTTACAGCACCTGGTATTCCCAAGTGGTCACCCATTTAGGTACTGACCAGGCTTGACATTGCTTAACTTCAGTCAATGTATGTGAAACAATGTTTCAATGTGATGTGACCATAAATCCATATCATAAAATCAACCAACCTAGCTAAATAGGCACCTCAGTGTAAGGTAATTGTTTGTGAGGCTAGTCTAGTTGACCATTACTATTGAGTAATGAGACTGATCCTCACTGGGTGCCCCATGTAAAATTCTACATTAAATAACCCAAGGCTTGAAATGTCATAAAATTAACCAATCAAGTATTTTTCTTTATAACATTAATCATAAAATACTTTTTTTTTTTAAGTGAAAATTATCTTTTGTAGTTATTACTTACATAGATGTTTTTTTATGTTTTAACTGTAGTTGGTCACTTAAATAAATACTGACTAAAGCCATTATTGCTTAACTTTCACAATCAGATAAAAAAAGCTACACCATCTTCATTTGCATGTGTCAACAAATGACAAAATGGAAATAGCTTGAATGATTTTTTTCTATATGCTGTGTTCTTTATGGATGTTGTTGATCATGGCCCTCCACAATTTTCACTTGAATGATACAAAAGTATTTTAGAAAGTTTTGCTCAAACACTGCAGTTTATATAACTCTGTTTTTATTGGGGGGGGGGATTTTTGTTGGGGGTCTTAGGTTATTTCTTAGCCCAACCAAGAAGCACTTACAATAAATTCTGATGTTCAGTCATTTTGTCAGATTTTAGTAACGGAATCAGGCTGAAAACTTGTCAACAAACAATGATATATCTATGTAAGATTGATAGCGCAATTTGTTGTTTTTTTTACAGCTTATCGACCTTTTGCAGGTTATTTAAAGCCAGAAAATATTTTTAGATTGCAAGAATTCTGTGGAGATAACAATGATTTTTACCGATTAAAGTTCTACTAATTACCTAAAACTGGGGAGAAAAGCACTTCTGACAGAATAAGACCATTATGTGTATCATGTAAATGCATTGTAAATGATATTATTATAGAAATTAATGTTTTTTATAGTAAGGTTCACCCAATACGAAGCTGGAAAGCCACTCAATGTAGAGGGTTAATGTTAAAATTGTTATGATGAGTGAGGTGTGTAACAGGAATTGTTTGTTTTGTTTTACGGCATATCAACCTCAATTGGTTATTTAATGCTGACAAGATTTTTGTTGCTGGTAATATTTTTTTTTACAAAAATGTATTGCTGGTAATATTTTTTTTTTTTTTCAAAAATTCATTGCTGGTAATAATTTTTTCTTCAAAAATCCATTGCTGGTAATATTTTTACAAAAATGTATTGCTGGTATTAAAACTTATTTTTACACTTTCATAATGCTTTGAAACTGTACAGAGAAGGAAAAAAATGATTTGTTTTAGTTACAGAATATCAAAAGTGGTGTCAGAGATAGAGTCAGCCAAACAAGTTAATTCTAGAATTTACTGTCCAAAAGAGTTTGTTAAAATTGTGCCTTCAAAATCATTTTGAAAGTAGTGAGTTATGTTTGAAACTGGTGTAGTTTGTAGGTAGCTTGCTGCTTGGAGGTGATATAATGCTTTGGAAAGCATTACAGTTATATCTGTTAAAAGCTAAAACTCCCTGAGAGGTTGAAATGCAAAAGATTGGTTATCTATATCTATAATTCTCAAAATGTGTGTGTGTGTGTGTGTGTGTGATCAGATGTTGTTTATGCGTTTCCACAGTTTTCATCCAATTTCGATGTAATTTTTTTTGTTTGATAGGTAATTCTTCCGTGACAGTATTGAGTCCAAATTGGCTGGAAAAAAAGACAACCTTGAAGGTGAAAAATCGAAAAGAAAATGATTTTTTACACTCTGCACAAAAATCAAAGGCAAAATTTAATGACTGTAAAAAACAGCATACAATCAATTTAAAGAGTATAAATCTAATGCAAAAGATTATTAGAATTATAAAGAAAAATTATCATATATTATTTTTATAATGGTCCATGGAAGAGGTTCCTTCCTTGCAAGATTAAGAATGCAAAAACGGCCCTTTTCAGGGCCACCCACCATTCAAATTGTTAAGCCCCCCCCCCATTTGGGAATGTGCCTCAGTTGTTACTAATATTGATTTTCGGGTAGGCTGACTTTAAACTTAAACTGCCCCATTGGCAAAATTCCCAGTAATGAAACACCCTGTCAAAGATGGGTTATACTGCTAGTTGTATATATGTCATGTATGACTTGAATCTGTTGGGGCAATGGATGCGTCAGCCTGATCTTGAGTTTTTGGTATAATATGCAACATCTTCCTTCGGTTAATCTGTGGTAAGAGTTTGTGGTTTTGTAGTTTGTTTTGATGAATTGACATGGGCTGGTTTGATTCTATCGATCAATGCATTGTCTGTACGTCCATTTTGTTCGAAGGTGAAATATTTCTTTGCCATATCAATCACTTGGAATCATGAACTGGTCAATGATTGTTAATATATATGTGAAGCCATCAGATGATGGGAGTGGTCCAACCAAATCAATGTGGATATGTGCAAATTGTTGATCAGGTTCGCTGAATTTTCCTGATGGTGATTTCCTATGAATTTTATTCCTCTGACAAGGCACACAATTTTCAGTCCAGGAATAGATATTTGTATTCATATGTAGCCAGAGAAAATGGTCTCTGATCATTTTCTGTGGCCCCTTTTCCTATGTTGTGGAAATTTTCAAAAATATGTCTATATTGGGATGAATGGCCTGGGCTTTGCCATAGATGTGTCACACCAGATGTTGGAAGTACTAAAAGGAATAGGCATTTTCGTCAACTGTAAAGAAGTTGCTTTTTGTAGCTGCTTAAAAGATCGATCTTATTCTTGGGCTAGTTGTTTTTTAATCCATCTGTGATGGCTTGTCCATATTAACAGTATTTACTGCAGTTCTTGATAAAGTATCTGAGATTATCTTATTTTTCCCCAGAGATCTGTTTTATACTGGCTGAAAATTGAGCTACAAAATTCAAATGTCTGATTTCTTGGGGTGAGTATTTGAGAATCTGAGAAGGATTTGTGGTTATATATCACTATTCAGCTTTGTTTGATCTAATGATGGTTTCCCCTACAAAGGGGGATGCAAGTTTGAATCCTGCCAGAGGGTGCATCTTTTTCATTAATAAGATAACTCAAATATTCAGGCCAGTAGACAAAAATATACTATTTAATAAATAAATGGAGTGTCTACTCAAGTACAAGTATCCAGTAAAAATAATAATTATATATATATATATATATATATATATATATATATATATAGCAGTATAACCCATCTTCAACCGGGTCTTTCATTGCTGGGAATTTTTACCCTTCAATTCAAGCAGTTTAAGTTTAAAGTCAGCCCACTTGAAAAATCAATATTAGTAACAATAATTGCGTACAACTGAGGCATATCCCCAAATGGGGAGGGGGTAACAATTTGAATAGGGGGTAGCCCTGAAAAGGGCCATTTTTGCATCCTCAACCTTGTTTCAGTCTCACACGCAGCAGCACCTGAAGAGGTATTTCTACTCAGCCGTTAATCCTTTGAACATCATTTTCAGCCTTGCATGCAGAAGCATTCAGATATGCTCTTCTGGAAAGCTAATGGCTACATTGATCTTCGCACTCAGTGGCTCTGATTGAAGCATTCAGAGAGGCATTTTGACACAGGCAAACTGAACATTCTAAAGACAATTCGTTATCTCTTATTCGCATGGTGGACCTGGCGGCAGCAGTTTTGCGACCTGGACAAGTTCTTATTTTTGGTGGCATGTCTTAGACAAGTATGAATTGTCAAATGGAATGTATGGGCAAATACCAGAAGAGAATGCCATAAAGCTACAGGGATCACTATGCTCGAATAACGTTAGGAAAGGTTGGAAAAATAAATGTTGAGTAATAAAAAAAGCAAGCTTTCTTATTACTACAGTGAATGTAATGCAAAAACTGGCAGGACAATAAAAAATTTAAATTGGGAACAGCTATAAACGACAATGAAAGCTACACCTTAAAACTGTAGTAGTAGGCTTTATGCAACAGAAAAGGTAATCTCACTTGAGAGAAAGTGAACGCTTGGCCAAGAGAAGAGGAATGTGTAATTTGGACTCAAAACTGGCACTGAAGAATTATCTATCAAACAAAAAAGATTAATTGAAATCAGATGAAAACTGTGGAAACGCAGAAACAACATCTGATAACACATACACATTTTGAGAATTATAGACATAGGACTTTTTTTGTTACCTGATATTCCTGTGTCATAAATCAATGAACATTTGTTTAAGAGTAATGAAAAAAATCATTGTTTTAGTTCTTGAAAAAGGTCACCACCAAACCAAAAATTTGATTTTACTATATACACAATAAGGGTAAAAATCAAAATATTTCAGAAGCTTTATTTTTCAATTTGCTAATAATATAATTAGATAGTACTTATGTAATTTTTAATGCATTTAAAAGTTTATAGCTATAGCATCACATTTTTTTAAAAATAAAGTGAATTAAACCCTTCTTCATTATTTTTTTTAACAAAAGTTGATTGAATTATAATACAGGAAATCAATTATTTTACAAAAGTCATAAGCCTAATATATATATATATATATATATATATATATATATATATATATATATATATTCCAAGTACTTTCAAGATTAGCACAATGTCATCATCAGGGTGCTTTTTTTTTCTCAGACAAAATTGTTATGTCCATCTAAAAGTTTAATTTTTTACCTGTGAAGTGAAAACACTAAGCTTATGTACTGTACAATTTAAATTTCATTATGTAAATATCAGGGGAGGTAACTAAGTTATGAAATGTCAAAAAGTTGTTTTTTTTTTTAAATATTTAAAACTATTAGTTAAAACCAAGATATTTTAAACTATCTACTGTAAATATTTTAAAACATTTGTGTGTGTGTGCGTGTATGTGTATTACTATACATGTAATTTAGTGGGTAAACATGTTTAAATAAACGTCTTTTTTTGTCTAAACAGTTAAATTAATGTTTACCGGCCCAGAGATATAGAAATGAAATGTGCCTCCTAACAGGAATTGAACCTGTATTTCTTTTTTCAATCAGGGAAACAACTTTCAACATAAGTGTGTCCACCCTTTAGTAATTATAGAAATATTATTAAAGGGCTTTTAACATTAGTAAATTACGATAAGAAATAATGTTAGATTAAAATATTTTTTATCATTTCACCCTAAGTAAGGTAATAAAGCCACTAAGATGCAAACTGTTAATGAATATGAAAGAATATGAGAAAAAGAAAAAATTATTAAGAAAAAAGAACTTTTTTTAAAGAAGTTTATTAATAACAAAAACCTGTCTTTGTGACAAAATTCATTCGGGGACTATCATGTTCCGAAAGGTCATGTTTATTCTGACAGCTGGGGTAAGTTTTTTTCTTGGGGGTAACGCATGGTACCAGTGGCAGTTTGTTGGATAGTTCATCATCAGTAGACTGCCATGTTGCAGTTGAATCTTGACGGGAACTATGTCACGGGGGGGTTTGTTTTTCTTGTTTTGACTGCCCCGAGCACACTCATGACGGAACACAAAATCTCGCTCTTGGCCGAGAGACAAAGAAGCAATCGGACTCTGCTTAACCAACTCCTTCTCATCATCTTTATGCTCTCCCATGTGATCGCGGCCGTCTTTGTACCTGAAAGACAAAATAAATCCAAGAACACCAAGTATAATACTCCTTACCAAAAACTTGGAGCATTCTAATTCACATCTCATTTGATTCTTAAACGTTGCTACCAAATTAAAATACCAAGTCTAATATGTGTGTGCTTCCATCATAATTCAATGAATGCAAATGAAATCATATATTAATCCAAGGTATGGCAGAAATACCTCCCACATAATGGTATGACATTAGCTAGATGAAGAAACCATTGCCACGAATGTCTTACCATTATGTGGAAGGTATTTCTGCTGCACATTGTATATTAAAATACACATTTTTCAGCAAAGTTTAACTTACATGCCCACAAAAAAACAGGATGTCAAAAGGACTTTTTTTCTCTTGGTGTTCAAGTTTTGAGACAAGGATTACATAAAATTCAAAACCCACCAACCCTAAGATCGCCATTAACCTGATTAGGCAAAAAGAGCTAAAGTTTTAAGGAAAATTTATGCAGTAATAGGTTAATGTCATTATTTACATGATGTAGCAGAAATACCGCCCAGATTTTAAATGTGGGAGGTATTTCTGCCACACCATGTACTATGGTAGTAGATAGGTTTGCCTTTTGTCCGGTTTACACACCTCCCTGGTCTTTTGAACAGTAGTTTATCCCTTGTTTCCTGTTTAAGATTGAGTTTCCAATTTCCTTTAAAGTCTTCTCATTCTTTTTCACTCCCAATAGCCGCTTGCATCTTAGTGGTATTATTGATTTGCTTGGGGTGAAATGATTAAAAAAAAATGTGTTAAACACTTCAGGCCCAAAGTGAGCTAACAAATTAGTTTTGAATTTATAGGTGATTCTTCCAAATACTGATATTATCCCCAAACATTTAGTCTATAGTGTGTGTGTGTGTGTGTGTGTGTGTATTTAGGCAGCAATCCTTCTTTCATACACATTTTATTGAATATGACAGACAAGGTGGTTTTATTTAGTTTTTTATACAATTTCTCATGTTATCTAATAATTTTTTTTTCTTTTCAGATGATAAATTATATAAAAACTGTCCAAATGTTCTTTTTAGCCAAGCGCTTTTGGCTATACATTTAACCATTTTCAAAGATTAAATATTTTAACTGTTAAATAAGAAATAGTTTGTTGCATGTATGTTTTATAAAATGTTTGCATTTTTCAAAACATGGTCAAGATATTGTGTCCATGTTCATAGTTGATATTCTTAAGTGTTGGTTTTTTGTTTTTATTAATAAGGCTTCCATTATTTTTAGCCTTTTTTTGCATGTAGATAATGCTATTATATTTGTGTTGTCAACAAGTATGTTACAAATAGTGTCCGGTAGGTCTCCATGAATATTTAAATGAGATCTAATTGAGCTATGGTCAGAAAGGTGTAAAGTGAGTCGGCGTGTCAAACATGTTATAGTGTGGCCTATATAATTATTTACTAATTTTGAATATATATATTATATATATATATATATATATATATATATATATATATATGGAGCTTCAAAAATTTGCTAAAAATGAGCATGCATGATGAAAAAATGCCCCAACTTAATAAATACAAAGTTTATCATCAAAATATTTATGTTATTAAGAGGAAAGACCAAAGCATTTTTTGATTATTAAATTATATTTTTTGATCCTTTTTAGAATGTTAGAGATTTTGGTTAAAAACTTAAGTTTTCTTGAAACAACAAAGAACCATAAATTAGTATAGGATATTTTAGCATCTTTTTTGCAGTGGAAAAACACATTGATTTGGAAATTCTAGCAAAAAATGAATACTTGTTGGACTTTAATGAAACTTTCAGTACTTATTCACAAATGAATGAAATTATTCTAGAATTTTTTCTTTAGGAAATCTTGGTAAAAATATTTTTTTTTTTTTACATCTGTTATATTTTATGAAATTCTTGTATGGCTTAATGGTTATATTATAAAGCAAACATTTTAAACATTTGGCCAGGTGCCCATCATAAATAAATAAATACATTATATATATATATGTGTGTGTGTGTGTAATATTTTTTATATATATACACACACACACACACAGAGTCACTTGATAAGACACCATAAGTGTTTAAACAAAATGACTATTTTTGTAGTGATTTTATAACATATTTATGCTATAATTTTTTAATAAATTATATTTGCTCTACTCTGTATTGAGCAGTCTTTTAAGAATAGTATTTTTGGGTTATTGGAATTTATTCCGTATACACCAATCCTATACTTGGGTGTGTGTGCGTGTATCTCCGAATGTAATGAGAATGAAAATAATACAAATTCTAACGTTCACAGCATTAATCCAAAAGAGGGCCCAATACGAAGAGTAGTGCAATAATTATTCATTGTAATTTTTACATATGGACAAAAACAACAAAGATGCATTCTTGTTTCGATGAGACTGCATCTTGATTGATGAGAAACAAAAATTGTTATAAACAATTCTATTTACAAGCAAGCCGCTTATGTGGAAAAAAAAACATAAGGAGAGACACCTTAAGAGGAAATATAGACGGGTAAAGAAAAGGAAAGAGGGCAATAGAGTAACACAATGTTATTTATTGATAGCAGTTTGGGTGGTGATGGAATGTTGAGTCGTTAAGACAAAGCAGAAGTGTCCACTACAGCTTTTAATACCATGCAACAGTCAGAAATCTAAGCAAAGTACACCAAAACTCCCAAGAAAAAGGAGAGAAAGAGTGAAAGGTGGAAACAGAAAAGAGGAAAAATGATGAAGGTGAAAGGAAAAATAAGTATAGGGGAAGGCCATAGTAGTAATTGAAGATGCTTTTTTTCCGATGAAGGATCGGAGATCTTAAAACAACACCAGAGCTGAATTACACAGATTCATGCTTAAGTTTCTGTTATTTATACTGGAATAAACAGTATATAAATTAATAAATGGTCATTTAAGTGGAAAACTTTTTGGTATGTTAAATACATAAGTTATTTGGGTTTTTTTCACAGTAAATTTTAGTTCAGACTTTAAGATATAAGTAAAAAGACATAAAGTATGAAATGTTAATATAAATTTTTTATAAACAAATTTTGACCTATTGCCGAACTGCATAACTTATAGAATAAGTATGGATATAAATCAATTTATCTGATACTGTTGCTAGTATTATATATGTGCAGAAACAATTTAGAATCATAATCTAAGATAGATCAGTAGGAAATAAATAGCTAAATAATATTTTACCTATCATAGTCTTACACAGACCCTATCATACGTATATACATGTGTGTGAGAAAATATTATTCAGCGAACAAAAATAAAAAAAACGGTCTGCGCATTTGTGTGTTGACAGCGCAACAATCAAAAAAAAAAATATGCTACACAATCCAACATTGAATACAGCAACCAAATGTATACATATGTACACAACAACATATATACGTATATATACCAAGTCCCATACTGTTCACATATGTTTATGTGAGCTCTGGTGGGTGGGTGAGCGTGCGCGTGTGTGTGTGTGTCTGCATATGTCAATGAGTGTACGGGTGTGTATGTATGTTTGTGTAAGTATGAGTGGCGTCCCGACGACAATTTTTCCTCCAACTTCCATAAAAACACAGATATATGCAACCCTATATAAACCCAAAATTTAATAATTAATAATAGTTTGTCTGACGATCCCCAAAGCATGAAACCCAGGGTCACAAATTCGCATCAATCCAACTAAATTATATATATATATATATTACATAAAAATGAAAATAAATTGTACCCCATTTTGATGGCCATTTCGTTCCTCAGAATAAATTCCCTGGAGCTTTTTAATACTAAATGGTTTGATCTCTAGTCTCTGAGTGGATAATATTGTTCATATTAAATGGTCAACAATATATATATATATATATATATATATATATATATATATATATATATATATATAATAAATGCAAATGTCATTGTATCACACTTTTTCAATTTTACTACTAATGGCTGTAGCCCAACATATCATAGCATTTTGGAATCAGGCCAAACTGTGAGCAAATTAAAAACATTCTGGGCCAGATCCAGACCAAACAGTCCTGAAATTTTGGATTCCCAAATTTTCCTTATTGTGATTGTTTTCAGTGATTTTTTTTTTTTTTTTACATGATTTTTGGCAACAAAAATTTTTTGTACGATAATTTTTATAACTTGGAAATAAATTTGGGAATAATCAAAATTAATTGTGAAAGTCACCCATGAAATAAAAACAATTGTCTGTATGAATAGTAAGGACCTACATACACCAAATTGTCTTTAAATTAAGAGGCAGCAGAAGAATTATTGCTGAACTCTTAAAAGGCAAGCTTAAATATTAATGCAATACTTAAATGCGGTGATCAATTTTAAGTTCTTCTATAGTTTATTGATATTCACATCTACTCCTCCCTACCTATTGTGATGAAGGCCCAATCAAGAGCCCTCTGTAGGAGCTAGCTTAAATGACACCTGATAGGGTGGGGTTTTTTAAGCTAGTGTGTGTGTGTGTGTACACACACACACATATATATATATATATATATATATATATATATATATATATATATATATATATATATATATATATATATAGATAGATAGATAGAGGATTAATACAAACATAAGATTTGTCACTTATTTGATTGATGTTATATTCAACACCCTGACTCCCAAATTTCTTAGATGGACCTTTGCGTAACCATTCCTTCGACTCATCAAGTGGTATCGGCAGTTGTCTGTCAATTTTCTCATTTTCGTTATTTTTATAAGTTAAAAAAATAATTTAGGCACTTTTTATTGGTGCTAGGTTGACTTTTTTTCTTCTTTGTGTGTGTGTGTGTGTGTGTGTGTGTGTGTGTGTGTGTATATATATATATCTATGTACATGTGAAGAATGTTATGGTTATTTATTCTTTTCATAATTTTCTTGTCTCCTTAAAGTCTCTCTCATTATTACTTTTCCTTCCATCTTTTGGCTCTGACTGTCAAAAATAATGTAACAATGTTATTTCTGATTTCAGAGAAAGGACTTATTTTAAGGCTATTTTTTCTTGAAAACTCCAGAGGTTTCTAAAGTTTTTGAAGATATAGGTGTACAGTGAACCCTCACCCATTTGTGTTTCAGCATTCGCAGCTTCACATATTCGCGGATATTTCTTTAGAACTCATGTACTTGTTATTTGCCGAAACCCCAACTATTCACATATTTTTCTGAAGAACATATGTACAAATTTTTCACTGAGAACTCCCTCGATTTGTGTATCTTTTTCGATAGAACATATTTAAAAAATTCTTGTATTATTTTCCTGTTATTTAAGTGACTTAAAACATATAACAGTCCATTTTTGTGGTAAAAATTGGCAGAATTGTACATCTTCATTGTAAAAACAGACGCAAAACCTTGCGTAGTGCTTGGGCTTTGTTCTTTGTAATGGGTTGTGGCTGGGGTGTTAAAAGTGGCTTATGCTAAGTCTGGGGCATCATCACAGTTCTGTTTTTTAGAAAATGTTTCAAACTTTATATTTTATGTCTTGTTACACATATTTTATGCAGTATTTTCAATGGTTGTATTGATCTATGCATAATTAAAAATGGTTATTGTATGCATGAAAGAAAATTTACGCTAAGTGTATGGTCACCAATGCTATTTTTAAAAAATGTTTTAAAAAGGGTCTGAAATGTTTCTAAAGTGTTTAGGATGAAAGTTTAAGGCATATGGGGTTATAACAATCAAAGTAAGTACTTATAAGCACTTTTAGGGGGGTTACAAGTATTCGCAGATTCTAACTATTTGTGGCTGGTTCTGGTCCCTAACCCCTGTGAATACAGGGACTCACTGTATTAAATTTTTTAGTTCTTTCTTGTTTAAATAATTAATTATATTTATCATATATATATATATATATATTTTTTTGTATGTG
>OZ038499.1:56570598-56573098 GCA_964036315.1 Acanthosepion esculentum
ATCTGTTGGGTGTGTGATGAGCAACTGAACAAAAATGGTGGACAATTGGAAATATAGATGGACGATATAGAATTTTAAGTATTACAAAAGGTGTTTCAACATATTCTACCAAAAAAATAAAAAATAAAATATATATATATATATATATATATATATATATATATATATATATATTCAAAGGAGATATGCAAAGAATCTGTAAAAAAACAAAACAGGAGGCTAAATGAGAATAACTGGATCACATTCCTAAATAAGATAGAAATATATCCCTGCAAACAACAAATATTTTGTTATTTTCTATAGGCTCATTAACATTCAAATAATTCCTCAGATGAAATAACACAAATTCCTATCCTTTGTTCCCTTACTATCATTTCCACTTCCTTTTCTGCCATCCATTCACAGAAGATTCACAGCTATGTTATTAGTTCTGTGTATCTCTTGCCTTCAATATGTCCTATGAGTTTGATAGATATACATTAATTTGTTTGTATACATACAAATACATAAATTAGCATGCATCAAATTGATGTACAACTTTGTGTACAAAAGGGTTTCCTAACCTGGTGATATTGCTCACCAGCGGGCAATTTTAACTGTTGTGTCAGTGATGCACAACTGAACAGAAAATGGTGGGCAATATAGGATTTTGAGTATTAAAAAGGTATTTCATATATCCCTGCAAATAAAAAATATTTTGGTATTTTCTATAGTTTCAAGAAGAGTTATTAACATGCAAAGAGTTCTTCAGTATTAGACATAACAAAAAAAATATTTGCTGTATTTTTATTAGTTGCTAGTAATGTATATTCTTTTTAATTTTATAATTATGAAGAAAAATTGTTTAATTTTTTGTAAACATTTGTAATCATAACCACAAAACTAAATTTTATACATATACATATATATATATATATATAATTTTCAATGATCAAGTTTGCTGTCATTTGTTCTTTAATATGGTAGTAGCAGCAGCCCCCGCCACATAAGTCAGTGTTATTTGTTACCTCCCTTTGGTATTTTTACTACATCATAAAATCAGTTTATGAACCAGTAATAAACTTTTACCAAAAAAATGTTGGTATTCTTTCAAATATTTACTATACAGGTAGGTGGGCAGTGTAAAATTTTTACATGTGAAAGTGGGTGATGATGCAAAAACGGTTGGGAACTCTGCTCTAGAATGTGCTCAGTTGGAACCAACATCATTCATGGAATTGATTGATTGAAAGTATCCATATCTACAAATGCTAAAATAAAGTTCTCATTGGTTGATCACTTTAGACAAAATCTAATTATATATGATGGAATGGCAAAAGGTTTTCTGCTCGATCCACTTCCCAAAATCTGGCCAGATATTATTTTAAGGACTTGTTGGTTAGTGCAAGAAGATATGCAAAAAACCTGTATAAAAAACAACAACAGCAAAAAAAAAATTAAAAAAATAAACAGAAGGCTAAATGGAAATAACTAGTTTACATTTCTAGATATTATATAAATATCCCCATAAACAAAGAATATTTTGGTATTTTCTATAGTTTTGCAAAGAGTCATTAACATGCAAATAGTTCTTCAGTATTAGGCATAATAAAAAAATATTTGTTGAATTTTTATTAGCTTCTAGTAGTGTATATTATATTTTATAATTATGAACAAATATTGTTTCATTTTTTGTCAGCATTTGCAATACTAACCCTAAGCATAGAACTAAATTATCTACATAGTTTTCAATAGTCAAGTTTGCTTCCATTTGTTTAATACGGTAATAGCAGCAGAAGATGCCACTTAAGTCAGTGTTAATTGCTACCTCCATTTGGTATCTTTTACTACATCATAAAGTCAGTTTATGAACCAGTAACAAACTTTTACCAAAAAATGTTGGTATGCTTTTGAATATTTACTATACAGGTGGGCGTGGAAAAATTTTCCATGTAAAAATGGGCGATGATACCAAATGATTGGGAACCCCTGGTATACAGAGAATGGCAATTGACATTTTCTCATAGTAACAGTTAGGGGTCTGGCTTATATAAACAATATGGAAGTTAAGATATATTGCTCATGGTGCCCGTTAGCAATTACAAGCAATGTACTTGTTGTGCTGATCACACTCAATGAGTCTTATGGGCACAACGGTTCCTGAAACAATGGCCAAAGTTAAGCAAAATTTGGGTGACCACTTGGGAATATCAGGTGCTGTAAGCTTGGATGTACCATGCGTGGGTAACGTAATGGATAATGGCTCAAGAATTGTTAATCAGTGAGCTGTTCTAATTCCCACTGGGTTTGTTATATTTACTGAGATTCAGCTGATAAGGTAATTTAATGCCAAATGGTGTAACTTTAAAGTCTTATGGCAACATCATGTTGAAACACTGGTTCTCATATGACTGTTGAAGTTAAGCAATGTAAAGCCTGATCAATACCTAGATGAGTGACCACTAAGAAATACCAGGTGTTGTAAGCTTAGACGTATAGGTGGTACAATGGATAAATGACT